>CM049807.1:21910052-22309065 GCA_027422405.1 Ptychobarbus kaznakovi
ATATATTTCAACATCAAGTCAGCATGCTCAAAATCTCACTTGTACTTTTTATTCGGCAGTCCACCTCAGGTGACTCACCAGTAAAGCTGTAATGTGAAATAGTGATTCAGTTGTTCCAAAGTGAAACTGTGTTCTGTTCTGTTCTGTTCTGGGACGCAAGTGTGTTTGTTGCTTGCTGATGTTGGACGGGACAGAAAGCGGGAAACACACCTCACTTTTCTGCTCAAGGACATGCTTGCTGATGATGGCCCACAGCAATGTTTGCACGTGTGTGTTGTGTGTGTGCGTGCGTGTGTGTGCGTGCGTGCGTGCGCCGATGAGCATTTCCTCACTGACAGTCTAAAAAGAGAGAGTCTGGCTAAATCACATATAAGCCTAATGGTTTTGATTCGGTTGTAAATGAGCGTCAAGCCTGCTGTGTCAAACACAGTGACAAGGTGAGACTGACAGGCCTATTAACACTTCGCATGGCTCTTAACAGCATCTTCTCTTAATACATGATGTGTGTTATAAGGAGGTTTGATGTTGCAAAGTGTGTGTGTGAGGAAGCGAGAGAGTCGCTGATGCGCTGTGCTGCCATTAACCTGTACCTCTTCCTCATTAGCACTGTATCTCTGTTGCCATGGTGATCTATTAGAAAGCTCAGATTAAAGCATAATTTGCATGTGTGTGTGTGTGTTTGTTTATTAGGAGGTGGCAATTTTCAAGGGTAGAATTGGGGCACGAGTACAGTCTCGATGTTGTGTTGATGGAAAACAAATGACAGCGATGATGACTTTTGATAGCACCAAGCCTATAATTATGAGCACTGTTCAGTAAAGTGACCCCAAAGAAATGTCTGCATGTCATTGCATTCAATGACAAAACATTCAAAACAAGCGGCATCAAATGCTGCAGGGTCTTTCCTCAAAACTCATTCAAAAACTGTCATTCAGTTTATTCAGTTTCATAATTTTGGTCATTTTTAGTAGATGTAATCAGTTTTCCTCAAGATACTGTATAGTTATTTTAGTATCGTGAAGATTTTTTTTAATTATATTTTCCATTTGAATTTTAGTTCATTTTGGGGTAATAATATTGTGTATTTTTTCATTTTTATTAGTGATTGTTTTGTTCTTTTTAGTTATAGGTTTTATTCAGTTGTGTATCTGTTTTTGAACTAAAAAAGAGAAATGTTGCTTTTGCAAGTTAAACGTATTATTTTAATATCATTTATAGTTTTTAGTTTTACTTAACTATAATAACCTTCAACTTCAAGGTGTCTCACAAGAGTAAAAGAGCTATGTCTACTTAATTTAACCCATAAAAATACCTTTGGTATAAATTCATCTATATAAGTTGGTTCAGTGGAGTTAAATATTTTTTTTTAACTTGAATAAAACCAGAGTGACCATATTTTAGTTCACCATATTAACTGTTCCAACCAAACAAAGACTCTCTTTCTTCATTTTGAACAGTATATATTGTTGTATCATCTAAACCCCAGCTATTATCTATAAATACACATCTAAACCAGCTAATCAAGCTCTTCAGGATCACTTAAAACTCAAAGGTCATGTGAGCTGAAGCATGTTGGAAGTCAAATTTGCAAGATCTAATAAAATACAGAATTTTTTGTGTGACTTAAGTGCCAAACATACTTTTGGTGGCCTCTGTATATATTGAAAGTGTTTTACGTCCAGTTTTTGTCCTTTGGAGAGTGACGCACCTGTGGTTTGGATCCACCTCTGTGTGGATTAAGAGTTGTGCGGTGGACAGCTGGCCCCCTACATGCAGCTGTTTGGCAGCTGCTTCCTCTTGCATTTGTTTCATATTAATGTATGTTTGTGTAAGTGAGTATGTGAGTGTGCTGGACATAATAACATGCCCTGGGAATAACCGCACAAACAGTCATTTCTTCAGCTAAAATCAGGCACATGCACGCACAGCCTACGTTCACACAGTCATTGTATTTAATATCAAGTTTAGAGCACAAACTGTCCCGTTCACAGAACAACTTATCGTTTATAAGTGTGTAAATGCATTAAACTTGAAACGCAAATTCACTTTAAAGCTGCAGTTTTTTGGAGCAGATTGTATTTTTACATTTTGTATTTATTATTTAATGTTGACTTTTTTATATATATTTAAACACGTGTGTGTGTGTGTGTGTGTGTGTGTGTGTGTGTGTGTGTGTGTGTGTGTGTGTGTGTGTGTGTGTGTGTGTGTGTGTGTGTGTGCGTGCGTGCGTGCGTGCATGTGTGCGTGTGTGTGTGTGTCACCCCCTTTCCGAATCTGCTAAATGTTAATTATTTTACCAAAATAAAAGGGATCATACGAAATGCATGTTATTGTTTATTTAGTACTGACCTGAATAATATATTTCACATAAAAGATGTTTACATATAATCCACAAGAGAAAATAATAGTTGAATTTATAAAAAATGACCCCGTTCAAAAGTGTACATCCCCTTGATGCTTAATGTGGTGTTGTTACCTGAATGATCCACAGCTGTGTTTTTGTTTTGTTTTGTGATGGTTGTTCATGAGGTAAATTTAACTCATTTTTGGGGGAACATGTAACTATCTTCTGTAGCTTCTGAAGTGCAGTACCAAATGAAAAAATATGATATTTAGGCAAAATAAGAAAAAATGTACACATCTCCACGCTGTTCAAAAGTTTTCACCCCGGGCTCTTAATTTCTTTATTCTGATTATTTTGGTAAAATAATTAACATTTTGCAGATTCTGAAAGGGGGATGTAAACTTTTGCCCACAACTATATATGTATGTATATAAAGAGAGAGTTACTCTACTATGAGCCATAAATAAACTATTTAACAAACAAACAGTTATTTAAAATAAAAATACACTTCAACAAAAAAACAATAAGCAAAATATTATCCTAACTTTATGTACTAAAATGAATATAACTGAAATATTATTTTGAAATATTATTATATATAATCATTTTTAATTATTATATATATAAATATTGTAATTATACAAAATATATAGACATATATTTAAATAAATAAATAATGACAAAAAATAAAACTAATTCAAAAATAAAAATTCTCAGTGATACTAAAACAACACTGCTTGAGGTGTATATGTGTGTGTGTATATAAGAAAATAATGTTTAACCGTAAAAAGAGATAAAATTTAATTACTTAACTTAAAATAATTCAATTACTCTGCTCAGTTACACAGAAGTATTCTGGTTTATGAAAGACTTTTAGGCCTATTCTAGCACTGCAAATATTGTTGTCTCCTTTATGATACTATGTATGTATTTTTCCTCATTTGTACGCCGAAAAAAAGCATTTGCAAAATGAATAAATGTAAATGAGCGTTCAACATCAACATGCGGAAGAAGCACACAATTCTGCAGGAACGCCTCAAGTGCCTCTTTCAAACACGTGTCCTCTTATTGTTTGAAGTTTCTGAGGATTGTGCTGCTGATAGATATGAGTCTTAGGTGAGTCAGGACGTTCAGGAGTGTTTGTGACTCATCTCCCGAAGGACGATGAACACCCACGACACCCCCCACAGCCCACTCTCACCTCACCTCACACAGCCAAATCTTCATAATCACAATATCCGCCACTTGCAGCGGGAGAAACATCATCAATGAATATTAATGACTCAGAGGTGCGGCTGAGCACATCAATGCTACGTCAAAACCCTTTCCGGTATGAAATGGAGAAATGTGGATTATACACAGCCTCTTTCAGCAGCTTCCCAAATCTCATTTACTCATGCATTTTAAGAAGACCAGAACACGTGGCTGCTGAGAGAAGCAGCGAGAGCCACTGATTTCATCTTCGTGTGTTTTTCTTTCCATTGGGTGTGTATTCAGACGTCTTAGTCATCAGCTGCACCTTGGTGACTTTTAAATTCACAGAAATGTCCAGGCGTTTCTTTCCGAATGCAGTTGTGACATTAAAAATGTGGCTAAAAACGAACGATTAAACTAAATGCACATTTTGAAAGTGCAAAAATGTATTAACTTTCAAATTAGACTGTAATTTTATATTGACTACACATGATTGAGGTGTCAAAATGAATCAATATGAGGCCTGTATTGCATGTCCTGATCAATAGTAATATTTCTCTGTATCTAATACAGAGGACATTAATTCGGCTTGCTTCAACAGTGCTGCATGCTAATTATGACCCTTCATTTCTGCTTCAATTTCTATCTAATATTATAAATGCAGGCATAAATAGCAGATTTTACAAATCTCTGCATGCAGTTGACAGTTTAATGTATGTTTAATCCACTATGTAAATAGCCTATATTATTTATGCTTTCAAAAACAGATAGATGAGATAGAGATAGATAGATAGATAGATAGATAGATAGATAGATAGATAGATAGATAGATAGATAGATAGATAGATAGATAGATAGATAGATAGATAGATAGATAGGATAGATAGATAGATAGATAGATAGATAGATAGATAGATAGATAGATAGATAGATAGATAGATAGATAGATAGATAGATAGATAGATAGATAACTCAATGTCGTGACTGCTTTCGTGCGGCAGAGATTTGTGAAGGACTCCTGTGCTGGATGCTGTGATAGAGGTCAGAACAAAGCCTTTGTTTCAGCGCTCTGCGTCGTACCTGCGTCAGTGCTGTTCTGTTTGTGAGCATGTGTCCTCCTCCCAGCTCCAGGAAGAGCAAGAAAAGCTCCCGAGTGAAGGTTTTGTAAACATTGCTTCACTATGTGTATCTTATACAACAGCAGGGAATTCACATGACCCTCAGGCTGAAAGAGAAAACAGTGCCAAGGGGAAAGAACTACTGATAATACTGTATGCATTATATATATATATATATATATATATATATATATATACAGGTGCATTTCAATAAATTAGAATGTCGTGGAAAAGTTCATTTATTTCAGTAATTCAACTCAAATTGTGAAACTCGTGTATTAAATAAATTCAATGCACACAGACTGAAGTAGTTTAAGTCTTTGGTTCTTTTAATTGTGATGATTTTGTCTCACATTTAACAAAAACCCACCAATTCACAACAATCTCAAAACACTATATATATATAATGTCTTAGCATACCCCATAAAACAATAGCAACCACTGTATCAAAACAAACGTGTGCAACCTCAACAAACACTTTCTTGAAAAACATGAAATCCACCACAATCCATGTTTTTTTTTCATGCTCTGAGAGTCAAACGGGAGTCCGGCTCTCTGAATCTGATGTTAAAGGAGGAATTCATTGTAAGAATAAGCACAGCAAACCAAAACACCTCCATCCATGTTCTCCAGACAGAGGCATTCATGCCGTAATTGAGCTGTGCTTGTAAATTTCTTTAGTCTCGTATTGATTTATGGCCGACAGCTATTGTGATGCCCATTGCAATTTAGCAAGTAACTCACATACAGGAAATTTGTGGTGGAAAATAATATATTAAACATCACAAGGCATCTATTATAAATAAAATAAATATCTCTCCCGTTTTTAGCCGTGTTTGTTTTATACACCTCATCAGCTGGATGATTTGAATACAAGCTTATTGATTTACCATTATCTTCAATGGGAATGAAAAATCCATGGCTTTCTCTTTAAATAACCATCCAATGTGCTCAGGCAAATGTGTTAGATGTGTAGAGGGAATTACAGCCGATATAACACGGGATAGTGTTATTAAATGTGGCTTGTTTGAATCTAATGTTTTTGGATGCTATTTGTTAATGGCTTATGCTAAAGTCTAGTCAAAGAAGGGTTTAATATGCGTGTCAAGGTGTTCAGTAGAGTAACTGTTCATTTAAAGAAGGCATACATTTAAGAATTATGTATTTGAATTGCATATTTCCATCCATTTGAATTATATAATTTAACACAAACTAAACAAACTTCATACTAAATGCATATTTAATTTTATTTTAAAAATCATATTTTTTAAAAGGCATTCATTCAAAATGCTTGAATCAGCAACAAATCTGTTCATTTTGAAAACACTTAACATTACAGTTAATGTATGAGATTAAAAGAGGGATATATATATGTGGTTATTGTATTTAAAACATTACCTGTTTCATTTATGTATGAGTAACAAATATGCATTGCATTTAAAGTAATAGTTTACACGAAAAAGAAAATCTGCTCAAACAATCATCAGAACAGATTTGGAGATGTTTAGCATAACATCACTTACTCATCAGTGGATCCTCTGCAGTGAATGGGTGCCGTCAGAATGAGAGTTCAAACAGCTGATAAAAACAGCACAGTAATCCACAAGTAACTCGCATGACTCCAGTCCATCAGTTAATGTCTTGTGAAGCCAAAAGCTGCATGTTTGTAGAAACAAATCTATCAACAAGACGTTTTAACTTCAAACCGTTGCTTCCAGTAAAAATACTACTTTTAGTGTTTTAGTCTATGTAAGAGTTTGATGTTGCTAATCCCAAGCAGCAAGCAACTTCATAAAGCTGGAAATATATTTTCTTTGTATTCGTGTGCTATTGTTCTTTTTATGTGCACATATGCATGCCATCTTAAAATTAAACCATTTGTGTAAAAGGAGAACATTCTATTCTTGTCTAACAATTCCATTCCAGTCTTCATTGTAATTCCATGTGATTGTATCTTTTAAATCACAGTTTGAAACAAATCACTCCCATCCAATCACCAGCATTGTCCGCTCGACATTCCCTGGCAGATTCCTGCATTTCCATATAGATGGAGCACCACATTAAACTGCATTGCATTGTCCATTTATCCTATCACCGTTTGTCCAAGATATTCTTTTTTAATATGCGTCATCTTCCCTGGCACATCCACGATCGTCGTTTTATTATGTATGTGATTGGTTTCATCTGCCCAAGTGAATGTGCTATGCTGTAACATCAGCTTAATGGTTATCGGGCACCAAGACCTCAAGGCTGCTGTGTGAAATAGCCGCAGTGACCCTGAGACCAAGGCTGAGATGGATGGAGGAAGCTCCGCTGCAAGGGAAATCAGAAGTTAAAATGCAAGGAAAACAGCCAGATTGTCTTTCCCGAGAGAAGCAGAAAAGAAGGGCAAAGCCAACTCCACGCTCTAAGCCAGTCTAGATTTGCATGACACTGCCCAGGGGAACATTTTATTGCTCAGAGGTTGCATGAGACTTAATGGAGATCTCAGTTATGTTTTATTTATGTGTCAACTTTGCCTTTGAGGTTTCTCATGAAGCTCCTAAGGAGAATTCAGAGTGCAATTGAGACATTCATTGACATGCCGTAAGGGTGAAGAACTGTGAAATGAATGGATTGGTTTAGTGAGGTTTTGATGACAAATGTTTGAGATCATATTGAGAGATCTTGACAAACCTGAGGAGTGTTTGAGAGGTTGTTCTTCTTCTGAAACTCTACATGTTATAGTACTAGAGTACAAACTGGTAATCTGAAAATGTTAGCTATTTCTAATGGAATAAAAATGGTTTTGTTACTGTAACCTAGTGTTTTCAGGTCGATTCAGTTATTTTTGACTTCAGATCAGACCAGTTTATTTAGATGTTACCATGCATTTCGTTATTTATCAGGACAAAGATCCAAGGCAACTTAAATAATGGTTTTATTGGCAACGATGGTTCTATGAAAAACATTTAACCTCCATGGAAGCATTGCACAAAATGTATTTATAGCTGAAAAAGATTATTCTAATTCATCACAGTTGATTCAATGTTTGTTTGGATGGTTCTTCTTTTGCATCACCCTGAAAACCCTCTTTTGTAACCTTTATTTTTAAGAGTGTAGTTCAGCCAAAAATAAAAATTCTGTCATTATTTATTTACCTTCATGTCATTACAAACCTGCATTTCTTTCTCCTGTGAAACACAAGAAGAACATTTGGGATCAAACAACATTTGTTTTGATCACTTTTACATTCAGTATATGAACAAAAACACAGACTTTTTTCACAATATCTGGTTTAGAATGACATAAGGGTGCGTAAATGATGACAAAATGTTTATTTTTGAGGAAAAGGAATATCCTTCAAAGGGATATTCCAAACAAAACTTAAAATTGTGTTTAAAATCATGCCATTTCAAACCTATATGACTTTCTTCTGTGAAACAAAATAATATATTTTAAATAATATTGATAACCAAACAGTTTTGGTTCCTGTTGACTTCCATTGTATTTTTTGCCCATGTAATGGAAACATATGGGAACCGAAACTGTTTCTTCTAAATATCTTCTTTTGTGATCTACGGAAGAAAGCGAGTTGTACAAGTTTGGAATGACTAGAGGGGGAGTAAATGATGACTGAATATCTATTTTTGGGTGAACTATCACTTTAAGCAATAGTGTCCCTCTTAACCATTTGCTGAATAGAAGAAACTTGAAAGATTTATAAAACTCAAATGTGATTTTTCTATATGTGTGAAATTGCCAGCATTATTTTCCCATACAGGACGTTAAACAGAATCAAAATGCCACTCAGCGGCTTTGATGCCCACCACACAGCACATATTCAGCTGTCCCACCTCTTTCTATATCTTTACTGACAGTACAGTATTTTAGACCAAAGGCAGTCAGTGTAGATGGATGGAGGAGAGAGCATGGTTCATTGCGTGATATTGTATTGACAGGTCAGCTACCGCAGTCCTGCCGGATCCCTCTGCACCCTGGGGAACTCCTCTGTCTGTTTTGGACCCCTCCCCCTCAGCCGAAAATCCCAACCCCCATCATGTGCTCCGGGGGTAGAGGAGCGGCATGCCGTGGTACTTTCTGATGAGCAGACACTCCTACCAGCGACGTGCATGACAATGACATAGAGAGAGCGTCTCAATAATTGGTAAAAGACAGAAAATTAACCGAGACACTCTATTTTATCTGACCAATCGAGTTATAATTGAAAAATAATGGAAGTTGAAACTCGCAGCACATGGATTCATTCTGACTGCATGCGAAATGCTTTGCAGCTATGAAGAATAAATTGGAAATTACTTTCTGATGTAATCACATTTCTTTCTTAAGGCTTGTTATGTGGAAAATCTTGATAATCGTTATCGCCATTTTTGAAAGCTCTTGTAAAGAAAGCTCATATAACTTATTCAGAAATGTATTTTCTGTCATATTGCATGCTGTTTTGACATCAGCTCATTAGGATACTGGGATTTAATGAGCTCCCACTGAGCTGAGATAGACTGCCTGTAGGCCCCTCTTAACATTTTCTAATACCCTTCCAGCCCTCAACCAATCCTCTTCCATGACCATTTATAGTGGGATGAATGTGACGCTTGGTTGGGCAATGGAGGCTACACTTATAGTCTGGCACACACTGCTCTCTCTCTCTCTCTCTCTCTCTCTCTCTCTCTCTCTCTCTCTCTCTCTCTCTCTCTCTCTCTCTCTCTCAATCCCTTTCTTTCTTTAGTGATTTGGTGCCAGGCACTCAAAATGTGGAACCCCTATTTTGGGTGTTCTGTGAATGAGTTTCCATATATGGAAAAGCTCTGCAACAATCAAAGTTTAAGATCTCTTTGAGAGGTTTCCATCCAGTCAACTGTCTTTTGCTGCCAACCAGAGCACTCTTGAAATGGTTAAGGTCATTGTCATTATCATGAGCTGTGTCTGGAATTCCTTTGCACTTGGAGTATGTACTCATTACTGAATTTGTTAATATAATGATATAAATATAATGCCAGGAATACTGCATCCACCATGTTGGCATTGTCCCTTTGCCTTTGGGTTCTTTGACCTGTGACGTGTGAAAATAAATACTTTACTTTTGTTAAACAAGTGCAGTTTAACAACGAGGAACAACTTTCTTGGTCCCAACTTGAAAAGATCCACATGCAATCTTAAAAAATAAAGACTTCAAGAGGGTGTTTTTCACACAGGTTTCCATAAGACGTTTTCAGTGCACAGTTCTTAAAATAATTATTTGTTTCCTTGGTGTAAAGAACATTTTAATGATTTAAAAAACCTTTTTCCATAACCTTTTGTCCAGTGGAAAGGCTCTATGGATGTTAAAGGTTCTTCGTGGAACTGCAGATTCCAATAAAGAACCTTCATTTTTAGAAATCTCAAATCTCTGCTATTTTGTTTTCTCCATCTTTTCAAATGTGGAAGTCCGTGAGTATAGCAAACTAAGAATCTCAATGGAAGCAGTATGTCATCTGGATATCGTTGGTGTAAATAGGTTTCATAAATACTTCATGTCCAGATATACAAATTTGACATAGTATTGATTTTTGAATACTGTACTTTACTGCGAATACTATAACATGAAGTATGCATATTCAGATGTGGGGACCATTGCAACTCTCACTGATAACACAAAAAACTCTGGTCCATCTTGCATGAAATTGAACTGCAATAGGCCTATCTGAAATAATGGATTTCAGATTGATTCTAAGTGAAGTGCAGCACTGATAAAAGTGAGCAGCTCCTAAAGTGTTTCTGATTCTGCTGCAGTACTGAACATGTTAATAGTCATGTTAACTACTGCATGCTGCTGGTTAAATGAGATGAGTATTGAATGTGGCAATGCAATGGAAGTTACTGATTTATTTTCTAATACAGCCTTCATGTTATGCTGGATTAAAAACATGAGGTGATGTGATTTTATAGGGTTACATTTTAACCCAATTTTTCAAATGTAAACTTCACCTACATGTCATCGATATTCACAAGACATCAGGTGTAGACCCACCAATCTCCATCGTTATTATATTCAACCATTTTCTACTGTCTGTTTCTACTGCAGCATGGGTGTGTTCCTCTGAGGAGAAATGCAGCGCGACGACCAATTTCTCCTCATCAAAACACACTTTTCGTCCATATAATATGTGACATATTGTGGTTTTGTGAGAGCATTTCAGTGTGCATGTAATGAATGTAATGAAACCGCAAGAACCAGATATATTTGCGCTTTCTTTTTCATGGCCATATATGGAGATTAGTTTGGCTGTTGACGATTCAGCCTCGTGTTAACCCTTTAGCTGCTGAATTTTATTCGCTGCAATAATCAGAAAGATAAAGGTGTGATAATCGATTTACTGCACATGTTGCGTTTTAGGGAATGCGAATCGAAACTCACAGCTGTGCGAAAGTTTGCCTCATCTTTCTTCTTCAGGTACAGTTTTAGGCTTTAACTGAATACATTAAATGCGCTCAGCTATTAAAGTAGGCTATGCTGGTGGTAAACGAGTGGTTAATTTACCTTCTGGCGTTAAACCGAGGAGCCTTTAATAGAACAACTCCTTTACATGACAGATTTAGAGGTGTAAACAGGTGTTTTGTCTCTGTGTGGTTCCTGTCAGCGACGTTAAAGCTTTATGCTATTAATGTACAATACAGACGCTGTGCTGGCGGTAATCATTTACATACACTGGCGTTAAAGGTGCCTTTAAAAGAACATCTCGTGACATGTTTAGAGCTGTAAATATAGGTGTTTAGTCTCTATATATATTTATGAGACTATGAGCGTTTTGCATAGGAAAAGGGAGTATTTTGACGTACCGTTTATTATTATTATTTTTTAAATAGAATATAATTGCTTTAAGTAGGCTATATAGGCTAATAGTGATGCAGAGATAACAGAGTTTCTAACACAACCTGTTAACACATAGGCGAGGCTTAACTTTTTGTTAGATATAGATAGAATATAGACAGACGAGATAGATAGATAGATATATATAGATAGATAGATAGATAGATAGATAGATAGATAGATAGATAGATAGATATAGATAGATAGATAGATAGATAGATAGATAGATAGATAGATAGATAGATAGGATAGATAGATAGATAGAGATAGTTAGATAGACAGACATAGACAGAAGATAGATAGATAGATAGATAGATAGATAGATAGATAGATAGATAGATAGATAGACAGATAGATAGATAGATAGATAGATAGATAGATAGATAGATAGATAGATAGATAGATAGATAGATAGATAGATAGATAGATAGATAGATAGATAGATAGATAGATAGATAGATAGACGTGGTATGCTATAATATGTCAGGTGAGATTTTATGCCATCGCAAGCTGTATTCATGGACATGTATTTCCAACTTGTTCTTAATTACAGCAAGCAAACACCGTTTACACACACACACACACACACACACACACACACACACACACACACACACACACACACACACACACACACACACACACACACACACACACACACACACACACTCACTCACACACTACCGCTTTATATTCTGCGTGTGGCACAGTCCTCACTCTCCCCCGTCCTCGCGCGCTGACGTCACGCGCCTGCCTCGGCTCATTATTGCATTAACTATTTTCTGTAGTAGCACCAGCACCAGCGAGTTTTTCCAGTGGCCGCCGTTTGACGTGGAGACAAATACGAGGGAGAGAGAGGGAAAGAGGGGGGGTGAGTGAGGGACAAATTAATCTCGGGCCACAGCGGTGGCACGGCGCGAGACAGAAGAAGATCGTATTGAGCTGGGTTTCTTCAGACGGGCGGCAGAGACGGCATGGATCTACCTGCCGTTGGGGAGCACGTCTTCGCGGTGGAGGGCATCGAGAAGAAGCGCCTACGGAAGGTACAACTACCGAAAACTAGAACTAACGTTACCGTAAATGGTGCGGAGTATGCATTTGTTGTTCCTGTACTGTACCCAATGCATTTTCGTCGTTTTTCAGGGCAGAATCGAGTATCTGGTGAAGTGGCGAGGATGGTCAGCCAAGTAAGTGTTTAATTGGTTTATATGTGTTATTTTTAAATACAGTAAATGCCGAGATGATGTCGGTCTTGAACGTCTTGTATCCTGCATCGTTCGCACTGGGCTGTTTTGTTCGGATTCCATCACAAATTTTACGCGAGTGAATTTGGATTTGTACTGTAGACTATGTAATAAAATATGCTCGTATATTTATTTGTTTACATTATATGAAGGCTATAAATGTGCTTTGTTTGCACGGTAATCTGTAAAAACATTTTATTGCAACCCGCGTTGCATTTACCATATGGTTTATTACATTTTCATATTCTCTTGTTAATATTACAGATATAACACATGGGAACCCGAGGAAAACATTCTTGACCCGCGCCTTCTTGTGGCTTTCCAAAACAGGTGAGATGGAGGACAAATAACTGAACTTGTGGTGATGACCATATATGGTCACGGGAGGCGGGGCCAGGTCCTGCACACTGTAGCTGAAGATTAATGGTAGCCCCACGGGTCAGGTCTGCCTGCTACAAAGACTCTCTTGATGCTTGCCTTTTATCCAGTTTTGGAAACACCCCATTGTTATTACCCAGTGCTAGTCCTACAAAATGAATGTGCCATTGTATATTGACTAAAACAAGATTTAATTTTCTTCCTATATGTTCTGGGGCAGTGGTTCTCAAACCAGGGGCCATAACCCTCTGGGGGCCCCATTAAGGTCCCAAAGGGGCTGGAAGATGACTAAATATATATGTATATACACACACATACATACTGTATGTGTGTGTATATATACATTTAAATAAGTGAGACGTCTGTAATCACAAAATTAATTGCAAATATTAAATTTAAGACACTGGCATTCCTCATTTCAGAAGAAAAAAACATAATATTGTCTTTAGTCAAAAAGTTTGAGAACCACTGTTTCGGGCAGCACTGAAAATAACTATGCTTTGGAACAGCTTAATCAAATTTCATACATTCATATATGAAAAATACATCAGTAGCAGTGTTCTCACAAGTGGACATACCCTTCTGCACTCAAGTCTGTGATCTAATCTGTGCCTGTGGTCTTGTGATGTTCACACACCCCTCTCTGAGCCCACGGTTCTGTTCGGAAGATAAAAGTAGAATGGGTATCAAAGCATTCCAGAATCTCTTGGAAAAGAATTGTGAAGTTTAGATAGCATTTTTCGCAAGATGTTTCTTGAGCTGCGCTCACTGTTTTAGCTGCACTAGAAGTTTGAGAGTGTCATGTTACCCATTGTGCTCTTGTTTCGTGTTGTAACCTGGTGATCAAAGGGATCCACTGTGGCTTGTGATCTGAATGTTGCACTAATGTTGATAAGTGCACTCTGAAAAATAACGGTTCCAAAATGCCATAAAAGAACCATTCTGGGTTTCTCAAAGAACCTTTTGTTGGAAATTCTTAAATAACCATTTTTCTTAGAGTATAAACTAAAGAGCCTTTTTCCACTATAAAGAACCTTTTGTGCAATGGAAAAGTTCTGCGGATGCTAAAAGTTCTTCATGGAACAGACTATGCTAATAAAGAACCTTTAATTCTAAGAGTGAATGAGGTTTATTGGTTCTGCTACACATTAATAGATTAATGAGCATTTTAACATTGCAGTTGTCCTTGTTCTCAAACAACAGTTTTGACAATATCCAATGTGTTGTGTTGAAAATAGGGAATTTATATATTATGTATTGTTTTCAGAGAAAGGCAGGAGCAAATGGTGGGATATCGCAAAAGAGGGCCTAAAGCCAAACACTCCCTTGTCCAGGTATTTTGTTATTCCAATGCAGTTTTTGTCTTCCATTCAGTACATACGCAAATGCATTGCTTATTTATGATCTAGGTTATTCCTGTGCAAATCTTCCATTTCATTATGAATCAATAATTGTAGACCAATGGCTCCGTACTGTCTGCATGCATCTTAATGTGCTTGATGATGACCGTTATGGCCTGCTGTAGTTGATTTCAATATTCTGCCTATAAAAAATTCATAAGAATGGCATCTCTAAGTTCAAAACATAGTAAGACCCATACTAAAGCCCATTATTATCTCTAGAGTAAAGCTAAATGTGTTGTAAAATAATCAACAAATGATGAACTTTCAGTTCTTTTGAGAAGTCAGTATATATATCCTCTCTTTGTTCCAGCTTCCTGCATTTGCTCGTAGATCAAGCATTCTGGGTGGTCTTGAGGACACATCACTGGATGAGGAGAACCAGCCCAAAGTGGAGCCCCTCCAGATCCACCGCTCACGGCCGCAGCACTACCAGCTCAACAGCAAAAAACACCACCAGTACCAGCCCAGCTGCAAGGAGATCTCCATCGAACAACATGTGAGCGGGAAAAAGAAGCACTTCTACCAGCTGAACAGCAAGAAACATCATCACTACCAGCCGGACCCCAAGATGTATGACACGCCACTCACGGGACCCAAAGAGGTCAGGGTTCAAGACCCTTCCAACAAAGGGTGGAACCTCCCTCCAGCCTTGCAACAGAAGTGGATTCGGAACAAAGACACCGGCTGCCTGAGTAAAGTGAAAGATCTGTCCATCGAGCTCAAGAGCCTGCCGGATAACGCGAACAAAGCGGAGCTGCCACTCAAGACGAGGGCCAAAGAGTTTGCACTTCCTAACAACATCAGCAGTAAGATGAAAATAATCAAGAACAAAAACAAAAACGGACGAATTGTCATAGTAATGAGCAAATACATGGACAAAGGTGTGCATTCGTCTAAAGTAAAAAACAAGGTTGTTTCTGAAGTGAAAGCGCAGCACAATGAGGAATCTACACTGAATAATACGGACAATCTGTCTGATGGTGAAACTTCAGTAGGCCGTGAGAATGGCTCTGTTGAGAACACCAGCACATTTTCTTCGTCCAGTGAGTGCGTTCACAAAAACTCCATCAAAAAGGCTGAACTTCCAAAAGATACGCCTACAGAGACTGAACAGATAGTGATAGATTTATGCCACCAACCAAACTCAGAGAAAGCTGGCGCAGCCCACATGGACACCGGACTCAATCACCGCAAGAGGAGCCTTTCAGAACCCAATGAGGACGTGAGAAACTGTAAGCAGTTCTTCAACTACAGGAGCATCAGTGCACCAAACACAGTGCTTCCTTCTCCTCAGAGAGAACCTTTAAATCTGCATTACAGAGGCAGTCTCGCCAACAGAGCCTACAGTTATGACTTTAGCGACACCATTCCTGAAGAGCCTATTGATTTAAGCTGTGGTCCAAACAAAACTCTTAAGCAGTTCCCCACAGCGGAGAAGGTTTCAGGAAGCTCAGCGCAAGCGGAGAAAACAAACAGCCATGTGAAACCATTTGTGGGTAACGTTATCATCACTGATATCACTACGAACTGCTTAACCGTGACCTTTAAGGAATACGTTCAAGGATAATGACTACATACATTGGACTGTCATTTGAACCAGCTCAAAGTTGACTCGTGTCAGATGCACTGATCATAGCCATTCCTGATAACATATAGAGACATTTAAGCAAACAAACTCTATATACGGTTTGTTTGTTTAGATGCCTGCTGTATGTTTTCTAATGCATACAATTGAGATGGTTGACATTTTGCTGCTGTGAAAATTGAATTTAAAACCCCATAATTGTATGGTGTGTAATATAGTTTATAAAGCTTTTGAATTGTAATGCTACCTGAGGAAACACAGCGGCCTATTTGGAGAAAGCACACTGGCTGAATGAAAGAATTCACTGACGATGAAGTTTAAGTTTAATGCACTTATAATCACACCGTTCACTGTTCATCTACAATTCTACATCATGGACCACATGTTGAATTTTTCTTCCAATTTTGGGGATTTCAGAATTGTTTAGATGTACATATCAATTGAGATCTCTAAATGTGGGGTCGCTTGGAAAGGTGTCATCATACATGTATATGAATGTACCTTTAAAAAGTAGTTTTTTTTCTCCAGATTTTGTTTCGATGAACTATTTTACTTGACTGGATTTCCAGATGCTGTTGGCCTGTGAGGTCTTCCTGTGCAATGCTACATAAACAACTGGATTGTTTTCTGGTCCCTCTCTGTAAGAAGTTCAAGTTGCACTTTATCATCTCCTGGATCTCTTGTTAATAAATTCAGTTTAAAATAACTCAATAAAGGCTGTTTAACCTTGCAGAATAATTCTGTAACAGCAGTATGACTGTGGTCAGAGATAATCAGAACATGCAAACTGTTATACAGTGCCCTCCAAAAGTATTGGAACAGTAAAGACAAAATTGCTCTGTTGGCTGTGGAGTCAATACATTTACAAATATGATTAAAAGATGAATATGAGACAAAACTACAGAATGTCATATTTTATTATTGGGTGATTCAACACATAGATGTTTACCAGCTAAGAAGTTCAGCACTTTTAGAGTATCTGATGTGAGCATAAGTATTGGGACAGTTGCCTCACGGGTCTTTAACTGATCAGCTGTGTCCTGTTGCATTAATTCTTCAGATATTAAAAGCAGGGAATGTGTCGTATCAGTTATATTCCATTACTTCTGCATTCGATGATGACACACTCAAACCAGGATGAAGATGAGGGAGCTGACTTTTTGGCTCTTTTCCACTGAGCGGTACGGGTCAGTGCACCTGAGCGCGTACGTCAGTGGTACAGGATACTTGGTATGATTCGTGGACATGATCTGGTACAGTACAGTACGCGTTGATCGCTAAAGTATGACCCAGTGCAAATCTGCCTTTTACCTTTATGAAGTGAAAATAATCCATCTAAAAGCTTAATATCAAAAGTATTTTCGTATAAAATCAGTTATAAATGAACAATAAGTACAAACGTAAAAAAGTACACGCTGTAGCAATACAGTATAACTTAAAATAAACAGTTAAATGATAGTAACTTTAAGTTCTAAACTATAACAGTTATGAAAGGAGAAAAATAAAATGATAGACCACTTAATCTGTTAAATATACCCAAACAAATTATAACCCCAGAACAAGCAACAAAAGTTTAAATATAATCCCTCGAGTTATTAGCAAATGGTAGCAAAAACAATATGGGAGAGAAAATGCAGGTTTGGATGCTAAAAGAAAAGAGGTATATTAGCAGCAAATAAAGGGCAGGAACAAGAGTTTGGAAACCACCAGGAACCAACCTTTACCTGATCGGCTGAGAAAACAACAGCAGTTGATGACAGACTAATCATAAAAGCTGGGAAAATGAACCCTAAATGACGTGTCTGTAAAATCACCAACAACTTCCTGAAAGCTGTCAGGAGACTTTGACACAGAATTACAGATGCTACACAGCAAGATGCAGACCTCTGACCAGCACCAAAAATAGAAAGGCAAGATTAGATTTAGCAAAAAAGCACAAATGTGCGCCAGAAGAGTTTTGGATCTGTGTTTATGCACCGATGAGACAAATATGAAACTTTATCGAAGTTATGGGAAAGTGAAAATGTGAAAATGTGCATACAGCCCCATCTGTAAAGCATGGTGGAGGTGGTGTCATGGCATGGGCATGCATGGCTGTCTCTGGAACAGGCTCTCTCAACTTTACTGATGACTTAATGTATGATGACAGTAGCAGAATGAATTTGGAATTGTACAAAAACATCTTACCTACCAATATTCAACATAAAGCCACCGGATTAATTGGGAAGTGCTGCATATTGCATCAGAACAATGACACAAAACACACTGCCAGTTCAGTCAAGGAGTTTATCAGGGCAAAGAAATGGAAAGTCTTAGATTGCCCAAGTCAATCTCCAGATTTAAATCTGATTAAATTTCACCAGATGAAGAGGAGAGTAAAGACAGAAACTCCCCAAAACAAGCAACAATTGGAATCGGCTGCATTAAAGGCTGGGAAAGTATTTCAAAGGATGAGACCAAGAGTCCTGTGATGTTTATGGGTCACAGACTTACTGCTGTGATTGTGCACAAGGGATCTGCAACTAAATAATAGCTTTTAATCTTTTATATCTGCCTTATGTTCAACTGTCCCAATACTTATGCTCACATCAATGAGTGGGATGAACTCTAAAAGTGCTGTTCTTTTTATTTGGTAAAACATGTATGTGTTCAAATGGCTAATAATAAAATATGACAGTATGTAGTTTTGTCTCATATTCATCTTTTATCAATTTTGTCTTTACTGTTCCAATACTTTTGGAGGGGACTGCATATGTCCGGAAAGTAAATGTAAGATTGATGCTTTCAGTGTAATGCTTTAGATTTTGAATGAATTGGAACAATTTACAGTCAATGCAATGTACTAGGTACGCAATGAGATGTACAGTATGTAATAATAACAATAATGCCATTAAGGTTAATTTAATTTACATGCATAATGTTTTATGGCAAACTTTGAATTGTCAGTTTGAAAATGCTTCTCAAATCAATATTAAACATGAATAATTTGTTTTATAATGTGTCATTTATTTTTGTTTTCATTTTGCCTGATTATTTGCATCCAGAGACTACAGCAGAAAAGATTTAACCAGTTTATATAGTTTGCTTAAATAGTAGAGGCTCTTATAAATGAGTGAAATTTAGCAATGCTGCCTCCTAGATGCAGTACCATGTTCATAAAACGCTTCATATCTGTGGTTTCTATTGACCAGAAAGCAACATCTCATCATCCTGCTGATATAAAATAAATTGGCTCCTGTATAAAACAAATTGAAAGTTAAATGTTTTACTATAGTTGCATTAAAAGACCAGTGATCTAAAACACATGGGTCATCTTTCTGGGTGCCAGCTAAATCATACTGCATCCATCTCAAGAAGATCTTGAATTTAACATACTTTATTATTATAAAACGTGATATTAGGTAAAGTGGTAACCA
Organism: Ptychobarbus kaznakovi; assembly: GCA_027422405.1. Lineage (NCBI taxonomy): Eukaryota > Metazoa > Chordata > Actinopteri > Cypriniformes > Cyprinidae > Ptychobarbus > Ptychobarbus kaznakovi. The sequence continues at coordinate 21,929,582 of CM049807.1, forward strand.
TATATTATAACGAGCTGTCCCATTGTGAGATGTGCTTTTATTATAAATCTGCCCCAAATTATGTCCCAACAATGCATGAGAGAGGAGGTTCATTGTTTTATATTAGATTCGATTTTAGGCTTTTTGGGACCTGTTTCCATCTAAACATGATATGTGGGAAAATATGATCTGCTCAAGGTACCTATACTAAATAATACAATCACACGAATAAAGAAATGAAAATCATTTTCCTCCTGACCTATCTCTTTGTTTCATTTAATTTATCAGAAGATAAAAATACCCATAAAATAAGGTATTGTATGCTAACTGGATGAAAAAAAAATCGGGGCTGATAACTAACTAATAACCGAGGCTATATTATTTCAGATCTGTAATTAAACACAACGCATGTAACACTCAGTTATTCCGTTTTGTTGTTGATCTGTCGTGTTTATACGATGACATTTTGTTTTGACTCCAATTCAACTGTTTTATGAATCCGAATAAGTCTATCACTGTTGAAATTAATAATGGTGGATTATTTGGATAGTACAGAAGGTACAAATATTTAATTTCGCTTTTTGTGTTGCATGAATTTCGGACATTTCTCGTCCCTCTTGTCATTATAACAAATAATAGTTGTATTTTTCGATAGAAAACGAGTTTGAGAACTAGAAATAATGTTGTGACTGTCGTTATAATAGGCTAATAATAATAATAACAACAATAACAGGCTTTTTTTATTACATAATAAAAATAATAATATGCCTAATAATATAGCCTATATGTAATGAGGATTTTTTTTTCGATTAGCTTAATTTAAATCCATCGAATTCAAACAAATAAGACAATAAACCAAAACATTGCGGAAAATGAGAACGAGATAATTTGCTTAATCTGTTTTTATCCGTTGCATCGAATGATTCGGACACAAATCGAATTAATCTTTCAAATCAAATAAATGATTACATCAGATCGCAGATCATTTCCATTTTAAAGTCGGGGACAATCTAGTATTAAAATTCAGCATGGCATGCTGTAAAATCCTATATTTTCATAGGATATATATTTTTATTCAGAAAAAACATAGGCCTATACTAACATAAAAAATACTTATTTTTAAACGACTTACAAAGTAAAAACGAAAATAAAAAAGAAGAAAGAAAGAAAGAAAGAAAGAAAGAAAGAAAGAAAGAAAGAAAGAAAGAAAGAAAGAAAGAAAGAAAGAAAGAAAGAAAAAAGAAAGAAAACGATAAAGGCCTAGCTGATTTCTGAAATGGCTACTGATTTTTAAATCATATTTAAAATCTTTAAATCGTTTAAGAACATAAGGTCTTTTGGTTTATGATTTGTATAATAGGGTATTTTGAAATGAGCAGGCAGTGAGTAAGAATACATGAACACTTGGCCAGTTTCTTGTCTAAAGGGAGATTTCGGAGCGGGCGGGTAAGATATACATATCTGGATTTATTATCTAATATGGATTTAAAAGAGTGGATTTATGACCAGCCCTACAATTGTTATGTATTTATGTATTGTCTTCTGTTTTTTATTTCGTTATTTGTATTATGTTTAAGTTTTTATTTCACTTCATTTCGACAGAGATGACTTGACCTGGAGGGGAATATGGAGACACATATTTGCGTTTCGTGCGGGTCTCCACCGCGTTTAAAATAAAGACTGCGGTCAAGCGTCTGAATTTCAGTCCTATTAAATATAAATAGACAAATAAAACGCTATGTATAACAATATATAGCCTATACTCTCTCTCTCTCTCTCTCTCTCTCTCTCTCTCTCTAATATATATATATATATATATATACTTATATCCGTATCTAGACGCACGGAAGAGTGCCGTTACATTTCCGTAAATATATGACTAACAGGGGATTTATCAAAACTTCCTGACCGCCGTTACTCTAGAGACTAGTATACGAAATAAACACGACATGTTATTGTTTCCAAAACAGCAGTCAGTCATAAATGACATTTCTTGGTTTGACTCCTCCTCCTCGAGCGCAGCTCCAATCACACACTACCACCGTCCTGTGCTGCCGTGGCAACAGTTTAGAACGTGATGACGTCTCCTTCGGATAGAGTATTATGGGCTATTCAGCATTATTGAGGCAGAGTGCAGAGAGAAAAAATAGCTGCGAGTAACGTTAAACATGGAGCTCTCAGCCGTCGGGGAGCGCGTCTTCGCCGCCGAATCCATCATTAAACGGCGCATAAGGAGAGTAAGTGCTCACCCAGCTTGCTCGTCGGGGCTTCTGCGCTGTTACAGAGGCGGCTGGTTATTTGTTTATGCTCGCTCAAGTGACATTTTATACGCCATAGGTTAGCCTAGCAGCGTTAGCTTGCTAATTTGAGTCTCCCTTTGCTTTTACCCGCAGGGGCGGATGGAGTATCTGGTCAAATGGAAAGGCTGGTCTCAAAAGTGAGTGGTAATGACACGTTAACGGCAGTTATTGCCGCGGAAGAAGCGGTGTCGGGCTCCCGAGCTCGCCGAGTGTTAGCACGGCTGAAGCGGGGACTGTGTAACGGGGCTCCTGTGAACGTTAGCTGACAAGGCCAGTGATGGGAGACAGTCAAGATAAAACGTTCAAAAACCCCCATCAGCTAATTAATACGGTTTATATCGGGGAAGAAAGACACGAATACACAGAATATGTATCCGTTTATACATGCATCAATAAATATTATACATGCACATACAAGATTCTTGAACTAAGTTATAAAAATGCACGTATTGGTAATAAATGTATAAAAAGAAAACTGTACTTTGAAATGATGTTGGGCTTTATGATTTTGGAATACTTGTGTTATTCGAGTGTTCCTGTGGCTCAGTGGTAGAGCATTGCGTTAAAGGTTGTGGGTTCAATTCCCAGGGAACACACATAATACATGTATAACCTGAATGTACTGTAAGTCGCTTTGGATAAAAGCGTCTGCTAATATAAATGTAAATGAAACATGCAATTATCGGTGCAGATACAGCACCTGGGAACCAGAGGAGAATATTCTGGATGAGCGTCTTTTCGCTGCATTTGAAGAAAGGTAAACATCTCTTGGTTATTTCAGGATTTCCAGTAGAGAGAGAATAATATTTTGACGTTTAAAAATAGCTTTTCTTCATTTTGTATTGCAGAGAGCGTGAGAGGGAGATGTTTGGGCCAAAAAAGAGGGGACCTAAACCAGAAACATTTTTAATGAAGGTGAAAAAATCATTTCTATACATTTTTTACTTGCATGTTTAATTTTTTTCAGTGGCTTTCTTATAGTTATTTTTTTTTATTCTGTTGCACTTTGATGCATTTGGAAACATGGTATCATGTGCTTAAATTGTTTAATTATATTTTACATTGTTTCATAGGCTAAAGAAAAAGGCAAAAACAATGATTTCAGACGGGAAATGTCTCGAGACTTATGCGTGTCATTCCCGGTAGCCGAACCGGTTGTGACGCCCAGAGCACGTGAGGGACTGCGGGCAGTCGTGCCAACGATTTTCCCACCGAGCACCGTCAACAGAGGCGAAAGTGTCCGTGTGCGTCCACCGGACTTTGAGAGAGACCTACTGACTCATGGGACACCGGTAAAAAGGCCGCTGGATTTTGCCAGCTCACCAAAAAAGCGAGGACCAAAGCCAAAGTTGCGTCCAGGAGGTTCATCCACTGAAGGTGTTAAAAGAAAAGCAGATAAACCGTTATTTTATCGGCCTTCCAAAACCGAGAGATCAGGAGAGACCTCGAACTGTGGTGCCATTCATTTAAACCAAACGTTTCAAGCAGAGTCCAGCCACGTTCAGAAGCAAATGGGAAGCAGGTCAAGTGACGTCAAGTTCACACACGGTGGCACCATCTTAAAATCTGGGCTTGGTGTTTTGGGACCTCGACGGAAGGACAGCTCAAGTGGTGCCATAAACCAACCCAAGATGATGAAACATCCTCCGAAAACCGCTCTATTGCGATCCACCGATCACACCAGAGAGCAGCTGTCTCTGAGTTTTGTAGACGAAACCGATCAGTCCTGGTTGCCTTGTTTGAAGAATATGGAGAAAATCATTGTTACTGACGTAACCAGTAACTCCTTGACTGTAACCATAAAAGAGAGTTCAACGGACAAAGGTTTCTTCAAAGAAAACAGATGATGTGATTTTTAGTTTATGTATGTATGTGTGTCTATGAAATATTGTAATCAAATTAGAAACAACCTACATTTCAATATCATTTCTAGTCTATAAATGTAAAGCCTTGCAATCATGTACATAATGCAAAAAATATATATATAGTTTGTTTAGCTTACATTTCCATTCACATTTTCTATGAAAATGAAGTTTATTTTTCTATTTCCCAGATTTGATGTAACGTTGGTTCCTTCGTTTGGTTGCCTTCTTCAGCTTTATCATGATTGTAGGTAGATGCTGTTAACACATTATTAACGTTTCAACTTAATGCACCTTTTAAGGGACATAATGTTTAGTCCCTCTTTTATGAACTTCTGGTATTTTTCTGGTGAGATTTTGTATTTGAAGGTCCAAACAGTAGTCTGTATTAAAGCACACCCTTTAAAAAGAGCGAAGGGAAATAAGCTACATATATAATTAAACCCGTGTTAGGCCTGAATATAAAAGGCACTTAGGGTTTAGATGCATTTTTCGTTTTTCTATTGAACATGTAATTGATGTGGATTTAATCATTTCAATAAGAAGCTGCTGTACGATCCTTTAAAAACGAACGAGTGTTTGATTGATACAAATCTTGCGGAATACTTAAGTGATGAAATTAAACCTTTTATTACATTGAAATGATGTCAACCTGTTTAATTAACGCTTTAGTGTAGTGAGTTCAGTGTGTCACATCGAAATTAAAATCTGTCTGTAGAATTGATTTAAAGCCGTTGATCGCGCATATTAAAAACGAGTCATTTTAAAGTCTTTTAATTAACGCATTTTTTAAATCTGAAAGCCTTTTAAATCGGGTTTCTATTACAGACAGGGCTTGTAAACAAAGACGGAAAAACAATAGTGGGCTAAACCGATATGTAATATTTTAACCAGCAGGTCGGCAGATTTTGAAAATATTAGATAATCATCAGAGAGACTTTGACGCTGTTGTAATTATTCAAAAATTGTTCAATAAGTTTAATGAAGGGAAACAAGCTGGCGAAATACAATCAATCGTCGTAGCTCAGATATTCACTCCGTTTTAAACTTATACAAGTTGTTCTATTATACACATAATATTATTACTTACAATTATATAATTGTATTATTAAGAATAATAACCCACCGCACTGCCACACGTGTCGTAGCAAACAATAACGTTCTGTATTTCTATTTTTAAAGATGACGCTGAATGTCTGTCAACAAACCCCACTATCAGACATTATCAATATTTTTCAATAATGGCAAAACTGCAGAGGCTAAAATTGGTTTCGCTTGGGGCGTGATTTCAAATCAAAATGTATAATTCATAATGTGTAATAAGCGCTCGAGGAAGTTCAGTCCACCAAAAGCCACAAGATGTCGCCATGAACTCGATCCAACAGATCCGCTTTCCTCTTAATAATCGCTTTATATCACTGATAAACTATGATTTCTGCTTCGACGTCATATATTCAGACTGCTCAGTGTGTCAAATGTCCTCGTGCTTGTTCTCTATATTCTCTTTGGTTTCATTTCGGACTATCTGTGTTTTGTGTTTTATAATTCAAATGTCAAAATAAACATTCTGAAACTTTATTCAACACTTTACACTGAAATAAATGTGAAATTGCTTCTAATGTATTGAGTCTTTTAAAGAAAAACTGCGCTATATTTGTTTCATTATATTATTGAGAATTCGCTATAATTAAAAACGTAACATATTCCGATAATCATAATTTCGGAAGTGTATCATTCAAATTATATGTTGTTTTTAACTGGGAAAAAAAGAAAATAAGTTATGTTTCTTGCACTTTGCGACCAATATTTGCGCAATATACACCCAGAAAATAGATATAATTCAACATTATTGGCCTATTGTTTATTCCTTTATTAAGTTTATATCAAGTTTAACTCATTTATAAGTTCTAAATGTATAGGCCTATATATATATATATATTTTAATGTGCATAAGCTGATTTCTTATGCATATTTTTTTTTAAAGAGGACTTAATTTTTTTTGAAGTGTTATCAATAGTCCCCATGTGCACCTCTTTTACTCAACTGATGACTAACCTCAGTAACTAACTAGTGACAGATATGACCGGGTCGTGACCTTTGACATGGTGCTTTTAAAGCCTCCCAAAATGTGTTCATGTATAACCTGTGTTAATGTTAACAGGCTCAGACACATTAAGCTTTTATTAGAAATGTATGGGCTTGTTTTTACATATTTAGTAACCTATTTGAGCGTGCCAAATATGTGGAAAAAGAGTCATTTCATTTGTATTGAAGAGTTTATTCTTTTTATTAATTACAATAAAATTAAGCATAAACAATGTGCGTGAATGAACATAAAAAAACAGAAAACCATTAACGTATAAATTAAAGTGTGAATATAATTTATTTCATTAGATTAGAATTAACACTGCTTTAGCCTACATGTTCGATTTTAAAATATGAAATTAAATTTATCACCTGAGCATTCTTTCCCTGTATTTCGGTTGTGGATATAAGGCAGGGGTGGGGAACGTTGATCCTGGAGAGTTTAGCTCAAACCCTAATCAAACACACCTGAAGCAACTAATCAAGGTCTTCAAGATGCAATTAGATATTTTTTCCCAGGGTTTTTCAGCGTTGGAGCTAAACTATGTAGGAGAGTGGCCCTCCAGGATCAATGTTCCCCACCCCTGCTATAAGGGATGCAGCAAAAACCTATACCCAACCCTAAACCTACCCCCTTACAATAATGCAAAAACAGTAAGTGTGAGAAAAATGAGTAGTTTTAGCTTCATTCAGCATAACATAGCAGGATTGACAAATTACTCTCTTAAACTTCTTATTTAAGTTATACAGCGGGCAATGAAATATAAACAATGGGCAAATATTTAGAACAAGTTCAATTCTTGTGCAAGAAGAAAAGAAAGATTGAAAATCTGTTTGGAAGATGTGCTGAATGTTACTTCATCAGTAGACGGGTGTTGTTGTCTCCAAGCAAAAGTCTGAAAGGAAACAATAGCTTAATGAACATATCTTAATCTAGTCAAATTGAGCAATATAATAAACAATTCACAATGCTTGACTCTATAGTCTCACCTGACTAATGCAGCAGCGATAAGGCCACCAGTAATGGGTCCCACCCAGTAAACCCAGTGGTGCGTCCAGTAGTTGGTCAACACCGCAGGACCCAGCGCTCTTGCAGGATTCAGGCATGTACCAGACACATCACCGCTGAAACCCACAGAAGATATTCATCTCCAGACCGCGCACACGGGGAATTATGTGTAACATAATCAATGAACTCACCCCACTAGTATATTAATAATGACTGTGCAGCCCACCAAAAATGGAACCAAAGGACTTCTGCTCTTGGCGTTAACTGCACCCAGTAAGACCACCATGGTAACTAGACACGTCATGGCAATTTCTCCAAATAACGCCTTCATAATAAGATCATCAGGCTGGAGAACCGTAAACGCCCCACCTTGAGCTTGTGCATATTTCTCATTCGAGGTCATTCCCTGAAAGAAGCAAGAAAAACATGTCAAATCCATTGTACTGAATGGTTCAAAAGCGCTTGTCTCTTACTCACGTTGGCCATGACTGCACCGAGTAAACCTCCAGACAGCTGGGAGATCAGGTACGGCACTACCATCTTCAGCTCCATTCCACCACAGAGGAAGACGGCTATGGTGAAGGCTGGATTGAAATGTGAACCACTGTGTCAGAAGAAGAAAAAAACCATGGCATTATTCATCAAGAAGCACATGCTTTTTATCCAAGGCACCTTCAAACAGACCAGATCAACACAAGCCACAGTGGATTATTACTGTTTTATAAGAAGAGAATATAAGAGCTTGACAGTCCTTACTAAACTATATATATAGATATATAAGATTATTTTATATTACATGAGAACTTTATTATAAATTGTATTTATTTATTGAATATCTAAATCTAATTTAATATAATTAAAAATCTAAATAAAATATAATAATATTAATAAATATATACATCTAAAATATATATAATTAATATATACAATTAAAATTATATGAAAATATAATTATTATAAAAAAAATTGTTATATATATATAATCATATATACAAATATAATTAATAATATATCTTATAATTATATATATAGTTTACATAAAAAACACTTTGTAATTTAGATATTTTTGATCATTATAAATGCTTTAAAATGTATTATATTTAATTTGTTATATAGCAATATATTTAAATATAATGTAACAAACGTAAAATATATTTGATAAAAAAATATTTTATTATACATCATAAGGTGTGTTAATATGAAAAATATTTTTTATAATTTCTTTTAATATATACATTTGATATATACACACACACACACACACACACACACACACACACACACACACACACACACACACACACACACACACACACACACACACACACACACACACACACACACACACACACACACACACACACACACACACACACACACACACACACACACACACACACACACACACACACACACACACACACACACACACACACACACACACACACACACACACACACACACACACACACACACACACACACACACACACACACACACACACACACACACACACACACACACACACACACACACACACACACACACACACACACACACACACACACACACACACACACACACACACACACACACACACACACTCACACACACACACACTCAACACACACACACACACACACACTCACACACACACACACACACACACACACAACACAGCAACACACACACAACACACACACACACACAATTGACACCACACACACACACACACAACACACACACAACACACACACACACACACACACACACACACACACACACACACACACACACACAATGTTTTTATGGTTTACGGGGACTTTCCATAGGCGTAATGGTTTTTATACTGTACAAACCGTATGTGCTATTGCCCTACACCTACCCTACACCTAAACTTAGCCCTCACAGGAGACGGTGCATTTCTATTTTCCCTCAAAAAAACTCACTCTGTATGATTTATAAGCGTTTTAAATTATGGGGACACTGAAAATGTCCTCATAAATCACCTTCTCCTTGTAATACCTATGTCATACCCATGTCATTATACAAATTTGTGTCCTCATAAACCACATAAACATGCACACACATACACACATGCCCACACACACACACACACACACAAACACACACACACACACACACACACAACACATTTTGTGTCTCATAAACCACATAAACACACACACACACACACACACACACACACACACACACACACACACACACACACACACACACACACACACAATTGTACACATATATTAGTATTATTGCATGGTTTGCATGAAGACGGGGTTGCAATATTCAGTATAAAATAAAAATAAAGATTACAATAAACAAATAAAGATTAGTTTTGTTTAAATGTAAATCCACTTCGTCTAAATACGTTTTAAGCTCACAAATGAGAAAGCAATAAAAAGCATTTTTTTTTCCAAAGGTCACACTCGGTCTGCTATGTCTATATTCATGAATATTGTAGTTCTAGTTTAGCATCCACCACAGACACACAGCATGCTGACCTGATCTCTGCCATACATGCGATCAGCGCCGCCAGCGCGAGCCCGTGAGCCAGCGCGGGCTGCAGTCTGCCGGCGTCCGCCACGTTTTCAATCACAGACACACATCCGATGAACACGAAGAAAGCGGTCCCCACCAGCTCAGCCACACACGGCTGGAAGAGCCGCTCAAACAGCCTGGGCTCTCTCGCATCATGCTGTCCCATCTTATCCATCAGAGCTGTCTCCATGTTGTCTTCAGCACGTCTGCATCTCCAGACTCCAGCGGCTGCGTCCTAATAGTCTTCTCATCGGGGAGTGGGTTGCTCGATGACCTTTAAGGGCAATTGATGATTGAAAAAGACTAATAATAAACGTAAAATGTTGACCAGTGGTAAAGAATACATACTGGAGGAAATTAAAATGTAACACGCTTGTGCACTCAGCTAATTTATGTTATGATTTTACCTCTTGTTACAGAGTAAGATTAATTGACATAATCACAAATATAAATATGATCACATAAGACTAGGGTAGCCTGCACCTTTTCCAACGCGTGATAAAATAAGCAAATGTCTTTGCATGTGCGAGACTTCCGTTAACTAAGAATAACAAAGTACAGTACTATTTACGCTACAAATCAGTGTTATCATGATTATTTTAATGAATTAAAATACAATGATAACAAATAGCAGTTTGCAGTGTCAAGTGTTTTTGTACAGCTATAACAGAACAGAATCATTTCTGTTATTAAGTTACTGTTTCAGGTGACTTCTGCGTGTTTGTAGTTTTCCTTGTAATCTATATAACCAGCACGGGTTGAACTCTCTGGTGTTGAAGAAGCTAGTTTCTCGTCTAATAGATAGATAACTTTACAATTCGGGGAAAAGGCCAAAGCTCAATCTTGGCTCTTGGAAATGTAGGATTTGTGTCCACTAGATGACAGCAGACAACTTTACCGTTTTTCTCAATTGCTTTGGCACATTTTTCGAAGCCGTCTTAACATTCTCTAAACTTAACATTAACAGTCTTCACATTCTCTAAACTGTGAGTGCAAAGGTCACAACTGTTTTCTGGAACTTCAGAACTTTATTGCATGTCTGTAAAATGTAGTTACTCACCCAAAACATTTCATTCATGCTTCAAAACCTAGTTATCGTGTCAGTAATTTGGCCAAGGCCACCAAAATATAAAGTATATTTGTCATCGTGTGAGCCACACGGGTCAAAATGTTTAGTTGTTTTTTCACTATGACAGTCAACCATGGAAATTAAAGTTTCATAAAAAAAATCTGATATTTGTTGAGAAGAGTCAATAGTTCATAGAAAAAAAGGATATGAACATTTGTATTTATACAGTACATTTATTTTTGTACAAATGTATTACATGTAAAGTGAAATCTAGCTTGTCAAATTACTGTACATTTCATATTTCTTATGTTACCACAGATACACAAAAATACAAAATAAAATCCATGAATAAAAGTATTCTTGGTGGACATCCTGTCGCTCTTGTTGGTCAGGCCAAAGATTTTCATCATCATCACATCTGATGTTTTCCATTGCCATGCACCGGGGAAAACATCTCCTTGAACGCCGCACACATCCCCTGCAATGATGTCCTCACACGCAGCATTCATGGCATCAACAGAGACATCTGATCTTGTGCTCTATGATCTACACATATATGCTCCCAAACTTGATTGGTTACAGTAAATGGTTGATTCAAATTGTATTGCAATTAGGGGTCATTTGCCAATTTAGCAGACATTACAAACAATGTCAGATATTTATGAAATATACATGCGTGTACACCAATTTTTCATAATTGAATGGATCGTTTTGAATGTGATGGCTTACACGATGAAAAATTATCTTCATATTTGAACTATTATAGGGAAATATCTGTCATATAATAGTACATTACTTGATTATCCATACTTAAAACATGTTCAAATGTGATCGGCCTGCATGAGACTTTCAACGGACGTTTATTTGTTCATCTCTCAGTCATCGTTGTATTGAATTCAATTGAATGTTTGACCCCAAAAATAATAACTACTTGATCATACAACTAAGCTTTTAAATTGTATATTATTTATATGCATTTTAAGCAGTCTTGTCTTTTCTACTGTTATGAAAATCTCATTCATTTACAATTTACACCTATTAAAATGTCATCTTAAATTTGACCATAGCCTATAAATATCAACAACTGCAACAAATTCCATATTTTTGCTCATTTTGCTCCGTTTTAATAAAGTATGAAATTAAACTTTTTGTTTGTGGATTTTGTCTAAAAGTTCAATGATCTGATTATTATTTCACAAGACAGGCTTTATAGGGTTCATTCAAGAGCATTTTATATGGCAGATATTTTCCTAATTTGTGTTACTTGATTTAAGCATACGCATTAATTTCCATATTTGAAATGTTTTTCTTCTAAATCTTATTTTTTCAATCTGCACCATTGGTGTTGCTATAATAATAAAACACCTTCAATGGCTCAACTTTAATATTTTAAGATAGTGTTTTGAGTATGTTTAACTTCAAATATTGAATGCAGTGTCTTCGAGCATGTGACAAGTGGACATGTGAGGTCATCTACACGCTTCGGACGGGAGACGGCGCTATTACAGAGAAAAGAAATAGCTCTAAAGTAACTTGATTACACACCAAAAATGGCTTTAAATGGAGTGATTTGTTATTTAGAGTTTTATTGCGACACAAACACGACTGTTATCATAAATGTGAGCCTAAAACATATAGCCTATCCACAAAATGCTAGCCATCTGATTACATAAAGCAGAGTATAACATTCAGTTTAATGAGAATACTTCGCGTGTCATGTGTCACCCGCTGCGCTCCACAACAGGGAAGTGAACTGCACTTCCTATTTCCTCAGCGCTACTGCTGTCTACTGACTAAACCAGATATCGAGAGGATGAGAAGCGAAAGGAACACGTTTGACGCACGGGTTATAAATGAACACGAGCAGTAAATGACACAGATTGTCCGGTTCTGGTCCAGTTCTGCGCGCGCAATGGGAGCGTCGCGCGTGCGGGCGGCAGTTTGATAAAACAGCGACTTCTCTAAGTTTTATATGTTGGTGGCTGAAGTCGATTCAAGATGAAGAAACAGTTTAACCGCATGAAACAGCTCGCCAACCAGACCGTTGGCAGGTTAGTGTGTTATATACTGATTTTCTGAATGTTTCTTCTCTGGTTCGTGTAAAAATGTTCACGCTAACGTTGGGAGTGTCACTATGTGTGCGCGCACGCAGGACTGAATAGTGATAGAACTGAAGTGCACAGAGTAAAAGCAAGTCCCGAGGTGCTCAAAGTTATTAACTACATATGCTATTTGTTCATGACACTTTATTGTATTAACGAAACCACTATATATTGTAAAGGTACGTGTTTAATGTTGCGTGTAGAAGTTTAAAGAGTCTCCTACTGTGTACATTACAGAACTGGACTGACAGATTTGCATTCATTTGGAGTTTTGGTCTTCTCTATTTTATAGTAACTTCTCCATCAGGATGATCAAACATCTATGTGACTGAAATACCTCTGTTACTTGTTTTTGGTTTTTTTTGTTTTTTTACTTGAAGTGACTTGGCAGGTGACTGAAATGATGTAGCTAGTATTCCATTGTGTGAACTTAATTTAACAAAAATTAGGGATGCACCAATAATGAAAAATTGACCAATATATGGGTCCAGTGATGCTTATTTTCAAGCTGTGGACAAACAAATAAAATACAAATAACTAGATTTTTTATTCTTAATTTTTTTCTCAATTTCAATAAACGTTTTGTTGTTTAAATGGCATCACAACATTACAGTTTTAGATAAGTCATTTTAAAATAAATAATGAGAAAGTATAGGTTAGGATTGTTATTATATTATACACTCTTAAAAATAAAGTTGCTTCAAAAGGTTCTTCAACCGATGCCATAGAAGAACCATTTTTGGTTCCACAAAGAACCATTCAGTCAAAGGTTCTTTAAAGAACCATCTCTTCCTTACCTTTTTATAATCTGGAGAACCTTTTTTGCCACAAAGAACCTTTTGTGAAACAGAAAGGTTCTTCAGATGTTAAAGGTTCTTTATGGAACCATTTAGACAAAAAGGTTCTTCTATGACATCGTGAAGCACCTTTATTTATAAGAGTGTAGCGCTCTTGAAGAATTAAATATAAATGTAATCTAAGATCAAAAAGTAGCTGGAACTACTTGCCTTACTGCAAACTGGGACATTGTTAGTTGTAGTTGATCTCTGCAGATCCCAAACAGCAAACTTGCTCAGAAACAGTAAGAGGAAATGTGAGTTGTCTTGACTGGTTTCCCTGCAGAGATATTTCAAGAGCCTGTCAGACAATGTCAGTTTTAAGTTGCCTTGCTTTGCATATTTGCTCGTACAAGGGTGAAAGGGTTAAGTAAGGTCAAAATATCTTAGATGCTCTTCAGGTTGAGCTTGAATTTAGCATTTAGTTTTTGCCAAGAAATGGTCTTTATTTATATTCACTGGTGTTTTGCTGTGAGTTAAGCATCTCAGGCAGCTGCTAGATTCATCACTCGCTTGTCACAGTCTATCAGAGCGTCTGATGCAGAATGCAGTCGGAGGTATAATAGTCAGGCCAGCTCTCATGGCGGCTTTCCAGGCCAGAGAGACGCCACGTTTTGATACAGTCGGTTAAGTTACAGCCCCAGTTAGTGTTGCCTCCGCTGCAATAGGAAACACTGTCAGAGATTTTACAGTGATGAAGTATATAGGACATTGCTTGATATTAATGTTAACTTACTGATAAATGGTGTAGGTGATGCTGCATATTTCAGTGAAGTTTTGAACTTGGAAAATTGATTTTGTAACAGATGCACATCAGAAATGCACCTAAAATACTCAGTTGCATCCAAAACATCGCACTCTGTTAGCAATTTCTAAAACTGGGTAATTTCTTGCTAATTTTGTGTCTATGTATATAAATCACACCAAAATTATGGTGCAGAGTAGACAGCGGGGCTGTATACTCATCAAAACTGTCCATTTAGATCCATGATACTTATGCTTTTTAAGCATGCTGATGAACATAGAATTTCCTTCTTTTCCTGAAACCAAAACCAGATGTTCAGTGAGCTGGTCTAAAGAAAACCGTGGCAAGAGGCACTCTGTCTACATGCTTGATTATAAGTCATTGATCTTAGTAGTTGATCTAACGACAGGGAACATTCTTAGAACTTTGGCTAACATTCTGGAAAAGTTCTTTCAGTAAAATTAATAGAATGTTTAAAGTTTTATCTAATCTGTTCTCAAATTTATAGCACAAAAATGGTATGTATACATCGTTCATGGAATGTTTTTTTTGTGCACTCTTTTGGTTGGACGCTCATCGTACTACTTTTGAATGTTCAGAGAAAAGTTCCCATAATGTCCAACGCTATCTCACGACAATTGGTACATATTTTACGAGGTGGCTAATTTGTACGACGTCACTCGTACGATTTCTCTAAACCCCAGTGACGGGTAGGTTTAGGGGCGGGGTTAGGTGTAGGTCATTTGTACAACTTGTAAAATATGTACGATTTAGCAAAAATCGTATGAATTTGTACGAGTGAGGTCGTACGAATTCGGGCGAATTAGCCACCTCGTAAAATACGTACGAATTGCCGTGAGATCAGGCTGTAATGTCTGCTAAACGATAAAATGGAATGTTCCCTTAACGTTATTTAAAACTGGATGACATTTAGAAATAATGTTTTCATAACTTAATCAACAAAACGTTCTCACAGTATATTTTGTTAGCCAGCAGTATTTCCTCTGAGAGCTGGAGTTGGAATTAGAGCAAGCGCTTTGTAGATTCGTTTTTAAAGCAAACATTTAGTAATCAGAAATAAAAAGCAGGTGACAATATTTCTTTTGTTGAATGACCAAATACCAGCTAACATAATCTGGAGAGATTTAAATCTTTCCAAATAAACACATGGCTAATTAAACCCCTTGTTTTGTAGGGTCAGACGTGTTTACTGAACTGAAAAGTTCTGCAAAGCTCTGTTCGGGGAAATTAAGCAAGAAGCGAGCTCCAGTACTGTTGAACAGATGCTGTGTTTATATTCAAGGCTACCAGGCAGATTGTGCTTGAATATGGCTAAAATATGTGTCGTAATTGAGCATTATGCCTTATTGCCTTTATGTTAGTGCAAACTACTAACTCAATACAATTCAATACTTGTGAATCCAAATCAATAATATGTAGCAAATAGAATTTACGTTTTTGTATACAATTAACTTCTGCTTCAGTATGGTTTTGAATTATTATGCATTTTTATGTGTGTTTTCAAATCTAAAGAAAGCTTGACTAGAGGTATCTTGTGCTGAATAATGCATACTCATGCAGTTTGTCTTGTATTCAGAATCAGATTACTCTGAGATATTTACAGACGTTAGTGATCAATCTTGTTCCTTAAAAGACATTTAGATGGATCTTTATGCTGTTTTCTCAACTATGAATGTGTGTGAAATGCTAGCTGAGGTATTTCTGGAGGTGGACACATAACCCGATATGCATTTGCTTAACACAGGATCAATGCTAATTCAGTATTGATGGAAATCAAAAACACGAGGTCATTCTCGAGCCTGTGTAACGGGATCTTTTCTCTTGTTACACGACCAATTTAGTGGCTTTTCTCAAAGTGTTCTGTACTGCATGTGGACGGAGTCTCTCTTGTTATTTCTCGTGGGTTCTCTCTTTTAGAAAAGGCATTTAACAACGTCAAGAACTTCAATATTGTTATAATCAACCAAAATGATCCCCATGGTGCTTGACCTTGAGAAAGGTCCCTTTATCCTGAGGGGGTGTCTGTGTCACTTCATCACATGAAAGTTGTAGACAAATAGCAGTTGCGCTGCTTGTGTGGTGATAAAAATTCTTTGCTATAAAAAAGGTTTTACCTTTTTTAGTTTTTTTACTACACCGCTTGCTCAGCAGTTTTAGCACATGAAAAAAAAATGCTCAGCCAATTTCCTAAGCAATAATATCTGTTCCTAGTTTTTGAAGGCAAGCCGGATGTACAACAGAGTAATAGATTATTATTATTATTATTAAACAAACTTTATTTATTATTAGTAGTAGTATTCAAGATATATTGACTATAATCAAACAGGCTTATTATTTTAAATTAACTTGTGACAAGACAAACTGCATAACATTTTAGGACTAATTTTAAAGCTTAACTTGAATGTTTAAGGAAAATTATATAATATATATAAGATATAAAGTAGCTTTATCTCAAGTAGTTTTTTGTTGTTGTTGTTTTAGCTTTTTAGTTTTTTCTTGTTCGACGTTTAAAACAAAAATAATGTTAGAATTTGGCAAACCCCCCCCCCCCAAACAACAACAACTACAAAAAACATCAGAGTAAGTTATAAAGATGATTCAAATATTCTTACTGGAAAGATTAAGACTTTTTCAGTGTAAAAGACGTTGTTTGTTTAAATAACACGCATAGCTGCATGTCTACACATAACTAGTGTAACTCTGTATAAATAACTAAAAATGCTGAAGCTATCACTGATGATGCCATGTTAAGGTTCTGACTGTACAATGTCCCCATAATATGATTTGTGATCGTTTTATGGCCTCTGGTCAAAGGGACTCTCTGCTCATTAGTTATGAAGCTCCACCCCTTTTTGCTGAGGAGTGTGTGTAAAGCATCAACAGCCCCGCCCCCCTTTACTGCTGTTGCCATAACAAACAATGTGGAATGCAGAGAGCAGGAAGTGGCTTTTTCTCTTCTGAAATGTGTGCCAAATCAACAGTTTATTGACACAGTTGGAAAATAAATGATGTTTAATTTAGAAAAAGTGAAGTGCATTGGATGATGTAAATGATGATTATCCAGTGAATTTCTCATGTGAAGTGAAGACTTCACACAAAGCTATGTTCTTGCGTGTTTGGTATCTTTTTATAGTGATACTGGCCTAACCTGCTCTCACAGTCGCCCTGAGGAACAGCATCATTTAGTCTGTCTATATAACAAACACCGTTTTCCTTTTTTCTGTCCACAGAGCAGAGAAGACAGAAGTACTGAGTGAAGACATTCTTACGGTGAATATTGAATATTTTGTCTTCCCGTGACTTGATCATGACTATCACAACTATGAACGACCCAGCATTCCCCCGACGGGTACCCTGCAGGCCCGGCGCCCTGCCGGGACCGTGGGTTCAAAGACCCCCCGTAATAGGGGGCGCCCGTCCGGGTAACACAAATCACCCAGCATTCCAGTTTGAAGTCACCAGTGTTATTTTAGTATTATGTGTGTACTATTAAAGTTTTTATTAGCATTAAATTAGCTTTTTTAAATTACTATTTTTTTTTTTGGTCATTTTTTATTTATTTTTTTTCTCACTATTTAGGTTAGTTTTGGTTTTGTATTTTAATATTTAGTATACATTTTTATATTTTTAGTTCAGTTTTAGTTTTTATTTATTTCCAGTTAGTAATTTTAGTGCCTTAGCTTATTGCAGTTATTTGCCAAGTTAACATTTCTAAATTTCATATTGTTTCAGATTTTCATCTAATATTTATATTTTTTCAGCTTCATTTAAATTAAATTACCATTTTTTTAAGAGTTTTATAGTTTACAATAATAACCCTAAAAGTCATTAAAATATTATTTTATTAGCAAAAAATATATATTTAGCTAATTTTATGCTATTAAGAATGAAGAATGACTTATTCCACCTTTGATAATATGAGTATAATGTTTTATTTCATGGCTTTCTTGAACACTTGATTCTGATTCGGCTATCAAATATTTTTGCATAATGATTTTAAACTATATAATTAACCACTGTCCCTGGCAAATGATTTCCTAAATATGTAAGATATTTCATATCTCCCACAGCTTTACAGCCCCTTACATATCATTTATGCATCAATATTTACATTTATTTGTTTGTTTGTTGTAGTTGTGCAATAAGCAGGATAATGTACAGTAAACTGGTCAAAAAGACTATATTTATTATCAGACTAGCTGATCGTAGATGATCCTTTACATATCTTCTGTATGTATTCATATTAATCACAATGTTGATCATGTATGAATGAATATCAAGGCATAACAAAGCAGGTGACTTTAGCTCTTATTTATTGTTAATCATGAGCTTCTCTAATCGTCTCTTTTGCTTTCTCAGTGAGTATCTCGGTTGACCTTTGATCCTTTACATTCATCTTCTTCTTCTTCCCACAATCTCTCATCTTTCACACTCCTCCCTGTTCCTATTTTTTGGCTTGTTGCCGATAACAGGAAAGCAAATGACTTTCTGAGACTAATTGATTTTAGTATTTCTACCACCACACAGTCCCATGTTTTCACGAGTATGAGTGCAACTACGGCTGTTATGAGCAAAGGAAAGCCTAAAACAGCTGATAAAGCACCAAGTCCTTGCAGCTTTACTGTGGCGTATGTAGACTCTGCTAATTATGCATATATATCTAAATATGTGCAATTTACTGCATGACACCCAAAGTCTTCCAAAGCAATCCGTCACTCTAAAAAATAAACAAATCACTACCTCATTGTTTAAAAAGCAGCTCATGTTGAAACATGCCTGTGCAAAATGCTGCATAGCTAAAGGGAAACTATTGAAGCACGGCGGATTCTCGCCAGAGCTTTATATGCTGCTCCTTCACCTTCATTCATGCATTCCTTGTCCAAGGGTCAAAGCTTAACTGCCTGATTGCTCTGCGACTTGCTCCGCCTCGGGTTTGCAGGAGGGTAAAGAAACATGATAATGGGCCATAAACTCCCTCGTGAAATGAGTCAGAAGGTCTGCCAGGTTAAAAGGCAGCGGTGTTGGCAGACGGTCCCTGTTCGCCGCTGGTTTCTCTGATCGTGGTAAACCAGCGTTGGGGAGTAACACTGCCAGCTGAACTACGTTTTTCAGTAGCTGGTTTCAAAACAGGATAGCTTTTTTCTAGTAATGAGACACTTTTTCCAACCAACAAAACTTGACCAAATACTGTTATTTAATTCACATTGCATTGCGTAGAACTGAAGCAATAAGCATGTACTCTCTTAAAATAGATTTCCGTATAGTATTGGAAAGTCCCAATCATTTTAGTATGGATGATTCATGTAAAAAAAAAGTCACAGATTAATTTAATCAGGGTTTCTATTAACATAGAACAAAAAAGTTAAAGTTATAAATGTTTACTATAATAAAATACAAGTTAAAAGTAATAAATACAAACTATATAGATATATTAAACTAATATTAAAACGAATTAAAATGACAAAAGCACAACAATATTATATTGCATTTATACATGAATCTAATTGATCTATAATAAACACTATTATAATAATCAATGATACTAAAATAACTCTGTTACAGATCTCTGGTCTACATTTTAAGTCTTGTTTCATAGAAAATGCTGCTGTTGCTATTTATTTAACTGGGTTTGTGGTCTAGTTTTATTAGTTGTATTTATTGTATGAATATATCTGATTAGAGTCTCCAAACATTTTTTAATATGCTTTTTTTCTAATTCCTTTTTTTGAATGCAAATAATAAATGAGATTGTCCATATCTGCGGGGATATATTAGCTGTTCTGTCATATGTAACTGTGATAGCTATATGTATTTTGTATGTATATTATATGTATATTGTCCCCTTAAATAGCTTGAGTGCAGTGATTTGTAGGTTGCAATGTTGCTTAAGAATAACTTGAGTTCATACTGACTGTATGTCAGACTAAAGTTTTAAAGTCAATAAGATAATAAATGAATGAAACAAATAATAAATCACATCGGCCTTATCTGCTGGTATATATTAGCTGTTATGTCACATATAACCGTCATATATAACTATGTGATAGTTATATATATATTGTCCCCTTAAATAGCTTGAGTGCGGTCATTTGTAGGCTGTAATGTTGCTTAAGAATAACTTGAGTTCATACTGACTGTATGTCAGACTACAGTTTTAAAGTCGATAAGATCTTCACAGTCAGTATTGTGTAAATGGCTCCGGTGGGAGATTTGACCCCTGCAGGGTGAGTGCTGCCACAGGCCGGTGTGGCCCCGTCATCATTTCCTGTTTGTCTTGAATTGTTGCTTTGCTTGGAAGCAGAACATCTGTAATGCAGCTCTTTTCCTCTTCATTTTCCTCATTCCATTAACAACCCTGTATCTGAAATCTGATCGCTGGTTTATGGAAAAAGAGTGGGAACTTTACATTTTTAAAAGCAATATTTATCAGAAACACACAAGCACATGAATATGTATGTGTATGTGTATGTGTGGATCAGTAAGATTTGTAATGTTTTTAAGGGAGTCTCTGCTCATCAAGGCTGTATTTATTCGATCAAAAATACAGAAAAACTGTAATATTGTGAAATCTTATTGCAATTTCTAATATTGGTTTCCTATTTTATTATACTTTAAAATATAATTTATTTCTGTGATATTAAGCTGTATTTTCAGCATCATTTCTCCAGTCTTCAGTGTCACATGATCTTCAGAAATCAGTCTAATATGCTGATTTATGATCAGTGTTGAAACTGTTGTGCTGCTTTTTATTGTTTTTTGGAACATGTGATATTTTTTCTTTGATGAATACAAAGTTAAAATAGCAGTATTTGTTCAAAATAGAAATCTTTTCTAACAATATAAGTCTTTACTATGACTTTTTATTAATTTAAGGCCTTCATTAGTCTTCATTAGTCATTAACACCTTCATTTAATCCCTCCTGAATAAAAGTATTAATTTCTTTAAAAAAAAAAGAAAGATAAAATGTACTGACCCCAAACTTTTGAATAGCATTGTATATTGTAACACAAAATGTATTTTTTTAAATAAATGCTCTTCATTTTAGCTTTTTATTAATCTGAGAATCCTAAAAAAATATCACCGCCCCCCTAAAAAATATGAAGTAGCACAACAGTTTCCGACATCGATTATAAATCAGCATATTATAATGATATCTGCAGATCATGTGACACTGAAGACTGGAGTAATGATGCTGAAAATACAGCTTTGATCACAGAAATAAATTATATTTTAAAGTATATTAAAAATAGAAAACTGTCATTTTATTTCAATAATATTCAATAATATATAATATTTATAATCAATAATATTTAACAAAAGAACAGTTTTTTTATCTGTGTTTTTGATCAAATAGAGACAGCCTTGATGAGCAGAAGATCCTTCTTTAAATCAAATCAAATCACTTTTATTGTCACATCACTACAGCACAAGTGCCTTGGTGAGTGAAATTCTTGAGAGCGTGCTCCAGACAGTGCAGAAACAATTTACATATAGACAGTACATACTTACAGACTTATACAGAAGACAATGTGCAGAATACACATAAATATACTCAGTACACACAGTGTACTATTAGACATACTTACAGTTATCAATACACATACACCATATGTACACATTCTACATTTTGTACACATATATACACATAGTAATATGCGAAGATGCAACAGATTATACATAAGCTGGATATGCAATGTCATGGATGTGCGTTGCATGGTATCCAGTGGTAGCAGATAGGTTGTGTTAGTGCAGTGTGTGCGTGTAGTCCAGTTGAACTGTGTTAAAGTGCAGTGCATGGCATGTTGTGTGAGTGGGAGTGTGATGTAGGGTGTATTAGTTCTGACTGTTCATTAGCCTGATAGCCTGAGGGAAAAAGCTGTCCCTCAGTCGGCTAGTGCGGGATCGGATGCTGCGGAGACGTCTTCCTGAGGGCAGCAGAGAGAGCAGACTGTGGGACGGGTGGCTGGAGTCCTTGATGATCCTCCTGGCTTTCCTTATACACCACCTGGTGTAGATGTCCTTTAGAAAACATTAAAAGTCTTACTGACCCCAAACTTTTGAGCGGCAGTGTGTATATATATATATATATGTATGTGTATATATATTAATGCTGTCAAACTATAAATCGCATCCAAAATAAAAGTTTTTGTAACATATTTTTCTTAAATATATGAATGCATGTGTGTGTATTTATATTAACCTTACATAATAAATTTGCACAGTACACACACATATATTATGTAAACAAAAACTTTTATTTTGGATGCGATTAATCATTTGACAGCACTAATGAATATATATATATATAGAGAGAGAGAGATTTTTTTTGCAGTGCTGCAAGCTACCAAACTGTGACAAGAGTGCAAACTGCTCTAATTCCATGTTTGCAGCATTATTTGATCTGCATGATTCCTTTAGTGAATCAGACAATGAAAACAACAGAGACAGTGTGTGCAAAATAAACAGTGCATAGACACAGTGTAGGTTTCATACATCGGTTACATTTCTGAATCCTGCATCTTTGTGGTGAGCTTTTATTGAACTGTTTGAGTTACAGACAAAAGCATGACTCTAAGATGCTGAAAACCTCGCACGGAGAGTTTCAGTTCCACTGCGACTGTCTGAAGCTATTTAAGGGACTGTCAGGCACACTTTGAGGGTTCGCCTCTTGCACATACATGTGAGAACGAAAGAAATCAGCAAGAAAACAATCAGCCAGTTTGGCAGCTTTCTGTGCCAGCTGTAAGAACACAGACCCGGCTCTGCCATTACTGCTGAAATAGATTGTGCACAAACTGTAAACAAACCTTGATACTGGCCTAATTTTGTTCCCAAAGCACCTTAAAAAGATTTGCATTCCAAATATAAACTACCTTCATTCCTCAAGGTGTTAAAGTTGAAGGGGGTTTAGTTAACATTAAAAAAACGTATCAAAATCTGCACACTGAGGCCAGGGTTTGAGGAAGAAAAGAACCAGAGTGGGGGTGTGAACTGCAAATACATTCGACAGAGTTTCTCATGCATCTTAAGATGTAGGTGAACAGCCTGCTGTCTCTAAATGTAGGCCGTTTGTATGTGCTAAAGTGTATGTTAGTGATAATGCAAATAGGCTTATATGTGCAGTTGTGCAGAAATGTAGCCACAGTGCAACATTGCCCAGGTGGTTCCTCACATTCACTGTAGCTTTAATTCTTGAACCCTATTGTCCACTTTAAAAGCTTTTCCAATCCAGGCTCCTCTGCAGCATCTGTGTTTATGACTGCAGGCCACGAGTCTAGAACTGATGCAGGCCAACTCAATGAAGAAACAACCAGAAAGCTCAATTTTCAGCTTTTCCCAGAGAAGATCGTATTTTTTGTAGTAACACATACATATTTGACATTAAAAACATTTATAATGTTTCAAAAGATTTCTATTTCTAATAAATGCTGTTCTTGTGAACTTTTATTCATCAAAGAATCCTGAAAAACAAATTAAAATTGAAAAAATTAGTGGTGCGCAATATGACCAAAATCTTATATTATGATATGAATAATTGTATTTAACGCTAACGTTATGTATCACCATATAGTTATTTTTGCTATAAAGAATGTCTTTATGATATACATTTTTGATACCATTGAAATGTAATAATTATTGTCACCATGCGGTGTAAAATCACAAAAAATAACACTAGCCTAAATAAAACAAACATCTCTACCGGTTGACGCATTTCTACTGGTTGATCGTATCTACCAGTATATCGCTAGTCTCGCGTAGCCAGACCTTCAGACTGACGGCTGAAGGTCTGGAATAGATGACAGGCTTCATTGGTCAAGGCCCGCCCATGAGGCCGTTTGACCGACATGTCAAACAACCAATCACAGTTCGTTTCGTTCAGCGTCACATTTCTGGGCGTGGAAATGTCACCACAATAACAGACCGGTGTGAAACTCTCGGATGTATTTTAAAGATTCTATGCCGCAAACTTTAAATATTTCACATACTTTTGAAACTCCAGCGTTTAGTTGACCCTGGTAAGCGTTCGTCGTCACAGTTGTGAACACGACGGCTTTCTTCTTTCGTGAGGGGTTTGTTTCCAGGCGAAACTTTAAAGAACGTGACACACACGTCTCCCGGAAATCCTGTATAATCTAACCAATCTGACGACGACTTCGACACTCTTGAAGTGTTTCCAGATAAGCGTACCATATGCATCAGACGTTTAGCTAACGGGCCGTGGGTGTGAGGCTGAGACTAGTATATCGCCCACCCCTACGAAAGAATTAGCATTAAGCAATAGTTTTTAACATTGATAATTGTAAGAAATATTTCTTGAGCAGCAAATTATTATGATTTCTGAAGGATCACGTGACACTGAAGACTGGAGTAATGATGCTGAATAAATTACATTTTAAAAGATATTAAATAACTGTTTTGGTGAGCATAAGTGACTTGTGCTGGTGTCCCGTCAGGCTTTTTAACAAACGTACCCCACAAGACTTCCTTTATAAACCAGTGTTGGTTGAATACTTCCACCAGTTTTGGTGGTGAACAGCATGGCTGTATTGGGTGACCAGCTCGACTGAATTCATGCCGGTCTAACCTGGTCTTTTCAACAGGGTTGTGATGAGGATGGTTTTTCCACAGTTGCATGAAGATTGAGGCAAACAATAGATCCAAAATGGTCCTTTAATACTAGAATCACAGTCCAGATGAAATCAATAAAGAGGCACATTTACAAGAACGGGAAACTTTAAAGGCTGTTAGTGTGCAGGATATACAATACTTTGCATAGACTCAAGTGACTAAGCGTTGCAGGAAATGCAGAACAGGTGTGCATGTGACCATGATTATTAGTGTGCTGAATGGAACTTTTGGTTCCGTTCATTTTGGAATCCTGGTAAATTTGAATCAAATGTGCGCATTATATTACAGATTGAGCGGCGCCTTGAAAATATGCGATTGGTCTCCCATAATGCGCACAAGAAGCTGGTTATGTGTCTGCAGGGTAACGTGGGCTCAGATGTGGACAAGAGACATGTAAGTAACAGCTGCTTTTACATTTCCAATTCCCTCCATAGTGCACACTTCTGAATAGTTTTGTTTTTTCCTCTTAGAAAAAGCTTCCTCTCACTGCCCTTTCACAATCCATGCTGGATGGAGGAAGTCAGCTCGGAGACGAGTTCCTTCATCGGGTGAGTTTATGAACTCTCTGACCCCTTTGACAGACATATGTATCCTTCAAAACTATCCCATAATCTGGTCCATCTGACCTATGATGCATACCAATAACGAGAGAACTTGAAACATTCACTGTTCTCTGAGTCAAACGGAGACCGCGCTTTCAGGAACTGTTTCTGTTCTCATTAGCCATGTGACCAAACATCCCCGAATCATGTTTTTTCAGGCAGGCGGTGTATTCACGGGCCTGATCTGTGAAAATATAGAGTGGAAGCATCATTATTACCCAACAACATTTGGTAGTCCAGTGAAATTCATAATAGAGTGATGGAACATTAAATTATTATTGTTCATGATGGAAAATGTGACCTCATGCTGCTCGGTGATGATTAGTTGATGATGTTAGATTAGCAAGAGTACATTGTTGTTGTTTTTTTGCATTGTGCTAGTTTGATATTATTTTAAGGAATATCATACAAGAGACTTTTTTCACCCATGTTTTCATTTAGACAATATACAAGTTCTGTTGAGCAGCACCTTTTTACAAAAAAATAAAAATATACTGTTTTGTTGTACATTGTTTGAATTTAATCACCTTTTAAAAGTCAGATAAATACTTTTCATTAGGCTTATTTAAAATATGTTTGCATTGTTAAATCATAAACACAGGGCCTAAATTAAACGGTAGCTTATTCAATACATATTTTATTTACTGTATTTTAAACGTGTGTGCATTGTGAAATAATAATAAATCATAAACACTGAATCCATAAAAAATAAATAGAAAACACAGAATATGGGAAAAAATATCAAACAGATTTAACGTAGACCTAAATTAAATGGTAGCTTATTTAATGCATATTTTATTAATTGTAAATTTTTTTTTAAATCAGATCGTAAACGGAATCCAGAAAATACCAAATTATATGGTAACTTATTCTGTGGCGTTTACAAACAAGTTATGGTTAAATTCATTATCAAGGTCTACCAAACACGTGGAATCCATTTCTTTCACCATTAATTGTTCAAAATTAATATTGTGATAAGACTCAATATAGAATGATATGGAAAACGATACTGTGATAATATTTTTGGCCATTATGCCCGGCTCTATTATTAGAATCTGTTTAGCATTCAAGAATAATAAACGTGACCAGGCAGCATGATGTCAACAGTTATTGCTCATGTGTCCTATGTGTGTTTGTATCTGCAGGAAGATGATGGACGTCTGTGGAGAAGCTGAAAACAAACTGGCCTTGGAGCAGAGCCAACATGAAGTTCAGCTGGAGAGAGATGTTCTGGAGCCTCTCAACCAGCTGGCGGAGGTACGTAACGCCAAAGACGTGCAAATAACCTGCGTTTTAAGCATACGCTGTAGGTTACATCTCTTGTTTGTGTGCTTGAAGGTGGATATTCCTAATATCCTGAAGCAGAGGAAATATTTAGCCAAGCTTGTGTTGGATTTTGATTCGGCAAAAGCCAGGTGTGTATATTTTGCTATAGTATATATAGTATTTTAGCTAGGATGCATTAAATTGACCAGAAGTGACATTAGAGATGTTTGTAATGTTGCAAACATGTGACACTGAAGACTGGAGTAATAATGCTGAAAATTCAGCTTTGCATCACTGGAATACATTACAATTTTAACTTGTATTCAAATAGAAAACAGTTAATATAAATTGAAATAATATTTCACAATATACAATTTTTTATTTAAACAAATTAGGCCTTGGTGATCATAAGCATCTTTAATAATAATAATAGCGAAAATACTTTAAACTCTGGTAATACAGGTATCAGCAGGCCACAAGGGTGTTTCCGTCAGCTGCAAATGCTCAAGCAATGGCTGCCAAACTGGACACACTTAAGGAGGAGATGGATGAAGCTCAGAACAAAATGGAAATATGCAAGGTATGGGTATGAGTCAGATTGTATTGAGGTTTCTAAGTGACCTTGGGTAACACATTCAGTCTAGTCTGACCTCTTTTTATTTTTAGGATCAAGTAGCAGCAGATATGTACAGCTTTTCCTCCAAGGAAGGGAGTATGCGTGCTATTATGTGTTGGTAAGTCGTTTCTAAGTGCTTTAACCACATAAGACAAATAATGTCTGATAAAGTTTGATCTATACTGGAATAATGAATTTAACTTGCAAATAAGGCATCAGAATAACCTTTAATTATAACACTGGTTATCAGTAAGACACCGGTCAAAGGTCTGTGGTATTCATAGGTCTTCCTAATATACGCTAGTAGTTATCATCTGGTCAGTGGAGTTAATTTGAATGAATAAAGATGTTGTTTATATACTATATTAAACAGTGGATAGGCAATTAGTAGATCATTGAGTCATAGACGTTTCCTCTTCTCAGACAAAAATAGAAAAAGAGTGATTTTGTTGTGTATTTGTCTTGACAGTTGTTAGAAGCTCAAGCTGAATACCACAGAAGAGCTTTGGCGTCCATCGAGAGCGTCCTACCCACCATACAGTCACAGCAAGGTGTGATATGTACTCTTCACTTCCTGCACTGAGCGTCTGCTGCATATGAATCACTCACAACACTTCTAAAATCATGACCTTATTAATAGCAATTAAACTCAGGAAATATTATGGAGGATGTGTTTTATGTTCTGAAACTGAGAAAATATTTATCTGATCTGTGATCTCTATAATTTCCAAACTTAGTCACAAGTGACTCACAAACTAAAAGAGTGAATCTCACAAAATCTGTCAAGAACACGTCCTCCTGGGGCATATTTCAACCCAAAAACAAAAGAAAGGAAGACAATTATTACTAGTGCTGTTAAACAATAAATCTCGATTAAACGCATTCCAAATTTTATTTTTTTACAATAATATATCTGTGTATACTGTGTATATTTATCATGTGTGTATATATAAATACAAACACATGCATGTAAACATATAAGAAAAATGTTTATGTTTATATATTAAATATATTTATGTAATATAAAATATAAGAATATGAATATATAAATAAATATTTTCAAAATACTGTATATGTTTGTATTTATATATATATATATATACATAATAAATACACACAGTACATATACATATATAATGTAAATAAAAACCTTTATTTTGGATGTGATTAATCACACAGCCATTAATGTCTAAACCGCTGGCCACAAAAGTGAGTACACCCCTAAGTGAAAATGTCCAAATTGGGCCCAATTATCAATTTTCTCTCCCCAGGTGTCATGTGACTCGTTAGTGTTACAAGGTCTCAGGTGTGAATGGGGAGCAGGTGTGTTAAATGTGGTGTTATCGCTCTCCATTTGCCAGTTTAACAGCTCCTATAGTGAATTATTTTCTCCTATAATGCCTGATGAGGTTAGAGAACACCTGACAAGAGATCAGGACTGAAATGGCCGAAGCAGAAGCTGGGTTTTGTGCTCAGTGACCAATTTTTTTATTTTTTTTAGGTTTGGCTTATTGTGCGGTTGGAAGATCCAAACATGGTCCATTATAAGATTTCTAACAGAGTCAGACACTTAATGATTTTTTTATCTGTTGGTATTTGATAGAATCCATGATGCCATGTGTCTAAACAAGATGTCCAGGACCTCCAGCAGAAATATAGGCCCACAACATTAAAAATACTGCAGTATATTTCACTGTACACATGGGGTACTTTTTATCCCTGTGTTCACCAAACCCAAATAGTTGTGTCCAACGTGTATTTGAGAAAAACATTTATTTCATAATCATATTTCCCCCATTTTAAATTCTTATTAACCAATGAAAGTTTACATTTTTGTGATTTTTTTTAAATAAAAGATCAAAAGGATCAACAATGCAAATACATTTTCACTGCCTCCTTTTATCATATTTACCAAGGGTGCCGTTATTTTTGGCCATGACTGTACATATAAATAAATATTTATATAAATATGTACATATGTATTATTGTATAGTATACATAATTTATATACAATTTATATTGATCTATTATTTTTTATATAATAGCTTTATTTTAATGAATATATTGATAATATATATATTAATATGAGTTATGATAGACCCAGACATGTTTTTGACATGTTTTATGAGATTCACCCAAAGATCTGGCTTGTCATCAAGCTATGAAGCATTCTTTCTCTTTCTCTTCCTGGTGGACAGCACTGTAATGTATCCTGTTTCACACTGTAAATCATCCTGAATCTGTGCTCCACATACCCACTTAGTGAGGATTCTTAAATGTTTCCATATGTAATGTAATGTTGCCATAACTCAAATCATTCTCACTCCATCTCATCATCTGACAGATAAATGGACCGAGAAGCCAGCGTTTGGCACGGCTCTGGAAGAACATCTGAAACGCACTAGCAGAGAGATCGCTCTGCCCATAGAGGCCTGCGTTATGATGCTACTGGAAACCGGCATGCAAGAAGAGGTATCTGACGCTGTGAAACCACACATGATGAACAACCCACAGATAAAAATACAAGATGGTTTTCATCCAGAGGGGAAGTGGATGCACTTTGTTACTGCATACACAATGGCAGATAGTTGTGATTTTCAGGGAAGTGGTCAATATTTCTGCCTTTTGCAAAGGGCAGTTTTGTACAGAATTACTTTTAAATGGCTGAATTAATTTTTTTGGCATGCATTTCAAAACTGAAGTTGCATAAGTGTCAAAATCCAAATAAAAGGTTGCATTTTATGTTTTCATAAATATCAAGCTTTAAAAACCTGCCTGTATTCACATGTGTGTTGATTTAGCAGGCAAGATCTTCTTAATATTTGACCTTTATTATTTTTTGTCATCAAAATGGATGCATAGACATATAGATTGAAGGATAGATGATGGATAGAGGGGTGGAGAGATCATAGATTATAAAATGGATGAATGGGTGGGTGGATGGATGGATGGATGGATGGATGGATGGATGGATTATAAAAAGATGATAGATGGATTGATGGATGGATGGAGGGGTGGGTAGTTGGGTGGATAAATTGAGGGGTGGGTGGGTGGATAGATAGAGGATGGAGGGGTGGATGAAAGGAGGGTTGGGTGGGTGGGTAGATAGATGATAGATGGATGGATGGATGATAAAGAGAATAGATGGATGGATGGATGGAGAGGTGAGTGGATAGATAGATGATGGATTGATAGATGGATGATAGATGATGGATGGATGGGTTGATGGATGGATGGAGGGGTGGGTAGGTGGGTGGATAAATTGAGGGGTGGGTGGGTAGATAGATGATAGATGGATGGATGGATTGATAGATGATAAAGAGATAATGGATGGATTTATGGATGGACAGATGGATAGATGTTTGAATGCATTGATGGATGGATTGATGAATGGATAGATGGTTGAGAGATGATGGATGGTTGGACAGATGGATGATTAGATGAATGGAGGGGTGGGTGGATAGATGATGAATGGATAGATGGATGGATGGATGTTTGGGTGGATAAATAGATGGGTGGATGAATGGGCAGATTGATGATAGATGATAAATGGATGGGTGGGTAGATTATAAATAGATGATGGATGGATGAGTGGACAGATGGATAGATGGATGATAGATGATGGGTTGATGGATGGAGAGATGGATGATGTGAAGATGATGGTTGATAGATAGATAGATAACTCAACGTTGAGCAACAGATGAGGTCTGGATGACCTTGCTGGTTTGTGAGAGCGACGCTGTGGCAGTGTATCTGTGTTAGGGACGTTTACTGATTCACTTCTGCTTCTTGACTAAAGCCAGACTAATAATGGCAGTGAAACGAGACAATCATTTCCCCGTGAAACCATCACTGACACATATGAAAACAGCCTTTCCAGTCATTTTTTATACATGAGAATCTCTGTTTATATTGTGCTGCACGGTGCAAAGGTCTTGTGTGTTTACAACATGTCCTTTCGTGCCAGGGTTTGTTCCGTATCGCTGCTGGAGCCTCTAAACTGAAGAAGTTAAAGGCGGCACTGGACTGTTCCACTTCCCAACTGGAGGAGTTTTACTCTGACCCTCATGCTGTAGCCGGTACCGCAAGTTTTTCGTAAATGACACTGCAGAAGAAAGCAGTTTGTTTGCAGCTAGTTAGAGATTTTAGCATCTCTGCATTTAGAATGACTCCCAAAATGTAAAATGAGACTGGATTTGTTTGATTTTAAAACGTGTGGTTGTGACGTTGATTACAAAACCAGAATTCTGAAACTTTTCAGTTCTGTTCACCAGATTGAAGAGTACCACAGCTATAGCCAAATATTTGAAAAACTGAGTCTAAATTCACTTTGCATTTCATGTTAAAACAATGTTTGCAAATCCATTTGATGTTGCTTTTGTTTTTCGGTGATTATTTAGGAGCCCTGAAATCTTACCTGAGGGAGCTGCCTGAACCTCTGATGACCTACCAGCTGTATGAAGAGTGGATCCATGCCTCAAAGTAAAGCATATTCACATATAATACACCAAAGTCCATCACTTCAGTGCCTTTGTATTCAGAAGCTTTTCCAGTAAGTCTCATCAAATCTTGAACAAAATATTGCATGAATAACTTAGGTATGAGCATAAAACCATATCAGCAAACAATGAATAGAAAAGTGAGAAGCTTGAGGTTTTATTTTAGCCCAGCTTGACCACATTACTTAATTTTGTAGAGCAACTAATATAGTAATTATCAAAACCAACAACCAGTCATTTAAATGCTTTAATTCAAGATATACCATCATTCATAAGTTTGCAGTTAATATTTTTGTGTAAACCATTATACTTTTTTTCAGGACTCTTTGATTAGCTCAGAAGAGCAGCATTTATTTATTTTGTAACATTATAAAAGTCTTTACTGTCAGTTTTGAACAGGTTTGCTAAAAAAAATATTAATAAAAAAAAGATTCATAAAGATTTCACTAGGTTTGAAGCAAGAGAGAACCCAAAATACTATTTTTATTCACATAAAATTCTTGCTTTGTCATCAGATTTGATCCCTGATGTGAATATTTCATTGTTTTGATTTATACAACAAAATATGTGGCACAGCTTCAGTATAAATACACGGAAGTTTCTGTAATAGCCTAGTGTTTCCTTATCTTCTGAATCTTGTGGTTGCAGCCAAATAAAACAATTAAAATGGCTTTTCTAGAAAGTTTTATGCTCAAACAGTATCATATTTGTACATTAAAATAATTCAAAAGACTTTACATTGTCAGTTGGATATTTTGTGAGGACTGCCGTATTTCATATTTTCCATATCTTGACCAGTAACTTCACGCTGAACTAAAATGCTGCATGAGGAAACGTCTCAATATTACACTCTAGGGATCATAAATAGGTGATGACATAATAATTAATGTTTGTATCTCATAAAATGAGTCATCTCTGGAGCTGTGATCTTGTGGAGCGTGGAAAGAGCTGACGTCAGCTGTCATAAGCTCATGTGTTTAATCTCTCCTTTACACTGGAAGACGATGACTTAACAACTCCAAGGGTTTCCGATCTGAACTGTACAATGGATTCAGTTTGAAAGTTTTTCAGTGCTTCAAATGATCGACACCCGAGTTTGCAGATGAAGCTTGCCAGGCTTAAAATGTTAAATCTTAAATAAAATATAACTTCCTGTAAATAAAAGCCATGAAAAATGGCACCAATTCTAACATTATACTAATTAAAAAGTGTGTGAATTTAGGAATTATTGATGAAGATGTTTCAGATTTTAAACTGGTATAAAATGTGTTTTTTTTTTTTGTGTAGGTAGAGCAGAAGTTTTCACTCTTGTTTTCTCTCATCTGCAGTATCTCTGACCCTGATAAGAGGCTTCAGGCGCTGTGGGTGGTGTGTGACATGTTACCAAAGGCCTACAAGACCAACTTTAGGTCTGCTTGTTACTACACTAAACTTTTAACATTGACTTTGAATAACTATTGTGATTGTAACAAGCTTATCTGTGTCTGTGAAGGTACCTGCTGAAGTTTCTGGCAAGGCTTGCTCTGGAAAGTGACGTAAATAAGATGACAGCGTGCAACATCGCCATCGTACTGGGACCCAATTTACTGTGGGCCAAGACAGAGGGGTGAGTCACAAACCCAAGAGCAATCCACTCACACTACCCATAAAATTGCATTGCTTATATCAAAATGTTATTAGTTAATTGTCCTTGTTTATGTTTCTTGTGAAATAGCTTGATATGTTACAATTGTGTTGTTCTTCTAGAAGCCTGGCTGAGATGGCAGCTACTACCTCCGTCCATGTCGTGTCTATAATAGAACTAATAATCAACCATGTTAGCTGGTTCTTCCCTGAAGGTAAGGCTACCCTTCGAGAGTTGCCCTGTCTAAAACCTAGTGAGCTTGAACGGTCTAGATAGGCAGACGCCTTACATCCTAAATGAGATGCAACCTCAGTGACTGCTCAGGAGAAGCACACTGGAGATTTGACTAATGTTCACAGCTGAATCTGCTGCGTGCTATTTCTGCCTTTTGCAGCTCGGAACTTTCAAACATGGAATTTCCAGTTTCCTGCTTGGAAAAGTGACTCTTGAAGTCAGACTTGAGAATGCAGTTGTAAATTATCATGTTTATAATCATATACCTGCAAAACAAATGCAGCGAAGTGTGATTTTGCATCCATGGTCTAATGTGAGCATTGGACTCACATTTGCAAAGCTAAAAACTTGTTAATAAGTATTACTTTTAATTAGAACAATTTTTATCAATACTTTTCAGAAGGTTATAAATATATTGATATTCAACCAATGCTTCACTTCATCCTCCATCTTAATATTTTTTATTATTTATAGTATTTATTTTTAGTATTTTAACTTTGACTTTGACTTTTGTTTTCATTTTATTTTAAGTTTTATTTAATTTAAATTTATGCATTTAGCAAACACTTTTATCCAAAGTGACTTTGGATATATTTGTTTAAAATTAAAACATGGAGTAACAATATTTGAAAAAAAAACAGTACCAGGTTTATCACAAAAATATTTTTGTGCTTTTGTCATTTTTATTAGTTTTTAATAATATTCTCATTAGTGCTGTCAAAAGATGAATCGCATCCAAAATAAAAGTTTTTGTTTACATCATTTATGTGTGTGTACTTTGTATATTCAGGTTATACATTTTTTGTCAGTGTTTGTGTTCCCTGGGAATCGAACCCACAACCTTTGCGCTGTTAACGCAATGCTTTATAAAATAAATACACACACATATTTAAGAAAAATATATGTTTATATATGAAATTATATGTATTGATTATATAAACGAGTAAAAGTACTTTAAAATCAATCCTAAATGTAACTGGAAGCCAGTATAAAGACCTGAGGACTGGTGTGATATGCTCAGATTTTCTGGTTCTAGTCAGAATCCTGGCAGCAGCGTTCTGGATGAGCTGCAGCTGTCTAATGGTCTTCTTTGGAAGGACGGCGAGGAGACCATTACAATAATCCACCCTGCTGGTGATAAAGGCATGAACAAGTTTCTCCAAGTTGACTGACTACAAACATCTAATTCTTGCAATGTTTTTGAGATGATAGTATGCTGATTTAGTTACTGCTTTGACATGACTGAATGGTCTGTCTCCAGAACTCCAGAATGACCCCAAGATTTTTGACTTGATTTTTAGTTGTTTGACCCCTAGAGTCAAGGTATGCATTCACCTTGAGAACTTCATCTTTGTTTCCAAATGCAATGACTTCAGTTTTTTCCTTGTTTAACTGAGGAAAGTTCTTGCACATCCAACTGTTAATTTCATCAATGCATTGTGTTACGTCCCCCGTTATAGTCTAGGGGAATTGTGGAGACGTAACAAGGAAAAATAAATTAACTCGTTTAAAATATTAAAGGTGGTAAAAACAACAACAATGAGAACACACTTCAATCCTCAGCCCTGGAGTGAAAACACAACAATTCTTTAAAAGAAAGGTAACTGTCATTTATTAAGTATGGAACATAAATTGTAACAGAAAACAGTGTTTCAATTAGAGTGAGTATAGCCTAAAATAACAAACAAACACCGCTAACTAAGGATTAGAGGAGCTAACTAACCTACACACAAAACAAAGATGAAAACCAACAACATAAACTTCCCTCAGCTCCCTCTCTTATCAATAACCAGGAGAAAAGATGTTCAAAAATAAAGCAGGCACTCACTCCAAGAAGGTTACTTAACACACTCAGCCCACAGCCCCTTTTAGCTACCCACACAGGCTAGGTAAGCTAATTAACACACAGTCAGCAGATAGGAATACATTACCTTTTAGTTACCTCACAAGGATTTAACTATTAGGCTGCCCTCACACATGAGGAAACATATTCATAAACACAGGCTATTAGCATGAGCAGACATGAGAAGTTTCAGTCAAGAGCTGGGGAGAAGTGATCCTCCTTAGCAGCGTCTGAAGGCTACATTTATACTGCTCCACTCTCTCTCAGGCATCCTCACAACGAGCAACAGCTGGGGGTAATTAACCTGAGAAAGATACTGAGGGAGGGACAGAGCAGAGCACAAAACACAACACAAGGTACAAGGTCTACATTTATAATGAAAATAAGAAATCATAAACGCCCTAGGGCGTAACAATTGGCAGAGGGAGTCAATGGGGCTATAGTCATTTGGAGATAAGGCTAGGTAAATCTGGGTATCATCAGCATAGCTGTGATAGGCAATTTGGTTCTTTCTCATTATTTGACTTAGTGGGAGCATATACAGGCTAAACAAGAGCGGTGCAAGAATTGAGCCTTGTGGGACTCCGCATGCCATGGACGTCCATTGAGACTTATGCTCTCCTATACTCACATAATAACCTCTCCCTTCTAAGTATGACCTGAACCATTTGTGTACCATCCCAGAAAGCCCGATACAGTTTTCCAGTCTCTGTAGAAGTATGTTATGATTGACAGTGTCAAACACAGCACTACGATCTAGTAGTACCAGCACTGATATTTTGCCAGAATCTGAATTAAGGCGAATATCATTTATTATATTAATAGGCACGGTCTTGAATTTAAGTAGTAGTTCAGCTGATTAAAAACGACCTTTTCCATAATCTTACCTATGAAAGGAAGATTTGATATTGGTCTATAGTTGTTCATGGTGTTATCAAGATTGCGCTTTTTCAGAAGGGGCTTAACAACTGCCGTTTTCAGGGAGTTTGGAAAAGTCCCAGAAAGAAGTGAGGCGTTCACCACTTCTAAGAGATCTGCTTCTAAACAGTTAAGCACACTTTTGAAAAAAGATGTGGGAAGTGTGTCAAGAGAGCAGTTGACGATTTAAGGTGCAGTACTATTTCTTCCAAAATGTTGCTATCAATTTCTTCAAAAACAGACATAGTCACTTCTTTTTAAATTGCGGTCGAATCTGCTCTGGACATGAGGACTGGTGTGATATGAATATATATATATATATA
Organism: Ptychobarbus kaznakovi; assembly: GCA_027422405.1. Classification (NCBI taxonomy): domain Eukaryota; kingdom Metazoa; phylum Chordata; class Actinopteri; order Cypriniformes; family Cyprinidae; genus Ptychobarbus; species Ptychobarbus kaznakovi. The sequence goes on from CM049807.1 coordinate 21,966,704, forward strand.
TATATGAATATAAATATATACTTGTAAATATTTTCAAAATATATACTGTGTGTGTGCATAATTATAGATAATATATACACAATACACACACATATTATGTAAACAAAAACTTTTATTTTGGATGCGATTAATCATTTGACGGCACTAATGAATATATAGCTTTATTTTTTTCAGTTGTAATTTAGTTTTTTTTTACTTTTGGTACATAAACTTATTTCAATGCATTGCCAACATTTTTTGTTTAAGCTTTTGAAGTTTAAATGTATAGTTCAGTCGTGAAACTCTAGATGGCGCAGGCTGATGGATATTAACGTAACTTATGATATTCATAGCGTTAAACGACTTGGCACAAGATGACTGGTTCATGTTGCATACGCAGCCAATGAGCTCGCTGCTTTAAATTTAAATGGCTGGTTAACATCCACTTGAGCATTTTGCAGCGCACTTTAAGTTCCTCTGAAACCCTCCACCTGTATAGATCTGCTACAGGTTATTTGATATGCTATTTGTGCAGCAGCAGTACAGCACCGTATCACCGTATGCATTGACAGTAGCAAGTTCCCATACTTGCTTGCAGCAGCAGCAATAATCTACATCTACAGCAATAACCAACAGCAGCAGCAATTCAGCAGCAGCGTAGCAGATCTATTCCGCCAAGACCAAATACATTTACATTGTCATATCCACCATACTAAAACCTTCACAGTTTTCATGATTGAATTTGTTTTAAGTTCAAGCTATTTTATTTTATTTTATTTTATCAGCTTTATTCCAGTTGCCTGAAAATTATTTTGAATAGTTTCAGTATTAGTCTTAGTTAACTATAACAACACTGCATGGAATTGCATTATCCATAAAAGATGTAAGCAATACTGCTTCAGATTGAACCAAAGAGAAGCAGCATCATTTCCCTGCAAGTGTTGATTTTTGAGGATTTGGAAGTGAGCTTGTCTTTTTTTAAGATCAGTTTGTTTTTACTCAGTCATGGCCGTGTCTTAATATCCTCTGCTCTTCAGATGTGGACTTCAACGTCTCAGGCATGTTTGCTATGCCTGGGTGCCCGGGGACCCCTGACTCAGAAGCCGGGACCATAGACAGGAGGCGCCCAGGCAGCCAGGGGTCGTTCGATTCTGACACACCCCGCAAAGACAGGTACAAGTCTCATCCCCGCGTTTACAGACATGACTCCAACGCCACAGTAGTGTCCGCGTCCTATGTAGTGGCCAGTGAGTCCGTCACAGTCAAAGCAGACAGTCTGAGACCAGAGCTGGGGGCTGTTTAGACATATTCATTTCAAATGATACATGCATCTTTCTCAGCCATGTTTGTTTGTGGTTTTGCTTCGTTTTTTTGTTTTTGTTTTGCTTTTTGTTTTACTTCGTTTTTTGTCAACCGTTGCTTATTGTATGCTTTCTGAAATAAATAAACGTTATGTTCATTGCTATGTATAAACGCATTTTTGCTATATTTCATGATTACGAAATGGGTGCCAAATTCCGAAAAGAAATGAGTCCGGTTATTGACTTGCATTTCAAATGCACTAATGCAGCATTAAAAGGAAAGGTTATAATGAAATGATTTGTATTCTAGTAAATGCAGTTCTAGTTTCTATAATTCCAGTTCTAGTTATTCAGTGAGTGAAAGCAGGAAGTGTTCAGTGTCGGTTTGGGATGTTCAGAATGAGTCAAACAGCTCCTGTCCCGCAGGCCATCATACCAAACGTTCAGAGCTTGAAACGGTGACCGTTTCTGTGCCTCAGGTACAGGAGAGTCCTTCTGAATGTCACCGGCTGCTGCAGTCACTTTCTAAGAGACTTCATTAATAAACAACTGAAGTAATGCCAGTTAGCGCTAGTTTAGTAGTATTTATATACATATACAGAATTTTATACATGTATTGTATAGTTGTTATTAATATTTTAATCAGCTTTTATTTTTTACATTTTAAATTTAAGTTTTAGTAATTTAAGTTACGTATTTTGCAAATGCTGTTATCCAAAGTGACATAAAGCAATTTGTCAAAGAGCTGACAGGATTCATAATATACAATACTGGGTTTATCACATCAGTTTTATCTGCTTTTGTCATTTTAAATATATATATATTTCTGTTTAATTCATGTTCAGTTTTACTTCTAGTCATATTAGTACTTTAACTTAACAAAAATGTGAAATGTATATATTTTATTTTACACATATATGTAAATATTATAGACAGACAGATAGATAGCTTTATTTAAAGTAAAAACTATTTTTAAATAGTTTTAGATAACAATATAAACACTGATTAATTTTACATGAATTAAATAATTCTTTTTTTAACTATAGTACAATGCTTAGCATACAAAAAATCTTACAAGGTTTTACAATTAAATTTATTGGCAAAATATAAAATGTGTCAAAGTTTGTTGTCCTTGCTGGTGTAAATGTACAGTATATATATATTTTTTTTATTTGGTGATCCAACATTCAGTTGCATAGTGTGCACTACTTTATATTTATTGCCTATAAATAGCAACCATCACGGGTCTCAGAGCAACACACAGTAGTGGCGATCCTTAATAAATTAGCATTTTTTAATGAAATGGTTGAGTGAATGATTCAGCCACTTGTTTTCTTACTGTGGCGTAAATATATAACTTGCGAAAAGAGTCCAAATAATATATATATATATATATATTTTTTTTTTTATGATATGTTGAAAATGTTAAATTTTTATGCTGAATACTTAAATTCTACAAAGCATTTGAAATCTCATCCGTTCCCAACACATCTCTCTGGTTGCTGTCCCAGTGGTCAGGTGGTGGTCCTGTCCTTCTCCTCCTTCCCTTCTGTGGAGACTAATACCCCACTGTCACTCTCTGGTGTGAGTGTTTCATGCTGTCTCCCCTCTTCCCTGTAGCCCTGCTAACAAACAGCCGGAAATCGCCCCTCGTAGAGCTGGCACAGTAAATAAAAGGCAGCACTCCATGCCTACCTTCCAGACCCCTCTACCTCCCATTGACGCCGGGGAGGTTCCCGTGTTTGAGCCCTCCCCTCTGTCACCCACTGGCAGGGGTCTGGAGGCTGGGCAGGCGGGAGCTGCGCTTCCTCAGACCCTTCAGCCTTTAGTTCAGCAGACTGCGGAGAACAGGTAAGGATTGGTGCGACCGCAAAAACCTCACCCCGCCAACCGCTGCCAGATGTCAGGAGCCGGCCGCTGAAATCTGTGTCGTGTGCACATCGTTTTGTGCCATTCTCTTGATTACTGCTTCAAAACGCTGCTTTAAAATCAGTCAATTGGTACAATCTCAGATTAAGACTATAAACCTTTCAGGAGACCTGGAATTGCAAAAATCAAATGCCGCCATTTTTCGCTGTGTTATGTACATCGTCTTCTTGTGCCATTCTCATGTTGTGTTATATACTGACAAAAAATGTATAGCCTGAATGCACTGTAAGTCGCTTTGGATAAAAGCGTCTGCTAAATGCATAAATGTAAATGTTTTTGCTTCAAAACATGTTTATAATCAGAAAATTATCACCGGAAAGCTATAAGCTATTATCATTGGACCCTTGATTAAGACATGTTTTACTCTTTTATGATTTAACTCCCTTCTCTCTATATATGTAGGGTTAATTCAGGATAATTAGGACATTTTTTTTTTACCAGTCATCATAATGGCAATAAAAAGTGTTCCAATTTACCTGAATCAGTACTTGTGTGTGTGTGTGTGTGTGTGTGTATATGTATATATATATATATATATATATGAAAAATTAACTGTGAAAATGTGGGGAAAGAAACATTAAAGAAAAAAAAAAGGAATGAAATGAACAATTTTAAACATTGCTTAATACATTTTGATAGTTTTTGCATGCTGATATAGTGTGTAGGACTTTTGTTTCTAAATAAATAAAAAATAAAATATAGTTAATTATTAAAAGTTTATTATGATGTTATAATTTGTTTTGTTCTGTTTTTTATAGGCTATTCAGAAATCATAAATCATTAGATTAATCCCAATGATTTGTATTTTAATTTTTTTATGGACAGTTTGATGTATTTCTTCTGGTTTGTTTCCAGCCAGTCTTTTACACGTCATATTTTTTATTTTTTGTCCATTGCAAAACACTTTGGGCCCTTGGATAAAAATAAATATTTTTTTAATCTTTTTTTAAACATATTAAACCTGTTTTCCTGTTTTTGATTGATTAAATCGGGAAGATTGAAGCAAACCTCTCAAATCTCAAGTTAAGGATAATTTGTCAAACGATCATGCTGATTTATCCCAGTCAGGGCCAAAATCCTTCGAGTGTCTCTTTTCTGTCGAATATTCTCTGATGCTTGAATTTGTGTGTCCTGCCTTTCCTTTCTCTTGCTTGTTCTTTCTTTAGTGGAGAAGATGCACTGCATGCAGAATAAAACACTGCTAACTTTGTTAACTCTTCGTTAAGGCATGCACTATATATCTGCATTAACTTTTCAGTACAAGTCATTAACTCCGCTTGGACCACTCCATTTTAACGTCCCTGCATGTGAACTGACCTGTGTATACATCCTGCAGTGTGATCCTATGACAGAAGTTCCCTGCTTTTCTTCTCTCCCCAGTAACATCGCCCGAGACCCTGCATCCACGCCCCCTGCCATGAGGAACGGCCCGGGAGGTTTGAGTGGGACGTCCGCTCAGCTGAATGTGGTGACCCCTACCTCAGGTCCTAAGGGCCCCAGTCCATTCTTGGGCCGCAGAGGTCAGAACTTATTATCTTTCGTCATATCTTATTATTCAGATCTATTAGGGATGTGCAATATATTGGTTATCAGATGACATTAGAGTTTTTTAATAGTTATCAATCAATGTAGAATACATTTCCATTTAAAAGTAAAATAAATTAAGTTTATTTAAGCAAGGATGCTTTAAACTGATCATTATGTATTAAAATATTAAATATAAAAAATATTAAATATTGAAAACAAAAATATTAAGCAACACAACTGTTTTCACCATTGATAATAATAAATGTTTCTTGAGCAGCAAATCAGTATATTAGAATGATTTCTGAAGGATCATGTGACACTGATTCAACTTTGAATAACAGAAATAAATAACATTTTATATTATATTCAAATATTCAATGCTACATTTAATTATTAGCAAATCTCAAAATTAATATCCATTTTTATACTCTATACATTATAATGTTGTGATGACTGAGTTCACTTGTGGCATTTACAAGGATTGATTTTTATATTTGTTTATATTTGCAAAATTAGTTCATTAAAATTCAATTCAATCAAAGTTATTTCTGACAAAAAGCTATTTGGTATTTGGATATTTTATAAATAATAAGAAGCGAATCATTTAATGTAATAATCAGTGCACCCTTAAAGGGATAGTTCATCCAAAAATGAAAATTGTGTCATTAATTACTCATCCTCATGTCGTTTTAAACCCGTCAGACCTTCGTTCATCTTCAGAACACAAATTAAGATATTTTTGATGAAATCTGAGAGTTTTCTGACCCTCCATAGACAGCAACACAACTGACTCAGTCAAGGCCCAGAAAGGCATCAAGGACATCATTAAAATAGTCCACGTGACATCATTGGTTCAACAAATAAAAATATCTTAATTTGTGTTCTGAAGATGAACGAAGGTCTGACGGGTTTGGAACAACATGAGGATGAGTAATTAATGAAATAATTTTCATTTTGGGGTGAACTATCCCTTTAAAATGCATGTTGTCAGTTAGCCAGTAAAATCATGTCTGGACCGTTTGGTTTCAGGTACAAAGAAACAAGCGCCAGCACCTCCCAAACAGGCCGGCCCTCCCACACCTCAGAGTGTAAAAGTGGCTCCTAACCAGCCCTCAGCCCTGAGCACCCCTCAGCCTCATATCGCACCCCGCCGCAACAACCAGACCGCCATCCATGCCCCCAGCCACCCTCCTCCTCAGCCTCCTTCCCAACCTCCTCCCCAGAGCACAGAAGAAGCTGACCCGTCCCCTCCCAGAACACCCACCCCTCCCGGTACACCTCCTTACGACGGCTCCCAGGTGCGCCCCAGGCCCACCCCTCGAGCACGACCCAAACCCGCCGGCCCGCCACCACCACAACCAACTAGTGACGGCGCCAACGGCGTCTGTGTTTCTGGATCCAAGATTATCTCCGGTAAGAACATGCACTTTTATTTATCACTCAATATATCATAGAAAAACTCCAACAACATCCTGACTTTTTTGCACATAATAATAACAACAATAATAAATGTTAAGAATTATAATTATTTAATAATGTTAATTCATTATATTCAAACATAAATCCTTAAATATTAAATATACATATTTCGGGGGTTTTTTGCATTGAAAAAACTATTTAATTTATTAATATGAAATAAAACCAAAATCTTTTACCATGACTAGACAATGTCATTATAATAAATGATAATAATGGAATAATTTCATTCTTTTATAAATAAAAGGAAAAAGTTATTTTACTTGTAATATGATTCATTATTTCACTTTATTTGTAAAAATACAACATATGAGCAAAACGTTGTACATTGTGTAGCCAATATAATTATAAAAAATTATAATGGAAATAATTGTATATATATTTTAAAATTATTAATAGTTTATATTTATTTCTAGAAAATACAAATACAGCATATGACCAAAATGCAAGCTATATGGTAGTATCCATTCATTTTTTTCTCATATTTTTTCTTCATTAATAAAGATATGGAAATTCAGAAGAAAATAGCACTTTTATCCTTTTCCTGAGGGCAAATGCAGAAATGGACTTGTCTGTACAAGCCTGATCATTGGATGTCATCCGCTCTCTCTTTGATTGTTTCATTGTGACATCTCTACAGCTCAATCAGCTCTAATATGGAAACACACTGATCTAGAGTCTGTATAAACGGCAGGTGTTCAGTGTCAGTCTGTTGTGTACCTCATTAATAGCTCATTATTGGGAAGAAAGCCCAGCACCTGCCCCTGCCAAACAACTCTCCTAAGACTTTCCCTCCATTGAGCTCGTGTCACATGACGAAAGAAACTTGCAGATGCTGTTGGAGACTAAAAACTTCATCTTCAGATTATGAACGTTTTTAAACGATCCCAGATCCAGAGTTAACAAGCTTTATTTTCATAAGTAGGTTTGTCAGGATGGATGTAGTACACCGTGTGCAGTTGTTAGCAGCATACAGCAGTGGTGTTTGACCGAGACATCTTTAATGCAGGACAAAACAGGTATTTTTGTTAACTGTGTAATGCGTTACTTACTGTATAGTTGTCTATTTTATATTTAACAATTATATATTTATATATACAATATAAATTAATTAATTATTTGATTGTCACATCCTTCAAGATGTTGTTGCCTCGATCCTTTAAAGGAATGTTCCATGTTAAATGATAATAATAATAAGGTTAAAATAAATATTAATAATGATTTTATTTGATTATTAATAAAGGTTAATTAAATAGAAGTTAAGCTCTACAGACAACATCCATGACATGCAGAAAATACATCTGAATTATAAAATGGAATGATTGTATTGGTTAAATATAAGTTAAGGAAAAAAATAAGGAAATTAAAATTATATAAATGTATATTTTAATAATCAAAAAATTAATGCAATTAAATTAGTGCTGTCAAAGTTAAGGCTTTAATGCAAATTCATTTTAACGGCACTAATCATATTAACGCAGCGCATATTTTCTGTTTGACCCGTGGCCCAACCCGTAGTTGGAGAAATGGAGATGCACAGTGTTGCCAACTTAACTTTTCCCCTAAAAAAGCGCCCAAACCTTATTTAGTTTCTGAGACCCGCTGGTACTGTTGCGCGAGCGCGAGGTCATGCTGTCCCATCTCTCTCTCTCTCTCTCTCTCTCTCTCTGCGTCTGCTCTGTTCAGCGTGGCAGAGAGGAGCAGGGTTTTAGGTTAAACACAGATATTAGTTGCTTGCTTCTCTAATTTTACATGCAAGTATAGCCGAAATCAAAGCACTGCTATTATCTTTATCTTATGTGTATTTGATTTCATAAGACAACGGCTCGATTATCAGGATTGTTGTGCAGATTAACATCTTGGAAGGGAGAGCTGGTTATGTAGTCTTTTAATGTGTCGCGTTTCAGTCACTATTTCATATTCATTCCGTTGTCTGACAACAGAAACAGTAAAATATAAATGAAAACTGTTTTATTGAGAATTTAGCTGCATCAAAATGCAGTATGTGGGCAAAGAGAGGCAAATAAATGCAATAATAAACAATATAGGCTATGTACATTTTGCATGTTCAGAAGAAGTGAGCTGCCCTGTCCTGCAGAAATGTAAACAGGTTTGTGTCAGTAAATTGCTCAGTGCAAAGAAAGAGAAGTAATGGGAACCTGGTATTTCATTTGTCATGTGTCTAACAGACATGAACAAGTTCTTTAAAAACATCTGTGATCTTTGAAACACGTTTACTATGGTTTCAATAATAATAAACATACATTTGGATAAAGCATTTGTCCATGCCCATGTTGATTAGAGTATAAAAAACTTGAAAAGTATTAATTTAAGGTACATTTAGAATAAATAATAATGTGCAATTAATTGCGATTAATCGCCAGTTAACTCATGACAATCATGTGATTAATCACGATTAAATATTTTAATCGATTGACAACCCTAAATTAAATATATGAAGGAATAGTTCCATCTTAAATGGAATTAAGTTAAATTCTATAGGCAGCACCATGGTGTGTAGAAAATACCTCTGAATTATAAAATATTAGTAATTGTGAATAAAAAATAATTGAAAAGCAATGTTCCATGTTAAATTAATTAGAACAATGGACAGCATCCATGACATGTAGGAAATACTGATGAATTATAAAATGGAAATAAATTTTTATAAATAATAAAATAGTTTACATTTTACTGATAAAATAATAAAATGAAATTAGGCAAAAAGCCTGTTTACAGAAATGCACTTACAATGAAAGTCTATAATCTATAGAATATTAATGTTTGAATTTGTATGTTTAATTTGGCTTCAAATATTGTCTTCCTGAAACAGAACATTGCTGAAGTTGAACAGAAATGTATCCAAAGAAGTAATATTTTGATCAGGGAGAAAGAAAAAAAGTCTTCATTTAAAAGATTAATTCTATTCTTGGAAAACAGAATCTTCCGTGACAGTTAATTATCCTAATTTATTATTATTCATCATGCCTTTCAGCACCTTTGTGATGTTTATTTGTCCCTGGCATCCATTATTTCAACTTCAGTTTAGTGTTTAACTTTCCGAAATTGACTTTCAGCCAAACACACACACACACACACACTCACACACACACACACACTCGCACCACACACACGCACACGCACACACACACACGCGCACACACACACTCGCACGCACACACACACACACACACACACACACACGCACACACACACACACACACACACACACACACACACACACACACACACACACACACTTGGATTTCACATTTATCCCTCATAACACGGATTGTCATCATTGGCCTGACTGTAGGATGCGTCGTGTGTAATAATCTCAGTCGTAAGTTTGGGTCAGTGAAAGCACATGCTGCAATAGACGGATCTGTTTCCAGCGCTTGTGGAAAGATCAGCAGCTGCCAGGAGTCCTTCAGTGTTTGGCCTGAGGTTCAGACGCTGCATCTGCATGAGAGAGAGCTGCGAGGCTGCCATGTTTAATGACATTACCACCACCATGATTAATGCTCCTAGCATTGTTTAAAGAAATCACCACTTTCAGAGTTTAATGACACTCTTTTTGGTGGTTCATTGCCATCAGAACTTCATCCAAAAAGCCAACATGAAGTCTAAACTCACCCTGTTTACTTTGCCAACACACATTCACAGTTCATTAGTACACATGCTAATCTGAAGAAAAATACACTTCATGTGTTTTTAGAGAAGTCGCTTACATTCAGCATTTATTTGATAGGAAAAAATACAGTACTATTGTGAAATATGATTACAATTAAAAAAACTGTTTTCTATTTGAATATGTTTTAAAATATAATTTATTACCTGTGATGGTGAAGCTGATTTTCAGCATCATTACTCCAGTCTTCAGCATCACATGATCTTCAGAAATCACTCTAATATGCTGATATGCTGCACAAGAAACATTTATTATTATTATCAATGTTGAAAACTGTTGTGCTGATTATTATTTTTGTGGAAACCATGATGCACTACCATTAAAAGTTTGGGGTAAGAAAGAAAATATAATAATACTTTTATTCAACAAGGATGCATTAAATTGTTCAAAAGTGTCCGTAAAGACATTTATGATGATTTAAAAAAAATGTTTCCACCTAAAGTAAGCATCAAAAATTGTTTTAAACATTGATGATAATAATAAGAGTCGTTTATTAATAATTTAGCGCTAATTAAGCACCAAATCAGCATATAGGAATGATTCATAAAGGATCATGTGACACTGAATAAATCCAGCTTTGCATCACAGGAATAAATGACATGTTAGAATATATTACAATAGAAAACAGTTATTATAAATTGTAATATTTCAATTTTACAATTTTTACAGTATTTTTAATAAATAAATTTTTAAATATTTTAAAATCTCACCAACTCCAAACTTTCCACTGGTGGTTGTAATTTGTATAATCTAATAAATGTTGACATATTATAGAAGTAAAATGGGTTGCAGACGATGTTTCATGTTGACTTTAAAAGGCTGAGATGTGATTGGATTGGCTTTATGTTAGTTCACAGCTGTCTGAATCGTGATTGGCTTCACTTTGCTGGCGGGTCGTCGTCATCAGTGTTTGATGCTTTGAACATGTTGTGACGTTGTTGCACTGTTACAGATGTGTGATCTTCTGCCTGTGAGGTGTGGTTTGAGTGGCAGGCGATGGTAAGAACTCTGGGTGTATCAGTCCATCCATCTGTGTGTGTCTGAACGCTTTCTTTGTCTGTTTAACCCGACTAACAGCAAGTTAACCTGCATGACAAGCTGCCTAACCAGTGTCTTTGTGGCATGTCTTAGGATAAAATACCAGCACATGCTTAATGCAACTAAACACACCGTAACTCCCTACCCATGAACCTCGGCTGCTTCTGCAGGGTGAATGTTAGCTGTGCCACAGATACTGTAGTATTTAACATTACTGATTAGTTTACATTTGAATACGCTACAGTTTGAAAAGTTTGGGGTCAGATTTTTTTTTTTAAATAATTAACTTTATTTAGTAAGGATGCAATAAAATGATCAAAAATGACAGTAAAGACTTTTATAATGTCACTGTGTGTGTGTGTGTGTGTGTGTGTGTGTGTGTGTGTAATATATATATATACATATATATTCGAGTAAATGCTGTTCCTTTAAACTTTCTATTCCTCAAACAATCCTGGAAAAAATTAAGCAGCACAATTTTTTTTCAACATTGATTATAATAAATGATTCTTGAGCAGCAAATGGTATCATATTGATTTCTGAAATGGTATCATGTGATTGATTTCGCTGGAGTAGGATGATGTGACGCTGGAAAATAATCAGCTTTTGCATCACAAATACAATACATCACAGGAATTTAAAATATATTCAAATGAATATATTCAAATGGAAAATAGTTATTTTAAATTGTAGTAATATTTCACAATTTTACGTTTTTTACGGTATTTGTATCAAATAAATGCAGCCTTGATGAGCATGAGAGACTTAAAACATAACAAATCTTACTGACCCCAAACTTTTGAACAGCTGTGTATATTCTATCATGTTTAGATATTAATATCATATTAGTATTGTTAATAACTTATGTGTCACAACTAAACTACATTATTTTCATTATTTCATCATTTAAATAAAATAATATTGGATATCATCCGAGTGCATCTTGTTAAATGCTATATTGCTTGTTTTCATTGAAGGTCAGGCTTTTTGGAAGTTTAATTTTGGTGGAAATATGATCAAATGTTTTCTTTGACATATCCTAACTGTGCATTATGATTGCACAGATGAAGATGGAGAGGAGAGATCTTTGACGGGACCAGGGCTGGATCTTGTCCCGGAGCTTGAGGAGGATAAAACCACAGAAACCCTCTCGGAAGATGAACACCAATTAGAAAACACCGCCCTGTGAGGTGGGCGGAGCCCAGTCGTCACAGCCAATGGAAAGCTATGTTCGTAATAGAATACTAGCATACTTACTGCATAGTGTATTTTAAGTTTTAAGGATGTGAAAGTATGCAAAATGAAAAGTTTTTAACATGACCTCAGTTACCTTATGAATAAATATAGGTATTAAGCATTCAGATTTAAGTGAAAAAACAAGTATTTCATGAGACTGATCAAATGAGTCATCACAGTTGCTTCGAACGTCACACTGGAAATGGAAGGTCAAGTCGATGCATTGCATTGTGGGATATGGTACCCAGCACAGTGTGCAATTATAGTAGGTCATCTGTGTATTCAAAGCATACAGAAAATGTGTATGCCATCTTGAAAAGTATATACAGCACAAATAGTATGATAGTATGCTATTCCGAACATAGCCATTCCCTTTGACCCCTATATAAAACTATGTCCTCACAATGCTGGCACATTGTAACCACATACCAGGAAAAAACCAAACAGTACGCACATGCTATACATTCTTGAGTTCATTCACAAATAGCATAAAGCTGGTTTGGGTTTTAATCAAGTATGAATGTCTTTCAGTTTTGTGATGTTTTGCATAAGTGCCTTGAGAAAACTGTGACTGATGTCCCTCACACTTTGCTTCATGTTTCTCTTAGTTATCATGGTGAATGTTTTCTTTTTTATTTTCACATTTATTTTAATCATTCCTTTTCTCGTTTAAGATTTGACAAAAATTGGATTTAAAAAACTTATGAAAAATAATGGTTATGCAGATAGAGTTGATTTAATACATGATAAGATTTGTATTTTTAAGTATTTTTCCTGGGGTGCAATACGGACTGCAATGTAGTGTTATGACATTACAGTCGTTTGTGTGTTAGTTTAGTAGTTTTTAATAATTGTTTTACTTTAGTGGAGTATGTACTACCAAGTACCAATTTATCCACCCACTGTTGACCATTATAATAAACCCTGCATGCTCTATTATGAAATACTTAATTCTCAAAACGACCAAAGATGCTTTTTTTAAAGCGTATGATCCTGTGCCAGAGCTTTGGGGGTTTATTTCATGCTGTATGCAATGCAAAAACAGCACTGACAACATAAATGTGAATGAAAGGCAAGCTCAGGAACCGTCAGCTAGAAAGCCAAAGTCATTCATTCCTTTCAAGAGTGAGCATGTCTTTATTTCTGTGGATAATGCTTATCTTTAATTGGCTCTTAATTGTATTTTTTATTTCTGTTTCACCCCTTTTGTACGTCTGTGTGCACATTTCCTCCATCTGAATTCTCGTTCTCCAGTGCCTCAGATGAACAAATGTTGTACAAATTCATGTTTTCAACACCGCAACTGTTTTCTGATTACACGTCTAATAAAATGCTTAATTACAGAAACCAAAACCAGTTGTTTTTTTAAATACTGTTTAATTTACAGAAACATCAAGGACGTGTTGGTTGCAAAAAAAGTAAAAACTGATTTATGCCAGTCACAATAAACAATACATTATAAAGGACAAGTGACTATGCCCAGTAAGCGAAGAGAAACACGGCCACTGATATACAGATGATGAGGTTGGCGTTTACCAGGTGTCTCATACAGGGGTCTTCCTCGAGGGAACACGTCAGCGCCTCTGGAGGAGGAGGAGGTTTGGGTTTCTCTCCTCTCGGCTTCTCCATTCCACAGATCCAGAACAGAGCAGATTTGAGTTTAGATGAACCCGCATTGCTGGACGCAGAACTACTGGAGTCTGCTGACAAATAATGCGTTCAGAATTACACGTAAACAGATCAAAACAAGTATTATCTATATAGAGCATTTTATATCATTTGTTTGCAGATTGCAATTTTTATGGACCGCAATGATGTTCAGATAGTAAATGTGATGTAGCCTACTTTAGATATTTAAGGGAGTCACTGTATATGCTTAGAAATATTTCAGTTCCTCCAATTGAGTTTTTTAGATATTCTCATATTTAAACACATTGAAAAATATGAAATTACTTTGTCTCCCTCTGCTGGATAACTGGACTATCATAGAAATATATCGGGGTAAATTGGACACTTTACAACACCATTTATCTGTGCCTGTATATGGATTGGACAAAGTACCCTCTTTTGTAGAATATGCATCATTTTGCGTGTCTTTTGAGTACTGTGTGGCGTCCTCGACCATCTGGATATCTGAAACCTCAACCTCTTTGCTTTCTGTCACAGGATCAAAGCGTGTGTACCACGTCAAACGACTGATCTGGAAAATAACAAATTAAAGGGATAGTTCACCCAATAATTGTAATTCTGTCATTCCCTCAAGCTGTGCCAAACATGTATGAGTTTCTTATTGTCTGTAGAGCACTGAATATTTTGAAAAAATGTCAGTAACCGAACATTTGACGGTAGCCATTGATTTCTATAGTATTTTTTCTATACTATGGAAGTCGATGACTACCGTCAACTGTTTGGTTTGGAACAATGTAAGGGCAAATAAATGATTTGTGAACTATCCCTTTAAGGTTTATGAAAAGGCATTTCTGAATGCAAAGTATGTTTATGTGAAATTGCAAACTGGGTTAGGGTTGATGTGTGTGTGTGTGTGTGTGTGTGTGTGTGTGTGTGTGTGTGTGTGTGTGCGTGTGTGTGTGTGCTAACCTGCTCCGGTTTGGGCTTCTCTGTAGCCAGACTAACACACACAACCACGATGAGTGTGAGGACAGTGAGAATGATGGAGAAGTACAGGTAGTGAACATATTTGATGATGTCAGGCCTGTTGTCGCTCTCGTAGCACTGTGGTGTTGGATAGATGAAATCCAGAATCATCCTTGTACAGCCCACCACCATGCCCACTATCAGACCCCAGAATGCCCCCTACACCAACACAACAGAAGAATGAATGAAACAAGAGACCAGGTGTGTCATACATTGCATACTTGTGCACTATTCTGTAGTATAAATAAGTAGCGTTCAAACTGTAAATTCCCCCGAAAAAAGTGCACTTCAAATACTCTGATGATGCGCTTGTTTAATGCCAAAATAAATAACATAAATATTGAGCACAGTGAAATATTGAACAATTCATGCACTCTGATGCCGGATGATAAATAACATTCTGAAATTCATATATTAGATGGAGTGTGTGGTGGATGATAAATGCTTTGGTAAATCATAATTATGAGTTAAGTCAAAATATGACAGTCAATTATGAGATAAAAGTCACAATTATGAGATAACAACTTGAAAATATAACTGCCATTAAGAAGTCTGAGATACTAAGTCAGAATTATGAGATAAATGTATTAAATTAAAAAGTTGAAATGATGGCATACTGTCATAATTATGAGATGGAAATCATTATAACTAAAACAAAAAATTGTGAGTCATCATTATGAGAGTCATTATGGCAAAAGGACAAAATGATGAGTCATTCTGAAATAATAAGTCATGACAAAAAATTATGACTATAATCATAACTGTAACATAAAAGTTGAAACTGACACAGTAAGTCATTATGAGATAGAAAGTCATTACGACAAAAATAAAATTATGAGTCATTATGAAATAGTAAGTCATGAGTTAAAATTGAGTTATGAGAGAAAGTCAAAACAAAGAGACAAAATTATAACAGTCATAACTATAACATAAAAGTTGAAACTGACACAGTATTATGAGATAGAAAGTCATTACGACAAAAATGAAATCATGAGTCATTATGAAATATAAAGTCTTTATGACAAAAATATAAAATTATGACAGTCATAATTATGAGATAAAAAGTTGAAACTGTGACATAATTGTGAAATAAATAAAAAAATCACTGTCAAAAATAGACAAAGCAAAAAGCAAAATATGTTTTGAATACAAATATGACTATATATTGTGTTGTTGGTCTTATTATCCACGGTGATTACTACAGAAAAATCCCACCAGAGCTAACAAGTGCTTGTGCGATGCTACTTCAACATTATTCACAATTTGACCCATAATATAGGTTTATTTTACACAAATGATTAATTAATGCTTTTCAAAATCGGTCTGGTGCTTATTCTTACTTGAGTGCTTGATCTAAGTACAAAAGCTTTGTACCTTCTCATTGGTCCGTTTCCAGAAGCATCCCGCGCAGAAGACGACCGTTATGGGGGGCTGCAGGTACATACTGATAGATTGGATGTAGATGAAGAGCTGCCCACCCTGACTGGCCTGAACCAGAGGAATCCACAGCACTGACACCACCACTAACACCAACACAAACACTCTTTGACATGGAAACACACACACAAACACACACACACACACTTTTTACACACACACACATGTAGCATTTGCAGTTGTAGGATGACAATGTAGCATTTGCAGTTGTAGGATGACAATACAAGATTAATTTACCAGAAACAAACACTCACCAACAAAATTGTATTTGTTAACAGCTTCTAGCCACCCAATATTGTAAGATGTTGATATTTGGTTGAATGTAAGTTCTGACATCGGGTGACCAAAATTCTAGGTAAGGACAAATGTCTTATGCCAATGTCAATATGACGTAGAACGCTGCGACGACGAATACTGCTGATGTGGTTATTTTGTTGTTTTTAAGTCGTGCTATTGAGTATTATTTGAGTCTGTAAACAATGTAAACAAAAACCAGAGTCTGCCAAACATTACAATGTTAATGTCCACATAATGTCAGTAATGGTATTAAATAACCAGAATTCAGCATCTGTCCAATATCAGAAGTTGATGCAAGCCAGAGTTGGGTTTTGGGGTCAACCTGATTTCCTTTCCAACCAAAATTCAACATCTATCCAATGTTGGAGGTTGACAACAAGCTAAGGTTGGATGTTGGTGCCAATTTTCATTTCCATTCAAATCAACATCTGTCTGACGTTGGAGCCTTTCTGGGTACTTTTAAATGCAAACAGCCATTGTGTCAGGACAATGTCTAATGCCAATGTAGAATACTGACAAATACTGTTGATGTTACTTTTGTTGGTTTTAAGTTGTGGTTTTAAGTAACCAAAGTTCCATGTCTTTCAAACATCACATTGACATTAAACACTGACAGTTAATCGTGAGGTAGCCTATGGTAATCAGAAACCAACATGTTAAAACATCTCTCTCTCTCTATCCGTTCAGTCGACACCGACTCTCGGTCCCTCGATAAATCATGGCTCTCCAGGTGGTACGATCCCAGGTAATTTCCTTTAATTGCCTTACAGTAATTCCGGTGTCATTTCTGATGGTATCTTGTCAACTTGGGCGACCTTTCCCCCTCTTTCCACTTACCAGCCCTAGCATGATGTTGCAGGGACTTCTGCCTGCCTCGAGATTGCTTAGTGACTCTTGCTTCCTTAGTCCTCTTGCTCGGTCGTATCTCTGGTTGGTGAAAGCTGTCCAGCTGTCCATGGAATCCTAAGCAGTCGTCTCCAGCACCAAAGTTCAAATGCATCTATCCTCCTCCTGTCAACCTTCTTGAGCGTCCAGGTCTCGCATCCATACGTAGCTATTGCGAAGACAATTGTATTTACTAATCTGCATTTGGTGGCAAGGCTGATGTCTTTGTTTTTCCATATTCGGGCCATGCCCACCACTTGCACCACGTCCCATTGCATTCTCTGTTTGATTTCAGGTGTGCATTCACCATCTCTATCCATTGTGGAGCCCAGGAAGGTGAAGCTGTCTACTACCTCTATCTCCTTTCCATTTACTACTATCTTGATCTTTGCCTTGTCTGCTGTAGTCATTATCTTGGTCTTCTTGACGTTAAGGTATAGGCTGTATCTCTCGCTCTCCTCTTTTATCTTCCCCAGTAGTGTCTCGAGGTCCTTCTTGCTTTACGCTAGCAGGTTGGTGTCGTCTGCGTATCGCAAGTTGTTGATGTTCTTCCCTCCGATCTTAACTCCAATATTGGCGTCCTCCACCCCCGCATTTCTCATGATCATCTCGGCATAGGAATTGAAGAGATGTGGTGACAGTATGCAGCCCTGCCTGCATCCTTTCTTGATCTCAAACCATTCTGTGTCTCCGTTTACCGTTCGCACTGTAGCCTCTTGTTGTTGGTAGAGCGACTGAATGAGGTTGGCCAGGTGTGGTGGTATTCCCAACTCCTTCAGACATTGCCATAGCTTACTGTGCTCGAGGCAGTCAAATGCCTTAGAGTAATCTATGAAGCAGAAGTAAAGCTTCTTCTGGTATTCTCTGGCCTTTTCGATGATCCAGCGCAGGTTTGCGATGTGATCGCGTGTACCTCTGCCTTTCCGGAAGCCCGCTTGCTCCTGTGGCAACTCCCTCTCGATGATGGTATTCATACGTTGTTGGATGATTTTTAGGAGGACTTCGAGCAGTCTCTGGCATCTCCTTTCTTCAATATCGGAATGAACACTGACCTCTTCCACTCCTTCGGCCACTTACACATTATCCAGATAGTGCTTAAAACATCATAATGTTAATATCCACACAACGTTACAACATCATTGGATGTTGATATGTTATTGGCTTTAATTAACCAAGAGTCTGTCCATTGTTGCAGGTTGATCCAAGTAGGGTTGCAAAGTGGTGAAAAATGTTCAGACACTTTCGAAAACAAAAAATCCAAAATTTTGGACATATACCGATTCTTTGCAACCTTAGATGCAAGCCAACGTTACATTTTGCTTTTATTTCAAACAGTCCAATGTTTAAGTCTTTCTGGGTACTTTTAAATGCAAATAGCCATTTACAGGATGAGGAAACTGATGAATTGTGCTTTAAAATCTAGTGTGTATAACAACTTGTTGATGTCGTACCTTCCCACAATCATGAGCTCCCACTCGGAGGCATTGCGGCGGATGTTTCTCCAAAGGTCCATGGTGAAAATGGTGCTGGAACTGTTGAATATGGAAGTCAGAGAGGACATGAGAGCAGCCAACATCACAGCCATCATTAAACCCCTCAGACCTTGACAAACACATGAGAAGAAAATGATTCATAGCAGCAAACATACAGAAAAACAACCTACAAACGAATAAATAATAAAGGAATCTCACTCATACCTGCAGGAAGGAGCTCCATGACCAGTTTGACGTAAGCAATGTCCGAGCAGCCCACCGGATTCCCACAAACTTGTTTACACACATCCGGGTCTCCACAGCCCACCTCATCTACACACATTCACATACATTTTAAGATAACAAATTGTGAATTTAGATGTTCAAAGGTCTTAAACTTTGGTGTTTATTTCAGACGCACCTGGGTAAAGTATCCTGCTAATCATGCCTGGAATCACCATTATGAAGAAGGGCAGAACTTTGAGGTAAGCAGCAAGTAAAGATCCTCCTTTAGCATGCACAATGTTCTTGGAAGCAAGTGAACGCTGCACTATCACCTTCACACAGGAACGACAACAAAATATATTACGTTTGGAAGGTATGTGGTCACTGGGCAGTTTTCTAAGGTCTTATGAATGATTACTAGGTGAATGCTAAAGAAGTGTTCCAAATGGTTGATAAATACAGTATATAGAAAGTTCTAGAACTAGCTAGATAGTCAAAACTAGAACTTTACGACAGTCCAGGAACTTCAGTATAGCAAGATAGAACTTGAATCTCGTTTGATATAGAACTTATTTAATAGAACATTTTAAAGATCCAGAGCTTCAATCTAGCTATAATACATGACAGCACTAGATCTAGATAGATGTAGAATGTAAATTGAGTCTATAACTTCTAGATAGATCTACTTCAGTATATCTGGATTGATAGTTCTAGAACTTCCACATAGTCTTCATACCCATCATGAGAAAGGTGTTCAAAATAAGTAAGTTCAATCAGCACTGCTGGTTCTTTACCTGGTCAGAACACCAGTACCACATGGAGGGTATGGACATGCCCAGGATCACTCCCGGCCAGGGCAGGTCAGAGGTCACAGGGTGACGGAATATGTGAAAGGCATCCTCCCGTGGGATCCCGCAGGTGGTGTTGGGCACTCGGATGGAGGGAATGGCCTGAGGATACTTGTCCAGGACAGCTTGAAATCCCCCAACCTCTGTAAAACCTTCACAGCATTACATTGAGAAGAGCATATTATTGTTGTATTAAAGGCATCAAGACTTAAATCAACATGACTGTCATGGTCACTCACTGAAGCCCATGAGGATCAGGGCTCCGATCACCATGATGACAGTCTGAACCGCGTCGGTGTAGATCACTGCTGCCAGACCACCTGGAACCACATCAGTCAAGACATGCTTTAGCAGATTATAAGACTCCCTCATATCTGATTTTACGAGGATAGGAGAAGTCTACAGTGCTAATAGCATTCTTGCTGAGAACAGACCTCAACTATAACTATAAAGTTTTAATAATCATTCAATATATATAAATGCATCATTCATTCATTCATTCATCCACTCTACAAATAACAATAACACAGAGCAACGATATTGTTGGAATAACTTTCAAAAGTTTTTTTTTGGTGAACCATAAAAACACTGATAGACAGTGTTTTAAATTATGACGGTAGTGTATCTGCCAGTTATATCTTGTGTTTTATTGACAAACGGCAGGTTTATGGGCAGGGGTTGGGTTACATGCTCATAAATGTGTAAATAATGTAATATAAATAAAACTGTTGTGACTGTTTACATTGAAAAATCACACCTCAACGTATATGCAATAAAGGCAATATTATTACCCAGTATATAATTTAATCATGACGCTAAAATCCTCAGTACCTTTCACGTCGGCATATTGACGCCAATGGTTTTTATTTAAAGCAAAGGAGGACCTGCATGCCGAAAAGTGACGCCGTCAATTTGTGATGAGTTGGGAGTGAGAACATGTCGTCAAAGGAGTAGTTTTGTTTTATTTATTTATTTGATGTTAAGAGGGTATTTTTTATTAACATTTTGCTAGTAAGAACTAGTTTATGTATTTTTACGAATTTGGAGCTCCCTATTTATTGTCACAAATATATCAATGTCGTAAAGCATTTAATAGTTTTTTCACAGAATTTAATTGTTACCATCAGAGATTTTTTGAAGCTGGTATTTCAAGGTAAAAAAAAAACATATCAGGGTTGCCAACTTTTAAGTTCAGCTTTGAGTGAGATTTTCAATTCATAAGGCTATAAAATCTTTTGATGAATGCAGTTCAATGTCTTTTTTAGCACCATTTTAAAATGTCAAATTTAAATTTAGTATTTGCTTAATTTCATTAATCACTTGTGTTTATACGAGTATCATAACATTTATTTTAAAAAGGATGTAAGTTATAAACTTTTTAAATTTCACAAAAAAATCTAGTGTTTAATCATGTCTAAATAACTATCAATTGCAAAACTCACAAATAAGTAAGCAGGTAGGCCTATGACCTGCAATACTCTTGAGAAACTAGACTAGTGATGAATATTTATTAAAGAGATCAAAGCTTGTCGCAAAGACAGAGTTCTGTCATGAAACTCTAGATGGCGCAGTCTGATACGTCTAACTCAATCTGACCTAATCATTATCACATGGCACAGCTGATTGGTTCTCTCCTGTATTGGTAGCCAATGAGCTCGCTGCTCAACATTCAAATATATGACTAGTGCTTGTTGTAGCAGTTGCAGCACACTTCAGAAACCCTCCACCTTCCCCAGCTCCACCTGTCTAGATCTGCTATGGGGTGATTCACGTATGCTATAGGGGGTTATTTCATGTATGTTATGTGTGCAGCAGCAGTATTTCTTACATACTCACAACAGCATGTTATGGGTATATTGGCAGCAGCAGCAGCGTAGCAGATCGATTCTGCCAAGACCAAATACATTATCATTGTCATGTACATTACCATGTCAATCCCTCCAAGAGTTGTCATGACAGAACTCTGTTTTTCAATGGCTCTGGCGCTACAACGAATTACGCCACATTAAGTGCGCCAAAACTGTATTTATTGGTTGAATTTCATATTAAAACTTACAAAATTTGAAAGCTAGAAGCTTTGTTTCATATCACTTGTATACAGTTGCTTTAAGTCAAGCATTTAATGTGCGGAAGATGACGTAACTGCAGCACGCTTGTAATAAAGAGATTGTTATTGTGCTTTAGTTTGGGCGCTAATACATTTATCGTTACAGTTATCATTCGTGCTAAAACATGCGACCTGTAATGGTGTAGAGAGCGGTGACTAATAACTTCAGTAACATTAGTGTGCGGATCAATGAATGCAGAAGAAGGGGAGAGATAACACAGATGTGTGTGTGTGTCTGTGTACAGTTAAACTGAATACAATGTTTATATCTCCTTGTTTCAGATGATGAGAGAGATGAGAACTCCTGGCCAGCCTTGTGGACTGAAGGTCAGGGTAGGGACTTTAAAAACAGGCACTCTTAAATGTGCATTGAAAATTGCCAGCTGATAAAACCTGTGCTCCAGGGACCATATTCAGGAAAAATATAGCTCTTAACTGGCTGAGTTAGACGATTAACACAGTCAGTCCAGTCTCCTCAGCTGTAAATGCCATTAGCTGTCTTGTATTGCTTATAATATTAAATTGACATGTTGATATCGCATAAGCCGTCTTTCAGAATGCAGTCAGTTACATGTAGATGCATACTGTACACATTAGTTAGTGGTGCTTATGGGATATTGCTTTGGCATGAGTGAGGAAGGAAAAAATCACAGTATGCTCACTACAAAAAACTAGACTACACCACTGAATATATGCGACCTGTGATGGTGTAGAGAGCGGTGATGCCGAGGAGCAAAACCACAGCGAGGTAGATGTTCCACTGCAGAGCCTGCTGGATGAACACAGCTCCTGCATACATGTCCACCTGCACACACCGTAACACACAGATCCTTACCGAGTCCGCTCTGGCAGGCTAAGTCCATTCTTATATCGAGCCCACTTACTGATATTTTTGTGAAGATGTAGATGAATAGATATAAAACACAAAGAAACAACTGTATTCTTTTCCCACCAAATCTTTTCTGTAAATACTCGGGCATTGTTGTGACCTGCAAAATAATGGAAAATCATCTTAATTCTCACGAATTACAGAAACAACCAGATGAACACAGTTGCATATGGATAATTTAACCGTTCCAAAAAATTGTCGATTAACTTTTTTCCAAATAAATGTATACCTTTACTCAACAAGGACACGTTAAACTGATTAAAAGTGACAGGAGATACATTTACAACCAATATGGTAACACTTTATCATAACTTGTATTAATAAATCATTATACATTATATATTGCCTAACAGATCATGAGTTAATATTTATTCAAAATAGCTAGCAATGTTTACTAATAAACACGAAAAAATACGATAGTAATTTACTATAGTAAATACTATAGTGTTTTTAAACCAGTACTTGAATTAATTTGTTATGGTAATTCTATATTTGCTGTGGTAATATAACAGCTATAATATAAACAAATAATTTGACCTAATACTGTACTAAGCTTTCTACAACTATAGGATATTACACTACAATACACAACTAAATGCTGAAGTATACTACAGTATTTATTACAGTTGATCAGTTCACTATAATTAATACTATGCTGTAGCATTAAAAAGTGTTGTAAATACTATAATATATACAGTATATATTCAGATTCAAAAACACTATAGTATTCACTATAAATCACTATTTCATGTAAAATACAATGCTTACAAATGTCATTAAACTTCCAATTCCTATGATCTTGCACTTGATGATTTTGACAGATGTTATTCAATGATTTCAAGCTTGTGTTAATGTACAGCAGGTCTGCTGATATTGGGGTGTGATACAGGTAAGGTTAGGCACAGGTTTGGTGATTTGGGTTCGTTTAAGGGTTGGTTAAAGAGTCAGAAGTGTACAGGGGTCAATTTGATGACTGTAAGGGAACATGATTCAGTCTGTTCATATTACATTGCTTTGAAGAGTAAATATAATAAAGTACTTTCCTGAATAAAGGAATGTCCTGTTTAATGATATCGTATAGTATACTAAGTGTTGAGGCAATAAAACATGTTTTGCACCCAAGTGTTAAGCCTTTAGCAACCGTTTAGCTAAACTTAACTATCCAGCTTTTACACAAACATTGCAGTAGCTAAAGGTCCAGTGGCCATAAAGGGACTAAATGATTAATACACATTTACAGATGATGAATAGTCCTCAGCTTTAGATTGGGTTCTGCAAAAACATGAACAAATAATTAATAAATCATTTGTAAAGATGTGTAAATAGGGGTGAATTCAGGCCATTAAGACACGTTTTAGCGTTGAGATGACTGCTCATAAAGGTAATAATGATTAATAAATGTTTATTACCATTTACAAATTATGAATAGTTTCCACTTTAGATCGGATACTGAAAAAAACATGAACACATAATTAATAACAGATTAAAGATCTACACAACAAACGAAGGCCAAATATGTGACCTTTACAGGCTGTGATTATGAGTTAATAATTAATATGTTAAAATGCATAGTCTATGAAGTGCTCAAAATTACTAATTAAGCTATTTTTTACAACATTTGATAGCATTCAAAAGTACATTAACAAATCATTGTCTAATTTCCATTCAATTCATTTGTCGATATTTTCAAAAAGTGCATGAGCGTATGAATTGAAACTTTAATGGTATTTGTAAGAATTAAAATTTGCATTAAATAATGGATTTAGGTAATGTTTAATAAGTACATTAGTAAACACTGACAAGCACATTATCTCATATTTCTAGATTTGTGGATATATAATAATTTGTTAAGCATTATAATAACTTTGATAAATAAATCATTAAGAAATATTATATAAAGTGTTACAGTCACGGTTTCCAAAAAATAACTTTGAACTGTTTTCAACATTGATAATAATAAATGTTTCTTGAGCAGCAAATTAGGATAATTTTTGTCAGATCATGTGACACTACGTAATGATCCTGAAAATTCAGCTGTGCATCACAGAAATAAATATAATTTAAAAGATATTCAAATAACGTAATAATATGTCACAACATTACTGTTTTTACTCTATTTTGATCAAATAAATGCAGCCTTTGTTAGCATAAGACTTTTTTACTGAATTCTGTTCTCACCCTTGATGCAATATAGATGGGTAAAAACAGCCAGCCCAAGAGCAGCACCATCAGCATGCCCTGCACATCAACATGAGACATGATGAATCTCTGAGACATTAACTGTATCACAACAGAAAGACGTCACTCACTCCCAGAATGATTAGCTTTCTTACACACTGTACTCTATAAAGTGGTACATTCAGCAAATGAATGTACTCTCTCTGTCTCTTATATTGTGTATCTCGTGTGCTTACGTTCCATTCATAAGCAGTGGAGGCGATACCCGCTGCCGCCCCAGAGCCGGCGAGACCAATGAAGTGACCACTGCCCACGTTACTGGCAAACAGAGAGGCGCCCACCTGCACAAACACGGCCCATGGAAAACAAGCTTGATCCAAGATTCATAATCATATCTAAAAACAGGAATCTCCCCAGATCACATTCACCCCAATATTAAAAGGGAAGAAAAATACATTTTGAATAATAGGCCTATTTTTTAGGTTTCAATCATTTTCATGACAGTTTTAAGATATTGATCATAACTATCTCTAACAAAAATCGTTAACTAAAACTATAAACCATTTTCCTTGAAGTAAATTGACTTAAATAAAATATTATATAAAAACAAACTTGTTATTTCAGCTAGTTGCTTTTCATATGTTTCTTGTTTAGTTTAACTTTAAGTACTAAAATAACTAAAACTGAAATGAATAAAAACGGGAAACATTAGAATATATAAATAAAAAACTAAATCACTAAAACTAACAAAAAATTGAAATGAAAACTGAAAATATAAAAATACACACTGATTCAAAATATTAACAAAACCTATACTTGTATAACAGTGATAATGAAATAACACTAAAATGCATGTGAATTACATGACGGGGATGAGAAATACATTTTTCTATTACTGAAATAAGAATAGTTGTGCGCAATTGAAAATAATGGCAGATGTTAATGTCGATGGTCCTAAAAATAGACTTCTTTTTTTATCCAATAATGTTTTGGTAGTAACACTGTATAATGCATATTTTGTTTGTGTTACAGAAATGAAAATAATGTCAAAATTGTCAATGGTCCTAAAAACAGACTTCATTTTCTTTCTGCAAATATATATGGTTTGAGGTTTGAGAATTACTCACTCACCGGCCACCACGTCATGTTTTTGCCAGCAAGGAAGTATCCGTCCACTGTGCTCCTCTTGGTCTTCCACATGGACTGTTGAGTGAGCAAAGGTTATAAATATAAGCCATATACAAGATGCTAAGCCATAAATGTGATCAGTAACACATTTACTGATGTACAATTCAGCTCAGATGTGTGTGATATTACAGACAGAACAAGAACCTGAAGCATGCAAACACTTCTTATAGAGAGATTGTCACTGTGAAACACATAATCACGATACAGCTGAGCATTCAGTAAACTTACCCAGAAGCCCACTGCCAGAACCAAGAGGAAGTAGATGACAAGCACCACTATATCTGTGGTGGCCAGGGTGGTCGGGCGCGATGTGTCCTCGGCGGTGGGGGAAGGGGAAACGACGGGATGCTCGGTGGCAGCCATGAGGTGTGTGTCACTTTAAGACAACAGACAGTAGACAATCGCTCTCATCCACACACTTTGACAAACACACTCAATGTAACGATATGAAGACGTTACGTGTCTGTCTTCACTGATTATACATTATCTAGCCTAATGCTTTTCCAAGAATCCCAGAGAGACTGGGTATAAGTTACAGAGGAATGGCAAATGTTTCCCTATGGGGTGTAAAACTAAAACGTTAACTCCTAAGAAAAGACAAAAGGGAAAAACTCAGAAATGGCGTTATACTCACATTTTCTGCTTTCAAATCCAAATTTGATAAAGAAGCCATACAAAACCCATGTTTCCCCACTGGATTTAATCCATTTTACTCTCGACAGAAGAGAGAAATATATGCAAGCATGCTTATAGCAGCCTGCATGATAAATACTGTTCAGGTTTAAGGTGTAATGTTTTATTTTAATATTGAAGTTTGTAAAGGCATTTGCATTGTCTTCCACCTTAAACTCTGAGAATATCACACCATTAGTAAACTAGCAAAAGGTCCCCACAACTTTTGACCGGTGAATTTCCATGACTTTTCCAGTTGTTCATTATACTTAATTAAACGTTTGGTTAAGATCTCGTTCTAAAGTGCAGTTTAGAAACCTTTAAACCTCGAGGCCTAGAAATTATCATTGTAAGATGACAATAAAAAAATCACAATATTAGTAACTGCCATACTAATTAATACCCACAACAACATATGTATATATTTGACTGATTTAGTCAGTTTTAGTTTAAATAAGTCAGTAAAAATGCATCAACCAAAACAAAATCTGAACATAATTTGTTAGTTGTTGCCCATTAGTCATTATTAATTGTTCACATATGCTCATTATATATCATTCAAACCCATCAAAAACAAAACAGGCAAGCATACTAGCATATAAAGTGTTTCTCAGCCTGCAGAACTGAATCAAAGATCTCAAGATTTCTCATTCACGTGACGCATAGCCATTACTACATAAACAAATGAAGAGAAATAGAGGAGCAAAAGTTAAAGACTCACCCAAATAACAGGTCAGAAACAGACAGAGGTCTTGAACTTAGTGAAAGGTCAGGACAGTAGGGTCTCCAATGAATGAACCCAGAAGTTTCTCTAGAGATCGAAGGGATCAAACTCCACTCGCCTTCAAGTAACACATCACGCTGGTTAAAATGTAAGGGTGTTTTATTACCAAAACAGTAATGACAACAGAACAGTGTTGCAACATCACTTATACAGAGTTACTCAGTAGAAGCAGCAGCATGTATTATACATGATACATTACAAAAGAGAGGAAAACAAACCATGTCATTTCTCAAAGAAATCCTGTAAGTCTTCATAACTTTAGTAGTTTGTGTATTTTTTGCATTTACAGTATCATTAATATGGCACGTTCAAGTTCAAGTCATTACATTTGTCTTTGGGCATCATCCCATCCACGATGAGAGCATGAAATGAGCTATTAGCATTGTGAAACATGTCCTAAAAATACAACTATTTAATGCTTGTAGCAAACCTTACTGACATTGAAATAATGACCCATAAATTAATATAAATAATAATAATATCGGAAATGGAAATGTGCTTTAATCATACATACATTGTCTGTTTTCATATTACAAGCCCTTGGTGATTAAAAAAAAGATGAGTTCACATACAAATATTAGGTTTTTACACCTGGAAAATCAGTCAATACTTTGATAAAGACTGAATCATATGTGTGATTAAAAAAAAATTTTTACATTCAAATAGTTTAATACAAATCATACGGAAAGTTCCATATAATCCTTTAAACATTCATTATAATACAATGAACAGATTGATATGATTCATTATGGTAATGAGGAATTAAAAGCAGCACAAAATATGAAATATTAATATTTAAAAATACCAAATGCATATAGTGAAGTCATAATCTAGCTCGTCATTATTTTTCAAAGCTAGTAAAGCACAAATATAAGAACTGCATCTCGTGTACAATAATATATCTTTATCTATGCAGCTTTTAAAAAGAAATCTTCATCAACAATTTATAATATATTGCACTTAAACATTCTGCATATGAGGAATTACTTTTTTATCATTTAAGACATTAATTCATCAAAATATCTGTTTACAGTACAATGACCAACTGACAACTCCAGCCCAGATTGATTAAATACATTTAAGCAGAATTAAGACACTGTTAAAGCACTTCTCCTAAACAAAAACTTTATTAGAATATCAAGTCAGTCAAGATCTGACGCTCACAGTCCTAATTACATTAAATATCATATCTAACTGCACTTATGATTTACACAATCCACTACCCCAACTTTTGACTCCATTCCTGGTTTTTAAGTGCCGAGAGCAATCACACAGTCCATCCTGTAAAGAACGTCCTAGACCAAATCTGCTCAAGTGTTTCAAAGCCATTTCTAATCTTTCCCTCACATGTTGCTCCTGTCCAGTCTGCGCCTGAGAGTTCAGCTTTATAACTTCCCAGGACCCTGGTGCTTGTGCATGAGTTTGCTACTGTACACATGTCCTTGAATTACCATAAGGCTATTACTAAATTTAGACTGGACGGGTATAGGAGTGGACCGTATGTAAGTGAACATTTATGTACTGTAAGTCTGTATTGTACGAGTGTGTTGGGTGGTTTCTTCACCAGGCTACAGGAGAGGTCGTGCAAGGGCTCCTAGGGCTGCGTGGAGGGTTTTCTGTAGTCTGGATATCACTCAAAGCCCTCTAAACACAACAAACATATTGAAATCCATATATAATACCTTTAAAATGCATATAAACCTCATGGTCATTCTTAAAAATAAAGGTTCCAAAAGAGGGTTTTCATAACAATGCAACTGAAAAAACTTTTGGGTTTCTCAAAGAAACCTTCAGTGAAAAGAAAATATGTTGAAAAAATGTACTCGCCCTTAGACTAGAAAAATCTTGAATAAATGTAGCATTACATCACTTGCTCATCAATGGATGCTCTGCAGTGAATGGAGTGGATTTTTGGTCAGAAGTGATGGTTTAAGTGAAAACACCTAATGATGGATTTGTTTCTACAAACATGCAGCTTTTCGCTTCACAAAGATGTTAACTGATGGACTGGAGTCATGCAAGTTACTTGTGGATTATTGTGATGTTTTTATCAGCTGTTTGGACTCTCATTCTGACGGCACCCATTCGCTGCAGAGGATCTATTGATGAGCAAGTGATGAAATGTTAAATCTGATGAAGAAACAAACTCATTTACATATTGGATGACCTGAGGGTGAGTACATTTTCATTTTGGGTGAACTATTTCTTTAAAATCACATTTTAATAATTGTATGAACTTTTTCCATTATAAAGAACCTTTTGTGCATTGAAGAGGTTCTATCAGGTTCTTCATGGAAACACTGATGCTAATAAAGAACCTTTCATTTTAAGAGTGCACACAGCATATATCATCAGGTAATTTCCATGATTAAATTAACAAAAATTAAATATCAGCCAGTATTCAAAAATATCAGTTGTACATCTATTCAACAATGAAATTCGTGTCTTTCTTTCTTGTGCATTTCACTGTTGTACTGTGTAATAGACATTGCTTATGTCTGTTAACTAGTTGTGTTGTAAGGGAGCAGAATGTAAAAAAAAAACAGCTCTCAAGAGAGCTGGGAAGGAAGAGTGACCTATTTTTTGCCACCTGTCTGTGCTAAAAGCCTCAATACATTTCTCTGCTAGCATTCATTTACTACATTTTCATGACAATATCCATCAAGTCATCTAATGCAAAACCTACCTCAAATTTAGCCACGAACTCTGCAAAGATACCGAAGAAACTCTCTGTGGTGATGGCCTTTCCATCCTCACCGAAGAATGATGCGACTTTGCAGAACTCTTCCATTGCCAGCTGCTGCAGTGACTCCAGAGACTGCACAGCAGGGTGACTGTTTTCCAGAAACCCCTACATGCAAGTAGTTAAGGTGGTTTGTTATTAATTTGGCAGATATCAAGTATATTCAATGGTTGAAATGTTTAAATAATCTTGTCCTGATGGGTATCTGACCTGGATCTGCTTGGAAAAGTCTTATAGTTAAAAATATGGCACAGTTTAATTTAGTAGAAGACATGCTAAGATCATATGTAGTTCATTTGGTGGGTTTTGGTGGGAGGATACGCTCATAACAATGGCAAATCGATCCTCAGCGGTGGCTGGCATCTGCTGGCAGGCTAAACGAATGTCCTGGATTGTGGCATGTAAGTCATTTAAGTCAGAAGTGATGTTTCTTTGATTCACTGTGGAGAACAAAGCAATGCAAATATGAAAGAGATCTGATCTCTGCAGAACCGTTTATGCAAACAAAAAACAACATTAAATGGGAATGCTGCTCCGTGTTTTGGAAGCAACATGGATTGTGTAAATTAGTATTTAAATGAGTCTATAGGCTTGGACTATAAGAAAAAAGAATTCGGACTGCATATAAGTCTGGGGACTCACCTTTGGCTGCTTGTGGCACCATCTCAAGCTCCTTCTTAAAGTCCAGAACCTCTGGAAAGTGATGGCACAATGATTTCACCAGGATATGCAGAAAAGTTGACTTTCCATCCACTGTTTTGGTGGTGCTGAGCTTCAACCAAA
This sequence comes from Ptychobarbus kaznakovi, assembly GCA_027422405.1. NCBI lineage: Eukaryota > Metazoa > Chordata > Actinopteri > Cypriniformes > Cyprinidae > Ptychobarbus > Ptychobarbus kaznakovi. The sequence goes on from CM049807.1 coordinate 21,998,044, forward strand.
AAAATTTAGGATTACAGTTACATAATGGTAAAACTAAAGGCTGTATGCATATATAAAAAAAAATACACAGCAACGAGGCTTACTTCAGTGAGAAAATTGATCTTAAATCCAGTCGTTTTATTGGTCTTGGGTTGGCCGTTATTCAGATAATTCCCCATAGCCAGCACAAACTGGAAAAAATAAGGAAATTAATATACATGCTATAAAAGGAATATCATATTTATCCAATGTGTGCACTGGCATGGTATGTTTGAGTATGCATTATGAAAAGCCTGCCAAGTCAACAATCTTTTATCCGTTAATTCATTTCTTTGTGTGTTTGTTTTCAAGTCTGTATGATTATGTGTGCCTGGGTGGAAAATAAATGACTGTGGAAATTAAGGAATTATACCTCCAGAATCTTGGCCAGTTTTTTGCTGTTTTTGAGCTCCAGTGAAGCCTTAAAAACACAGTCGTAGCCCCCCCTCATCTCCTCTGTTTTCTCTTGCAACGTAGTCTTAAAATGCAGGCTTTTCAAACGGGTTTTATACTCTGGCACTGATAGCATCTGATCATAAACAATATAGACAAAATATATGCAATATACATAATATATATACACAAGTACACATATTGTTAGAATTATATGAAAATAAATAATATACTTTTAAAAATACAACTTTACATATAATCATAATATCAAATGCAATCACAGAAAACTTGAAAATAAATATTGATGAAACTCTATCATTAGTCTTGTACCTGTAGGACAAACTGATCGGGCTCACTGAGTTTGCATGGGTCGTCTCTGTACTGTTCATATTGTCTAACCTCATAATCATCTGGTGCGTATAGTAGCAATTGTTTAATATGTGATGAGTCTAAACGTTCACTTGACAACGTCATCAGCACCTGGCGTAGCTCGCTTGGTGACAGCTTCAGATGGGCAATCAAGATTGCTATAAAGATAGTAGAAGAGTCTTAATAACAAAGTGTACAAGGGCATGTGCATATAGGCTAATAGCTAAATGCTATGAAGCTTGTAGTTTAACAGCTGGGACGGTTAACGAAAGGAGCATGTATAACACAAGTTAAGACTTGACTGGGATGCACACATAAACATCATCTAAACATTTACAAGTAAACTTCACCAAACTGAGCACAAATTACTATTTACAGCCTGTTACACTTTTGTACTGAGATGTTTTTTGTTTGTTTTTCAAAAAAGGACATGTAACTACAAAAATTATGAAGCATTGTTTGCTACTCACAAGCATTGTAGGCTTTCTTATGGGAGAGAATCTCCACCACATCTTTCTTCTTGAAAGTCTCCAGCTGAGGTGAGGGCTCTGGAAGAGAAACTGAGACATGAATCGTAGCGTGAGTGAAATTAACTTGTAACGGAAAGCATTGTGTTAACTGATAAAAGGATAGTTAGGTCCTATGCTGCCTTCAAGTCCTCCTGGGAAATTCCGACATCTAAGCTTGTAAGTGATGTTGGTTGGAAATGATAGGAAAAAGTAATTGTCACACAAACCAGCCTCCTCATACAGTATCTCACAGAAGTGAGTAAACCCCTCACATTTTTGTAAATATTTTATTACATCTTTTCATGTGACAACACTGAAGAAATGACACTTTGCTACAAAGTAAAATAGTGAGTGTACAGCTTGTATAACAGTGTAAATGTGCGGTTCCCTCAAAATAACTCAACACACAGCCATTAATGTCTAAACCACTGGTCCACAAAAGTGAGTACACCCCTAAGTGAAAATGTCCAAATTGGGCCCAAAGTGTCAATATTTTGTGTGGCCACCATTATTTTCCAGCACTGCCTTAACCCTCTTGGGCATTGAGTTCACCAGAGCTTCACAGGTTGCCACTGGAGTCCTCTTCCACTACTCCATGACGACATCACAGAACTGGTGGATGCTAGAGACCTTGCGCTCCTCCACCTTTCGTTTGAGGATGCCCCACAGATGCTCAATAGGGTTTAGGTCTGGAGACATGCTTGGCCAGTCCATCACCTTTACCCTCAGCTTCTTTAGCAAGGCAGTGGTCGTTATCATGTTGGAATACTGCCCTGCGACCCAGTCTCCGAAGGGAGGGGATCATGCTCTGCTTCAGTATGTCACAGTACATGTTGGCAATCATGGTACCCTCAATGAACTGTAGCTCCCCAGTGCCGGCAGCACTCATGCACTCCCAGACCATGACACTCTCACCACCATGATTGACTGTAGGCAAGACACACTTGTCTTTGTACTCCTCACCTGGTTGCAGCCACACACGCTTGACAATTTCTGATCTTGGTCTAATCAGACCACAGGACATGGTTCCAGTAATCCATGTCCTTAGTCTGCTTTTCTTCAGCAGACTGTTTGCGGGCTTTCCTGTGCATCATCTTTAGAAGAGGCTTCCTTCTGGGGCGACAGCCATGCAGACCAATTTGATGCAGTGTGCGGCATATGGTCCGAGCACTGATAGGCTGACCCCCCACCCCTTCAACCTCTGCAGCAATGCTGGCAGCACTCTTACGTCTTTTTCCTAAACACAACCTCTGGATATGATGCTGAGCACATGCACTCAACTTCTTTGGTCGACCATGGCGAGGCCTGTTCTGAGTGGAACCTGTCCTGTTAAACCGCTGTATGGTCTTGGCCACCATGCTGCAGCTCAGTTTCAGGGTCTTGGCAATCTTCTTATAGCCTACGCCATCTTTATGTAGAGCAACAATAATTTTTTTCAGATCCTCAGATTTCTTTGCCATGAGGTGCCATGTTGAACTTCCAGTGACCAGTATGAGAGAGTGAGAGCGATAACACCAAATTTAACACACCTGCTCCCCATTCACACCTGATACCTTGTAAACACTAACGAGTCACATGACACTGGGGAGAGAAAATGGCTAATTGGGTCCAATTTGGACATTTTCACTTAGGGGTGTACTCACTTTTGTAGCCAGCGGTTTAGAATTGAATGGCTGTGTGTTGAGTTATTTTGAGGGGACAACAAATGTACACTGTTATACAAGCTGTACACTTACTACTTTACATTGTAGCAAAGTGTAATTTCTTCAGTGTTGTCACATGAAAAGATACAATAAAATATTTACAAATATGTGAGGGGTGTACTCACTTCTGTGAGGTACTGTATACTGGAATAGTAGTCTTAGCCTCAGACGTCATGCCCATGGACCCATGGCTGAACGTCAGATACATACAGCACACAAAAAGGAAACAGTTCAGAAGTTCTGAAGTCGTCATCTGATTGGTTGAATTCTACAGCATTTCTGAAAGATGTTCTTTCTCTTTTGGCAGTCCTTGGCCAACAAAAGCTGCTATGGAGTCCAGACCTTCTGCTGTCTGTTTGAAGATCTGGCTATGCAAGACTACTGGAGTAGTGCTTTCTGGCAAGATTTATCTCCATTCTTCACCCAAAGTTAAACAAAAATACTTTGTACAGCCAACATTTGCAATTAACTTTATTATGACCAATAACATTTTGCTTTCACCATTATAAATAGACACACTGCAAGTCAGAAAGTCTGGGAAGATGTATCCCACTTCCAACTACGACATTGTGGTGGGGTTCATCTTTTTTGACATAACCTGAGAGCAGCTCCAGTACCTAAAGTATTAAAGGCATGACTTACAAGACTGTATTTTTTCCTGGATATTATGTACAGCGTTTAGATTAACTAAAAAAACAAACCTTTATATTAAAGGTAATTGACAAACAGATAATTGACCCAGGAGTTTAATTTCCATCTTATTAGACCATATAATCTTTCTCTATATCTTGTTTGTCTTCTATAAAATGTGCTATAAAGATGTTATCCCAAAGTGAGAGTTTTCCCCAATTTTCTTCTTGCAACCCTTTAGTTTGAGCTAAATTTATGAAATGTGCAGGCTATTATCATCTCAGTTGACTCCTTCATAGCTGCCGTAGGCATCTTGGTGTCCTCTTTTACTATGACTCTTCTTGTCTGAATACTCAGATTTGGAGGACAGCCAATTCTGGGCAGATTCACGTGTGTTCCTCATTTTCTCACTTTAAATTATAGACTTCATGGTGCTTTTAAATATTAGAAGACACAAAAATGCAGTTCAGTAAACTCTATATGCAACAAATGCCGACTACTACCTATGGACCACACTGTATCTCTCTCTTTGAAAGATATAGAAAGCAACTCTCCTTCTCAGCTTGTCAACGGCTTTTTTGTTCTCTTGGAAATTAGTTATACATATTACTTTGTTCACATTTTACTCACCAGGGCTCTTTTGGGTCCCAAAATGAAGCTCCAAGTCTAGGTATTTCACCATGTCACTCAGCTTGTCATAATCAGAATCTTCTTCCAACTGCAGTGAGAAACCACATCTGTCCTTACATTCTTCATTCTAACGGACTGAGCCAATCTCATAATTATGGACATCCTGAAATGTTCCGTCATTACGATAGACCAATATATGTCTCAAATGGCATACTACTTTTTTCAAGGTCTCCTCCAACTATTTCCAGAGATTTTAGCATTGTCGATTTGGCTCATGCTGTTTGAAATTTCAAATATAAGTGACCACGAGATTTAGATCTCTTTTAGCTAAAACTGGTGCAAAACTTCATCAAGATTAGTTGAGTCAGCCATTTAATACACAAGCAATTCACAAAAAGAAAAGCTTATTAGGCTGAAACTTCTTACCTGTCCCCAAATGGTTCCCTCAGAATTTTCCACTTGTTCCCATCGTAGCCGCTTTACACTCATATGACTGGAGTCTGATTTTTGTGGAGAGTCCTTTGGGAGTGGAGGAGGCATGCAAGGTGGGGGTAAAGGTGGAGGAGGAGGTGGCTCCATAGTGGGCCCATCAGTGGGGTGGTGAGTTTGAGGTTGGGGTGTAGTTGGTGATTGCGTTTGGGACTGGACCTCGTGGTGGCTGTGATGGTGGTGACGATATTCATGGTACATGGGTTGAGGGCTCTGTCTGGCCAGTGTAATGGGTGGAATCTGTGGGGTTGAGCGATGCTGTTGCTGCTGCTGAATCTGCTGTTGCTGAAGCTGTTGCTGCTGCTGAAGCTGCTGTTGAAGTTGTTGCTGCTGCTGTTGAAGATGTTGCTGCTGCTGAAGTTGTTGTTGCTGCTGCATCTGCTGAAGCTGCTGTTGCTGCTGTTGTGAAGGATGAGGCTGGAAGGTTGACAGGATCTGTTGGGTCTGGTGAGGTTTTTGGGGCTGTTGAGTCTGGTGAATCTGGTGGTACTGAGGAGCTGACTGGATTGGCTGAACCTGGTGTATGTGTTCAATCTGGTGAATGTGGCGGGTTGGCGGAGGAGCTTGATGCATCTGGTGGTGGTATTGTTGCGGAGTCTGCTGAGATGGTTGAATAGCTTGAGAAACTGCTTGAGCCATGTGTGCCCGGTGCATTTGTCTGTCCACCCTCTCCAGTCTTTCGATTTGCTCCATGTGCTCCAAGCGTTCCAAACGCTGGATCTGCTCCAATCGGTCAAGTCTATCCATGGAGCTTGAGAGGTGAGCCTGATGACTTTGATGCGTCCCATAAGCATGGTGTACTTGTTGATCTGGATGCAAGGGCTGGGGCTGCATGTCATAGATATGCCTATCCGAGCGCTCCTTTCTTTCAATCCTATCAAGCCTATCCATGGAGCTAGATAGTTGAGTCTGAATAGTGTGGTGTGAGTGGTGGCCTTGGTGCACTTTAATAGACTGAGATCGGTGACTTGGTTTATTTTGATGGATTGGATGCATCTGGTGATCCTGTTGCACCTGGTGGTGTTGGGGAACCTGGTGAGCTGGATGAACCTGATGGTGCATCTCATAGATTGCATGACTGGGAATGGGTGACTGGTTTATTTCTGGAGAGGGCATAGGGGGCAGAGACTGATGCATCTGCTGCTGAGGGTGGCTAGCTGTTGGTTGAACTGGAAGCGAGTGGTGCTCCTGAAGGACTTGGTGCTGGGTCATCAGCTCATCGCGTGTGGGCAACACCTTGTGAATGGATTGTCTTTTTGGGGGTGGGTTAGCTCTTGGTGGAGGTGGCGGAGGAGGTCCAGGGTGCCGACGGAAGGTCAGCTGTCGGGGTGCATGGTCAGGGGTGAATCCAGCAGGTGGAGGGGGGTCATTAAATTGGACGGGGGGAGGGGGAGGAGGAGTCAGAGGGGGTGGAGGAATGTGCTCTGAGCTGGAAGAGTAGGTAAGAGAGCTGGCATCCTCGCTGCTACTATGTACTTCGCTTGGACTACTGAGCTCGGGAGGCATGTACTCTTCTTCCTCCTCCTCCTCCTCCTCCTCCTCCTCCTCTTCCACCTCTTCCTCCTCCTCATTCTGGAATGTCATCTGGACAATATCCTGGTGTTATTTTGAAGTAAAATATACAAAAAGCATTGAGTTTTTGCAATAGACCAGTGAAGATTAGCCATTGATCTTGTATCACATATCAAGTAAATTAACCATTCTAATATACAAACCTCTTCATAGTCATTCTCTGGTGACAAGAAGTCATCCACAGATAACTGCTGTCCTAGCTGCTCGCTCAGAGCCTCCATGAACAAATCTGTGTCAGAAGTACGAGGTGGACGAGAGAAGGTGTAGCGCTTCTTCCTAATGGGTGGACTAGGGGGGTATTCCGGAGGAGAGGGTGGAGAGAGAGTTGGGCTGTCTAAACTGATGTATGGGTTGGACTCAGCACTGGTTTGAGAGGGAAGACCTGGAGGGTAGAAGGGGCACTGGGGACTCAGTAGAGGCTCCTGCATCCAAGAGTCAGGTTGTGGAGGAGGTGGTGGTGGTGGAGGCGGCGGCACGGGCTGCGCTGATGCATATTTGCGGCTGCCTGAGAGATGAAGATGGAAAAGCAAAGGTTAAGAAGATAAAAGATACTGCCTCAAATGAAATTCCTGCCCATTATACAAAGAAATTACAAGGATTTTCTAGAATTCACAAGCCACAATGCCAATAAAAAAGTTAGAAGTACACTAACTGTACCTGAAGTGGCCCGAACAGATGGAGAGGAAGAGTGTGCCCTGACGGACTGTGAGGAAGCGTGCGGGAAGACGTCTATGTTAACCAGAGTTTCAGAAGCTGGAGGAGGTCGACTCTTGAGGGATTTGGATCTCTTCCCGGCATAGACATTCTCCAGCTCAGCATACACAGCTGTCAGCTAGACAGAGCACAGGGACTAGCTTGTTAATATAAAAACAGTGCACTTGCTCAAGCATTTCAATGTTTGTAAACCTGTATAATCAAAGAAGAGTGCTCACATTAGTCAGATTGTTGGGCGTCTCTGGTAAGGATGTTCCATCCCCTGATTGTCTCTCTCCAGGAGTCAGTCTCATAGGTGCCACCTCCACTGGCTCAGTGCAAATCCCTCATGAAGTAAGATAATAGCCCAGAATCTCTCATTTCAATTTGCTAAGAAAGCTGCAGTTTTTAATGATGGTACATAAGCTCCCACTTCCTACAATGCTGTTTTCGTAGTACATAATACAAGGTGTGAAAGTTTACACAATTTCACTCCATATATAGGTATCTAAACATGTGTATGCCAGTGTATGCATGCATGCCAGTGGTTGTTAAACTAGAGTCTGCAGACTTCCAGGTGCTAGGTGGCTGGTAGAAAATGAGAATTTTGAAAAATGTATAAGGCATGTTGAAGTTAAAATGTTTAACAGTCATTTTTTTAACACACTTCGTGAGGCTAGTCAGACAATATGAGATTAACACTTTTTGACTATAAGCAGCCCTAGTAAGATATCAGTGGCATCAAAAAATTAAAAACTGCTGTCCTACGTTATAATGTGTAATCCAACATAGTGTTCAAAGACAGCTTACCCATGCCCAAGTGAGTGCCGATAACCAGATCATCTGAGCTGCGTCCCCTTCCACTGCTCCTGTAGGTGGTTCCTGTCACCTTCATGGAGCTGCTGCGCCTATGAGGCTCATGGGCTGGAGGTTCAGGTTCTGCTGTTGGCACTACCAATAATAAATACATGCATGCATACATATGTATGTACTTATACTCTAAACAGATTGACGGGCTCACGTGTGACTTTATAGCCAAGGAATCGGGAGATCTTGTTCTGGCAGTGTTCCTGCTCCTCGTAGGTCAGCAGCTGGTAAATGAACTGCCAAATCACCTGTTTTGCTGGGGTATCCAACACAGGGAAGACGTCCACAATCAAAGTGTCTATATTTCTAATGGCACAGAAGAAAAATGAATCAAATCAGGTTTCACACAAAGTTCAGGAATGTTCTCAGAGAAGCATTGGAGACTTTCCATCTTAGAATACTCTTTAGTTCTTTCACTAAAATATTATGGGTATGTCATTCACCTGTGCTGGAAGAAGGCCTCCAGGGCCTTGCAGATGGTGTATCTCTCTTGGAGTGTGAGAAGGTGCTCAAGCTGCTGGCTGAAGGTTCGACCCTGTACGCGAATACTGGGAGGCAAGATCTCAGCAACCCACTGAAGGGAGCTGAGCAGGGGACCACGGGAGCGTGGAGAAACCTCCACCTGTTCGGGTTCGGTCATGGTGAAGGTCGGCGGGCCATCTTCAACCACCAGGCTGGGCATTGCCCCACTCCCCTGCAGCATGGACACCACCTTCTCATGTGAACAGCTCCTGAGAGGATGTACAAAAATACAAAGTATACACAGGGTTGACTTAAGCCGGGCGCACACTGAGCGATTTTTCATAGTGCTTCACAATTGTTGCTTGTCAGACTGTACGAACATGATGATCATGTCACACTGTGGCATCTCAGTTGTCATTAATGTCAGAATGTACGACAGTCAAGACGAGTTTAAAAACGGGTGCGCGCAAGAAAACATGACCAGAGTTTTACATTATCAGCCCATACACGTTTAGTGACTTTGAGCTGCATTACACGTGGGGCTGAAATGTTGGCTATCATAAAAAGTACATGAATGGTGGCAATACCGGCATATTTATGAAGAATAGTATAAGAAGTCCTACACACCCACATGAAAATAGTGGCACAACCAGCGCTTATCACAGTAAAGGTAACATATCATAGGAATTCCATGAGCGGAGGACATGAGCGCCGGAGTTTAGTTCTAGCATTAATTTTGATCATGGCTTGTCTTGAAAAATGAAGACAGTTTGACGTTCGTCGTAGGAGACGTCACACTGCAGGACTGTGTGGCAAAACTTCTGACACTACCAGAATTTAATCGGAGGTAAAATTTGATCGCAATGGCCATTAATCGGCTGTCAGTGAACATGTCAAACCAGTGATCAAAAACTTCAGATTTTAGCCTAGGATTATAGGAATCTTTTATGATTTTCAAAATTTGTCTCAGACGACCAAATAAAAGCCAAAATTGCACAGTGTGCACTGGGCTTTATAAAATTAGGAGCATGAAGAACCCATATGCATAATAATAGTGTTGCTTGTTTTAGACTTTATTTCAGTCCCACATTAGGATAAAAGCAATGTATTCCAATGCAACCCAAGCCTCACCTCATGTCCAACCCATTGAGAAACAGGATGCGATCTCCAGGTTTGAGACCCGCCTTCTCAGCAGGGCTGCCTGCAGGGGAATGACAACAAACCAAGCAGAAAATAACTACTGACAGCAGATCATATGGGCTCCAACTGAGATTAAGCGGTGTTCATGAAATGCCCTTTGAAATGACGTGAGATACAGAAGTCAAGACGCTGAAGAAGCTTGGGTGTTTGTCACTTCCTGCCCAAGAATGGATGTCCCTTTTTGGCTTTTGAGGGCTGGATATGGGAAAAGTGTGAATCTAAAAGGATTTGTGCTAGATCAAAACAGAGCTTTACCACCTGTGCCCCTCTGACTCAGCCAGTGGAGAGTCTTCTGTTGTGTCTTGTTATTTCTCTCTCTCATCTCCTGCTGTTCTTGCACACTGCCAGTTTCTGCCGCCTAGCTTTTTAATGGGTGCCATGAGTCAGAAATGACAGAACTTTCATGATTTTAGCATTAACGTCATCTGCTTCAGTTATAGGTCTGATAATTCACTCTCCTTCACTTGTTTCATGTCCAAAATATATTTTTTTCATCTTTCTAAAATAGCCTTGTTTTGTTGTAGGATATCAACTAAAATAAATGCACCACAAGACACAAATCCTTCCCTCATGAAAACAAAAGTCAATGTTTGAAAATAGTAAGAGAAAAATATTGAAGAACAACAATCTAAATTAATTAATTCATCTTAATTGAATATTAAATGATTCAACATCGAAATAAGATACAACCATGTCCATTTTGGTTAATTTCATACCTGGTATTACAGAGTCGATCCAGACTGGAGCATGGCCACGCAGAGTAAACCCGAAACTCTGGTTCCCTTTGTACACCCGTACTGTCCTAGAGAATCATGATGAAGAGAATTAAAAAAACATCTTAAAAACAAGTGAATACAACCTAGAGATGTCAAGCAGAGCCACATCTTGAACCTTTATATAATGTAGATTAACTAATATAATTGCTTATTAAAATAATATTAATTTGATATTATTGTAAAATATATGATATAGAAATAATACTCATACACAGCCTCACAGCCGCCTTTGATCATATTTACTAAAGGGTATTAATTTTGAGCACAACTGTATACATAGTATCCATACAAGAAAAAGAATATGGCATAATGACAGTTCTGCATAATGTTAATGTAACAGCAAGCAATTTTCCAGTGCAATAAAGCCACACTTTCAGTTTTCCTACATTATTAAAAAGAAACTACATCTGCATTCCTGGAGACATATCAATAAGTGTGCATTGTACTAATGATTGACAGGATTTCACATCCTCCACCTTTTCCTATTTATGCACCGGACACAGGCTTTACAGAGAATGAATTCATGCTTCTGAAATACTGTACACAAATCTAGTAACGTTTATAGCGTAATATAGGCTATAATGATGAGGACTAATCGTGATGCTCTCACACTTACACAGGTGTCAAATAGCATGACTAAAAATAACATGAATTGTAAGAGTGAAATATTGCAGTAGCATAAAATCTACATCATTTACAGCGTACAGCAGTTGCAAAATCAGAAATCCAACAAGAAGGGATTCAATTTATTTAAATCAATGCATCAATCAATTTATGTATCAATTATCCATCACCTAGCATTATGATTATATTAATTGAATTAAGGAACAAAAACAAATGAAAATACAATACAGCAAAAAAAATAAAAGGGTAACACTTTATTTTACAGTGTTCTTGTTACACGTTACATGTTTTTATAATAGTAATAACAATAAATTATAAATTACATTATATGCAGCTAACCCTAACAGTGTGTTTTACGTTACGTGTTAATTAATATTACTGAGTGTAAATAATTACACTGTAACAAGGACACCTTAAAATAAAATGTAACTAATAAAAGCATAAATAATGTAAAAACATAAATACAAAATAAAATACATTTTTATGTGTGGTATATGTGTTGAAATCTTCCATCTATCCGATTTATTGGAATACATAAAACTCGAGAATATAGAGGTCTACTAAAGTAGACTACTAAAGACACTCAAAATATTAACAAAAATATGAATTAGGAAAATATATAACATCAAATGACAAAATATGAAAGCAAAAGGGAATTATAAAATCTACCACATCAGTAACAAATGCAGAAAAACCCAGCGTGTAACTGTTCCCACTGTGACACTTCCACTGACCTGCGGGAATAGAAGGAGCTGGAATGGCCTGCGATGAGAGAGGTGGTCTTGCGGAGACCACGGGCAGGAGGCATGACCACTTCCTCGTTGGCGGTCCGGGGCACAGAGCTGGCTCGAGTGGACACAGACAGCAGCCGTTCGGGGTGGTCTTCACTCCGGCTGCGCCGTAGCCGATTGTTCCTGTGCTCGCTGAAGCTTCGGCCCCTCAAGCGACTGATTAAACTCTGGGAGACCATCTCATCAAAGCGCTGCCTGTGCTTCTTAGGGATGAAGATCCTGACAAACATGGCACACACACACAGCAGACGGAGTCACAGAGGAGAAACTGTTCAGGCGTGTGAACATACTCTCAAGCCTGCTGAGAGAAGCACTGGATGGAGACACACAGGCAAATGGAGGAGGAGGGACAGCTATGAGAAAACCTGCTATAATTACACCGGATTATGGAGATGTTTGTGACCTGCTATGAAAGAAAAAAAAGAGCTCATGTGGTGCAATGAAGCGTTTGTTTTCTGTCCTGTGAAGAGGAGTGGGTAAAAATACCCTGTTTGATCAACTTCAAAAGCTAAGCAGGTGACTTCAGAAAGATGGTCCTGAGAGGATGAATGATAAAAGAGAGAGCGCTTTTTAACCCTCTGTGATAAAAGCCCTCTCTGATTTTGTAATTCTCACCATCCTTTAAAACCAAATTCAACCTTCATTAGCTTCTACTAACCCAATCTGTGAGTGAAAAATATGACCTAAAGTATTAAATGTATCATCTATCACCAAAATAGCATATATTACCCACTAGACTATTTTGACTCATAAAATTAAAAAGGATAAAGCCATAAAAAGGAATGAACCCATGCATCATGAAGGACACTGTCACAACACACAGCATCATGAGGGGACGCACAGCCCAGAAGCAGCTCAAGAGCTTCAGTTCTGGGTTAATCTTCCAGCTGTAATCATCTCAAGCACTGCTTCAGTGCTGCTTTTGCTTCGGGACACAAATCTTACTTTGGACAACAAATGGCGAGCCAACACGGTGCCGAAATTGTGCACTGTGCAAAAACAAAAGGTCCTTAAAATTAAACAATACAATGGATTAACAGTATCATGAAGACCAAACAATAATAATATTAGTAATAAATATTATACAAAGCATACACACTATAAATTAATGTTAATAACAATAATCCAGAGACATCAACAACAAAAGAAGAATTTTGTCTTCTATAAAAGTTGATAAGTTCTTGCGTCAAAGAAACAAGTGCACAATCATCTTCAGATTCTGGTCTTGCATAACTCTATCATCGCTGTTGAAGAGTAATTATGTGGTGAAGTGGATTTACTTATTGTAGAGTAACATGCATTGCAATGTTAGAAGCAGATGTTATTATGGGTTTATTAAATGTAAGTTGACCAGCAAGATTTTAAAATGAGCAGCTCATTCATAAAATCATACATGCTAAGCTCAAACTGTGGTAAAACAAACAAAAGACTGAAGACAACGAGTGTAGTGCTGAAAAGGGGAGGGGCTACATAAGGTCTACAGCTGTGCAGAGTGCATCATTATCTTGTTAGTTACATTTTGTTTTATTTATTATTTTTTTTTGCATGGTCTGATCAGAACAGAGCTGTGACCTGTTTTTTGAGGCATCGTACTGAGGTGAAGCTTGGATCACAAACTGCTATTTTCACAATTGTAATTGCAATTGTGAATACGAAAAGCCATTCTATACATAACTTATGCAGGTTTTCCTGCATCTGAAGAGCTCAGGGCCCAACAGCGGTACTGAGACATTACAATCCAAGAAAAACAAAACTAATACTAACTTAAAACCAATATTTTAAAGCTTACGAATCAAACATGATCAATTGAATAATTTACTCAAGTACTACTGTGCCATGGAAGTTTTACAAGTACATGCTTCTCTTCAGTGAATTCGCTCGTGAAAGTATCCCCAAAAAACTCCTAATTCAACTAAATCCACATTTCACTCAGTTAACTTTTATTTAGTTCAGGACGGCCTCAATTAGAAGGAGGTCACAGGAAATCTAAAATTAACCCCGTGTCAGAGAGGGGAGGAACACAGATCAAGGACACACTTTCAAAATGAATGAAGGTGGGAATGAAGAACGCATTCAACAATAAAAGATGTACTTAACACAAGTAAGTGATCTCTAAGCCTATTTAGTATCTCTGGATGCCTCTGCTCACAATAACAAAGCATGCCATGCATTTACAAGCTGATTAACATTCTCTTAAGCCTTAAATGACATCAAATGATGGAGGATTCATTATTAAAGCAAGCAAGCAAGCTCGACAACAAGGCCAAATGAGGAGTTAATATGAGTTTAAAGTAAAATGGCAACAACAAATGGAAATAATTTCCAAGTAGGTCTCAAAGCTTTAATGTCTTTTCTATTTGCTCTAATTAATATAAGTCTAATATTGTGTGAAACTGCATAAATTATAACGATTTCTCTAGAAATTTGATCAAACCTCAATTTCTGAACCTAATTTTCTTTGTGATCCTAGAAGTTTTTTCTTACCGACAATGCTTGGAGATACCCCTGTCGCGCCCCATCTCTCATTTAAATTAAGATAAATCTCAAACGAAACGATGAGATGTTCTTGACCTTAGTGTAGGAGTCTCCATAAAGCTGGAATAACCATTCAGCGAGTAGAAGAGGATAATCGGAAACGCCATTATCTCCAGTATCCAGATGAGGAGATGTTGATTAGTGCCAACTTGAGGAGCGATGACGTTGCATGGATGAAGAAGGAAACTTCAGGTCACGTCATTATCAAGTCAGCTTTGGCAAGGTCGCCCACATCTCCGTGCCGGGTTGCCTTGGGGAGTTTAACGTTAAAAAGGAGTCTACATCCAGAACCGTAGACCAGATGCCTTCAACTGCAGACGAGACGCAAAGATGCAGCTGCTTCAGACGTGAAGAGAGAGAATAGAGTGAAAGAGTGGAGCAGGAACAGAGAGAGAGAGTGTGAGAAAATAGAAAGCGTCCCACTGGAAATCTGAGCCAGGTCAGCATGAGTTACTCAATCCGATCCACATAATTGAGTTAGAAGATCCTCAAGCATCCAAGTTCAAGACGCGAAGACAAAAGTAGAGTTTGCACAGCCGACAACCAGATACAAAGCTGTAGTTTAATGCAAAAGCTGAAGATACAATTCCCTCAAAATTCTAAGCAAGGTCCCACAATCTTCTTAGCTGCTTTGTACCGCTGGAAACTTGCAACTTTAAAGCAAGAAAGTTGTTATGTGGATTTTGTGCAAACTTCTGGTGCGTCACGGAACTAAGAGAGGTTTATTATAAGAAGTAGGCTGCTTAAAAATAGGGAGGTTCCATGGGGATAACCGGGCACATTTTTGCTGGGACGAAGCGCAGCACACAAGCTGGTCAGTACTGAAGTGGACTGAAGGACTGGGAAAATACAGTGGTGCATGCCAAATGCAAGAGATACTGATGCAGCTAGAAATGAGATGCATTCAGTCTACATGTGTCTGCAATGGAAGCTTGTTTCTGCCATGGGATAATAAAAAAATGGTAATTGCGACTTTTTAATTTTCTTATTTTTTCTCAGAATTCTGGCGATATAAAAGAGTTTGTATTTTACAATTCTAGGTTTATATCTCACAATTCTGAAAAAAGTCAGAATTCTGAGTTCTACACTCAGAATTGCAAGAATAAAACTTGCATTTCCTAGAAAAATTAGTCAGAATTGCAGATGCTAACACAATTCTGAGAAAAAGGTCTGAATTGTGAGATAAAACGTGGCAATGCTTCTTTTTATTACTTGGCAAAAAAGTCAGAATTGTGAGATGTTAACTTGGCATTGTAAGAAAAGTCAGAACTCTGTTTCAATATCTTACAATTATTACCTTTTTTCCTCAGAATTGCAAGTTTATACACTATATTTCCAAAAGTATTGGGTCACCACCTTTTAATGAAAGGTTTGTGTATAAGACAAGAAAATGATGATTCAGTCAGTGTGGAAGAACTTGACTGGTCTGCAGAAAGACAAGTCCTAATCCCAGCTGAACACCTCTGGTGTGACTTTAAATGCAGACCTTGAGCCAAAAACTCATCACCAAACACCAATGACTTGTACATTCATTATATGGACAAAAGTACTGGGACACCCCCTTCTTTAGAAGAGGAAAAGGCACTTCCAAACTGTGACAAAGGAAACATAATTAATTTACTTAAATATTGTATTTCCACCTCTGTTGCAACAGTTTTGAAGTGTATGAAATGACTGTATCCATATGTCATTGGTGTTTGGTGATGAACTTTTTTATGTTTAATCTGTGGCAAAAAACTACAAATAAAAAAACTTACAGCAAAAAGTCAGATTTGCAAGAAGAACTCAGAATGATATGATATAAACTCAAAAAGTCTGAATTTTAAAGTTTATATCTCACAATTCTGAATTGCGAGAAAACTGTATTGTAAGATAAAAAGTCTCAATTACTTTTTAAATATTTTATCCTGTGCACTGTAAAAAATTCTTAAAAAAGATAGGTTGAGCAAATCAAAATTCTTATTTTTCTTTTTTACAGTGTGGCAGAAACAGGCTTCCACAGTCTGAACTACATTTTCGCTCCATTCAAAGTCAAATCTGATCAATATTCAAACATAATACCATCATCAATATTTTTTCTGCTGCTTAAACCTCACATCAAGAATTCTGAAAACATGCAAACAAACATCTCATAAAAGAGCAGCTTGCCTCTGGACAATGGAAAATGACTAAATCAAAGCTTTGTGCAAGTACAAAAACATGTCTTACTTGCTAAAGAAGGCGTTCATGGTTCCCGATAATAAAAGGAGGTCGGCTATCGAGGGTTAATCAGAACAAGCTGATGAAAAGTGTGAATTTATGTATCTGGAGCATGCTGTTCTTCATAATGCACTCCTCGTGGCGGTAAGGGTGATTTAAAAGTGGTCCCATTTTCAGAGTTTCCAAGAATCTAACTTTAAATAAAATAACATGCATATTTGATCAACACTTGATGAAACAATATTTTATCCAGTAAACCTCACGGCCATAATTCCTCACTGGTAGCGAGGCGGAGGCGGTTGCTGTTAAGACTGCTCCGTCTGTGTAACTGAACACATTTCAGCAATGAGACGCATCAAATTCTCCTGACAAAGACCCTCATCAGCGAGTTATTACAGTGAGAGAGAACCTATGAGAGGGAGATGTTTTCACAAAATATAACTATATTAAATCAATAATAAATCTAACAATATTAAAATAGAATTATTCATTGTTAATGACTATAAGGAATAATTAAATAGATCAGTTTTATAAAAGCTATTGGTGAAAAACTATTAAACTACTAGTTTAATAAGCATGTTTAAACAAACTAAAAAGCCAGCTATAGTCTCCCTAATTTTTCAAAGCATGAAGAGTTTGGGGGATGGGAGGGAATAGCCAGCTCATTAAAGATGGCCGCCTGTAATGACAAAGCAAATTTATGTTCATAAAGCTGATCTCGCGATTTCGCTACACAATGAAAATGTTGAAATGCTAAATGATTTTACTCCAGTTTAAAAGTTATTACACTTTTCAAATAGGTTGGAGGAAAGCATGGATCAGATCCGCTCTGATGACATATCTGATATCACAAGGTGTGTCAATGATACAAAATTAACAGTCTATGAAGCGGAGGCAGAATTTAAAAAAATTGGTATATAACAGATAATACACAGGAATATGATGCTTTCTAGGGCTTTTAAGGGAGCAATGCTATCTCTCAACACAATTCGGATTCACATTTTAACAGAAGCATCCGGACACCTCATGTATTATTAGTCAGTGTTCCTGTTCAAATTAAAATGTAGGCTCCTCCTTTGAATGTTGCTCAGAAATATTTTTGAATAGGGTTATTACAAACAAAACAAAACAAAACAAATTTCGGCCTTTAAAAGGTAGGCTCTTTTTTGAATGGCGCAAAATATTTTGTTTTCTGGAGTTGAAAATAAAATAAAATATTCTTCACCCTTGTCCCCCCCCCATCCAAACACAAAGAGTAAACTTAACATGCAATCTAAAGTTAATTAGTAATAAATAATAAATTGGATGGCGGGTCATATAACTGGATTCATGAAAGCTCATTGGTACCTGATGCTGTCAATCAGTTGCTGGTGTTCCTCGGTGAGCAGGATTTCTGGAAGTGTAGACGCCAGACCTTCAACATCCCTCTCATTTGCATACTGCTTCAGCAAATCAAACAGCCTCTCTTTAACCTCAGGCTCCTCCCCTAAAATCTCCTCGACCTATACAATTCAGAACAGACCATTTGAACTTCACCAACACTGGAGTTTGAAAATATATGCTATCGTATGATGTTTAACCAGTCTAAACTAACTTTTTGAGGTTCGAGTAACATTCTAACACTTTAGTTTAGGGACCAATTCTCACTATTAATTAGCTGCTTATTAACATGCATATTACTAGTGTATTGGTTGTTTATTAGTACCTTTTTATTAGTTTATTAGTACCAAAGCACATATTAATGTCTTATTCTGCACGACCATATTCTAGATCCCTTAATCCTACACATACATAAACTTAACCTTACTAATAACAAACAATAAATTAGCAGTTTATTGAGGCAAAAGTCATAGTTAATAGTTAGTTAGTGAGAATTGGTCTCCAAACTAAAGTGTGAGTCAGTTTTTCCATGCCTCTTGAGACTGACCTTCTTGTTGAACTCCAGAGCTTTGTGTTTGCGGTCCTGCCTCACCATGTCTCCGCTCTGAGATGTCTCTTTCATGCTGCTGCTGGTGCGTTTCTGCCAGCGGTTTATCCGCAGCACTCCCAGACGCAGCGTACGTCCCTGAGAGGCCTTGATCATGGCTGCCGCCGTCTCGTGATGTTTCACTGGAATCCCATTCACCTCCATCACATAGTCGCCTGCTCGCAGTCCACTCCGGCAGGCTGGAGAGTTGAGCACGCAGTTCTCTACCAGCAGGGGACTGTCTCCTACTATAGTAAAGCCAAAACGACCATCAGGCCCCGGGGCAATGTCCATCTGTAGTGGTAAAGTGGATAAGGGTGAGGGGCATTGGTTTGCACTACAGAAGCAAAGGAAAATTAGGAGAGATCTGAAGTCTCTTTTACAAAACACAGGAATCTTATATACAGTCATGACCAAAAATATCGGCACCCTTGGTAAATATGATCAAAGAAGGCTGTGAAAATTAATCTGCATTGTTAATCCTTTTTATCTTTTATTTTACAAATTAACAAAAATCTAACCTTTCATTGGTTAATAAAAATGTAATACGGGGGGGAATATGATCATGAAATCAATGTTTTTCTCAAATACACGTTGGACATAATTATTTGGCACCCCTAGAAATTCTTATGAGTAAAATATCTCTGAAGTATATTCCCATCCAAATTCACAATTTTGAGCACTCCAGGGTGATTATGAATATGAAATTATCCAGCCATGGCTTCCTGTTCCACAGAAATATAAATAGGAGGGAAAACAAAGCCCAAATTCCCTTAATCATCCATCACAATGAGAAAAAACAAAGAATATATTTCTGATGTGCAGCAAAAGATAATTGAGCTTCACAAATTAGTGAATTGACTTTAAGAAAAGAGCTAGAGCAGTGAAAATTCCCATTTCCACCATCAGGACAATAATTAAGAATTTCCAATCAACGTAAAATGTTATGAAACTGCCTGGAAGAGGACGTGTGTCTATATCGTCCTAATGCACGGTGAGGAAGGAGCGTTTGAGTGGCTAAAGACTCTCCAAGGACCGCAGCTGGAGAATTGCAGAAAATAGTTGAGTCTCGGGGTCAGAAAACCTTTAAAAAATTGTCAAACTGTCCCTACATCACCACATGTTGTTTGGGAGGGTTTCAAGAAAAATTATCCTCGCTCATCCAAAAACAAACTCCATCATATTCAGTTATCAGACACGACTGGAACCTCAAATGGGACTGGCTTCTACGGTCAGATGAAACTAAAAAATGAGCTTTTTAGCAGCAAACATTCAAGATGGATTTGGTGAACACAGGGATAAAAAGTACCCCATGTGTACAGTGAAATATACTGCAGTATTTTTGATGTTGTGGGCCTTTATTTCTGTTGGAGGTCCTGGACATCTTGTTTAGATGCATGGCATCATGGATTATATAAAATACCAACAGATATATCATCATAAAGTGTCTGACTCTGTTAGAAATCTTATAATGGACCATGTTTGGATCTTCCAGCCGGACAATAATCCAAACACAAACCTCAAAAACAACACAAAAATGGGTCACTGAGCACAAAACCAAGCTTCTGCTATGGCCATTCCAGTCCTCTGACTGAACCCTGTAGAAAATGAGTGAGGTGAACTGAAGAGAAGAAGCACCGTCATGGAGCTGTGAATCTAAAGGGTCTGGAGTGATTCTGGATGAAGGAATGGTCTCTGATCTCTTGTCAGGTGTTCTCTAACCTCATTCAGGCATTATAGGAGAAAATTTAGAGCTGTTAAACTGGAAAATGGAGGTTTCAAAAAGTATTGAATAAAAGGGTGTCATTAATTGTGGCCAATGTGTATTAGAGAAAAACATTTATTTCATAAGATTAGATTTTTGTGATTTTTTAAATAAAAGATCAAAAGGATTAACGATACATTTTCACAGCATTTTCTTTGATCATATTTACCAAGGGTGCCGATATTTTTGGCCATGACTGTATATAGAAAATCACAGGAATATATTTATTTGCATTTTTTATATGCATAATATAATATATTTTAAAATCTATGCAAATATAAAACAATTATATGAAGGAACATTTGTATTTTAAATTGTAATAATATTTTTACATTATTACTGTTTTACTGTAAATGCAGAATAAGAGACTTCTTTCTAAATACATTTTTACCTCACACTTCAAACTTTTAAAATAATTAAAAAAAAAAATTTGATTAAAAATGGATGTGTTGCAATGCAAATACTTTTTATGGCAACTGTATTTATATTTAGAGAGAGAGAACATAGAGGTGATTTGGGACAATTGTTAAGAACTCCTTGCTTAAAATTGCTTTTTTATTTAGTAACCAACTAAATCAACCAATTTCCCATATTAACTGCTTTTTTCTCTTGAATTAGGTCAAATGAAGCTAAATTTAAGTCGGTTTTGTTATTAACAGTAAAAATGGCATGTCAGTGAAGCAAAACTGGCCTGCTCAATTCTAGACACAACGCCGATGCTGGGCGGCACAGTCTTGAGGGTCTGAGCCAGAGCGACGAGGGCTTTAGTGCTGAGGGACGAGACGTTCTGCCCGTCGATCTCCAGAACCTGGTCACCTGGCTGCAGTCCCGCGATGTAGGCGCTGCTGCCCTCCACCACAGAGAGGATGTAACTGGGTCCATCTCCACCCAGCTTAAAGCCAAAGTCCTCTGGCCAACCCTGGTTATTTTCTGGAAGGGCCAGTTCTGGAAAAAGTCAATACATGAGAGATAAGAGGCAAGGAGAAAAAGAGATGCGAGAATAAACTTGCATTAGTATTTTTTATATATATAATTATTCTATCCAAAAGACATCTTTTCAATTTGATATAATATAAAATTAATTTTTAAATAAAATAAAATAGAATATTGGAATACTGCCAAAATCCCCACAGAAGATGCTTTGCATTTATTTTAGAGAACAGTTCAGGCATTACAGAGTTTCAGCACTTCATCATATAACCTACTGCAGTGCTGTAACATGCATGTCATTGAATTTGTGACCTAATAACAGATGGAGAAAAAAAAACTCAAAACGGTTAAGCAATTACTTTACCCACCAATATCCAGTGGGAACTCTCTCAGCACGTTAGGGTTCGGGTCTGTGGAATTGAGGAAACATATTAATTTGTTTATGTATATATCTGCATTAAATTACCAAATAAAGAAAGGTAAAAATATATAAACATCTAAACGGTCTAATAAAATGTGTTTTTTAATCAAATATAAGACTATCTTTCTAAGTTCCCACCACACAGATCTCCATGTTCTGCTTTATGAACTTACAGAAATCTTTGGAGGCACTGCGGGATCCCGATCGGCTTTGGCGAAGGGAGAAACGGCCCTTCTGGCTCTTCAGAAATCTTCTCATCATGGTTTCTGGGTCTTCTGTGTGGAAGTCAAGCTGTAAGAGGTCACCTCAGGTCAGCACCTCCTCAACAAGTCACTGCCCCATCATTACCAAAAAGCAATTGATCCGGCAGGTTTAGCCTCCATCGAGGATCCTATCAGTCCAGTGTAGATCAGGAGAGCGCTGTCAAGCTCTCTGCAGCCGTGGCTCTACATCTCCACTAAGTTGGTCCAGTTCAAACCCTCTTGCAGAGCGCTGAGCAGAAATCTGGGACAAGCTAGCTGGGTATTTTAATGATTCTTTTGCAAGAAAAGGTACAGTGAAGCCCCATTTTTCTATAAATACCTCCCTCTCCCTCTCTCTCTCTGTGATGCTGGTGGATTGGGCCCTCTCTCAGGGCTGAGGAGTGACCCAGAAACTGCCTGTCAGAGCAGCAAAGGACGGCGCTCTGATTACAGATCCTCAGAGATGCTGTGGTACAGTTAATTGTAGTCTGGTACATTTAACTCCAATTCCACTTCTAAGAATCTGATGCGCTATCATTCTTCCAACCGTTTCCTTATTCAAGCACAGTCTCAGAACACCAGCAATGGTTAACCTCCAACTCTGCAATTATAGGTATGATTTAATATGATATTAATAGCATTTGCAGTATGACGTCAAAAAGTAATGAGGAGATCTGTGATGCTCAGGGCTTGCAGTCAGAAGGTTGCTGGTTTGACCTCTGCAAAGAAAGAGCAACATATTTGTGACCTTATGAAATACAAAGTACTTTGATTACTTCCCTGGATGTATACTGCAAGTAACTTTGAATAAAAGGGCATTTCAAAAGAAAAAAACATCCAATTAAAAAAAATAAAAAAATACAAGTAAAACAAAACTATTTTGAATACAAAAACAACAACACAAAAAACACATACAACTTTTAAATAAAACAAATGTAAAATGTAAATAAAAACAAAAAATTAAAAACAAAATTAAAAAGTACAACGTGCATTTTAAACAAAACAATAAAAATTAAACAAAACTGTTACATTTTAATTATTTTTAAATACTAAATAAATATTAAATGTTATGGAACATTTTAATAAACAAAACAAATGACACAAAACTAAAAATTTACTTACATTACTATTTAAACTACATAACAAACAACATGTAAAAGAAATTAAGGTATTAAAATAATTATTTGTATTTGTATTTTTTTTTACAAGAAATTGTGCGTAATTGTCCAAATAAAATAAAAACAATGGTCCTTGTTATTAATACAAACAATCTTATTTGTATTTCTTTTGATTTTGGGGATATAATGGTGTTATAATGCTTCTGCTTGCTATAATAAAGAGTTAATGCAAGAACAAAACAGTGTCTTAAAAGGCATTGGATACTACAAGATAACCCTTGATAATCCTATTTAATATCTCTCTGAAACTTGTCAAACCAGAGGGTACAGTTTTTTAACGGATCGTTTGCAAGTCAGGTCAGGGATTCAATAATAGCAAGAAATAAAAGAAACATGTCATTATATATGGGCATATGTGACGGCCTGAAGGGGCAAAGCACTCCAGCATGTGCGCTGATGGGAGGGAGTACAGATAGTGAAGGTGACCAGAGCTTCATTATGCCCCCGATCTGCCAGAATGAAGCGTCTCCCACCACGATCTATCGCAACACACTGGATGTAAGAAAAATACATCAACCTCATGCTTGCCAAATCTCAAGACAATATAAGCCATGCGGGCTTGTAGACTGAAAAACAGACTGCATCAATCACAAGCTCAATCTTTTTAACTGTTAATTTCTATCAAAAAATGGGGAGCAGGTGTGTTAAATTTGGTGTTATCGCTCTCACTCTCTCATACTGGTCACTGGAAGTTCAACATGGCACCTCATGGCAAAGAACTCTCTGAGGATCTGAAAAAAATAAATGTTGCTCTACATAAAGATGGCGTAGGCTATAAGAAGATTGCCAAGACCCTGAAACTGAGCTGCAGCACGGTGGCCAAGACCATACAGCGGTTTAACAGGACAGGTTCCACTCAGAACAGGCCTCGCCATGGTCGACCAAAGAAGTTGAGTGCATGTGCTCAGCGTCATATCCAGAGGTTGTGTTTGGGAAATAGACGTATGAGTGCTGCCAGCATTGCTGCAGAGGTTGAAGGGGTGGGGTGGTCAGCCTATCAGTGCTCGGACCATACGCCGCACACTGCATCAAATTGGTCTGCATGGCTGTTGTCCCAGAAGGAAGCCTCTTCTAAAGATGATGCACAAGAAAGCCTGCAAACAGTTTGCTGAAGACAAGCAGACTAAGGACATGGATTACTGGAACCATGTCCTGTGGTCTGATGAGACCAATATAAACTTATTTGGTTCAGATGGTGTCAAGCATGTGTGGCGGCAACCAGGCGAGGAGTACAAAGACAAGTGTGTCTTGCCTTCAGTCAATCATGGTGGTGGGAGTGTCATGGTCTGGGGGTGCATGAGTGCTGCCGGCACTGGGGAGCTACAGTTCATTGAGGGAACCATGAATGCCAACATGTACTGTGACATACTGAAGCAGAGCATGATCCCCTCCCTTCGGAGACTGGGCCGCACAGTATTCCAACATGATAACGACCCCAAATACACCTCCAAGATGACCACTGCCTCGCTAAAGAAGCTGAGGGTAAAGGTGATGGACTGGCCAAGCATGTCTCCAGACCAAAACCCTATTAAGCATCTGTGGGGCATCCTCAAACGGAAGGTGGAGGAGCGCAAGGTCTCTAACATCCACCAGCTCTGTGATGTCGTCATGGAGGAGTGGAAGAGGACTCCAGTGGCAACCTGTGAAGCTCTGGTGAACTCCATGTCCAAGAGGGTTAAGGCAGTGCTGGAAAATAATGGTGGCCACACAAAATATTGACACTTTAGGCCAAATTTGGACATTTTCACTTAGGGGTGTACTCACTTTTGTGGCCAGCGGTTTAGACATTACTGGCTGTGTGTCGAGTTATTTTGAGGGGACAGCAAATTTACACTGTTATACAAGCTGTACACTCACTACTTTACATTGTAGCAAAGTGTCATTTCTTCAGTGTTGTCACATGAAAATATATAATAATATTTACAAAAATGTGAGGAGTGTACTCACTTCTGTGAGATACTGTATATATGGACAGTATCCTGTCCAAATAATCCCTTGGTTTATTTAAAGGGGTCATGAACTGAGAAGACCAAAATTCCCTTGATCTTTTGACATAAAAGAGGTCACTGTGCTGTAAGTTTCAGAACTCAAAACGCCCTCGTTAGTCTAAAAACAGCTTATATTGAAGCCAGTCTGCCAAAATGACAATGTTCTGCTTTATGATGTAATAGTGTGGATAAGCACCGCCTCCACAGAAGATGATAAATGCCTGCTTCTACATCACTGCCTGTTTAGCCCCTCCCACCAATTCTACATCACTGCCTGTTTAGCCCCTCCCACCAATTCTACATCACTGCCTGTTCACTTCATTTTACCGTGGATTCATCTACAAACAAGGCACAATTCGATGTGGACAGCACTAAAAGACTTACCACTATACTGGATCTGATGTCGCAACACACAAGTGTGAGTAACTGTTTTCATTACGTGATCACTATAGCTTTGTCTTTTAAGCAGATTGTTTGATATGTACAGAATATTTACGTATTTTAGCCTAAATCACAGCAGCGTCTAGCAGTGAAGGATGTAGACTGTCAAACTGTTAGCCAATCATAGCAGTGGGCGTTTACTTCCGAGTCTACAATCCTTCATGCCTATTCAAACAGGTCATTCTGATGAGGGGTCAAAAACAGGACAGAAAATAATAATATTGCACACTCACAATGACCGTAAACATCGAAATACACTTTGAAATGTGTATAGCCACTTATTATATGCTGAATTATACACATTAATATGATCACCACAGTGATCAAAAATGCTTATTAACGTCAA
Organism: Ptychobarbus kaznakovi; assembly: GCA_027422405.1. Taxonomy (NCBI): domain Eukaryota; kingdom Metazoa; phylum Chordata; class Actinopteri; order Cypriniformes; family Cyprinidae; genus Ptychobarbus; species Ptychobarbus kaznakovi. The sequence continues at coordinate 22,023,781 of CM049807.1, forward strand.
TGGACAAAATTATATCAAAATTTCAAATCCTGTTAGGATGGTAAACAACCAAAGAGCAGAAAGGCATCAAAAATGTGCAGGTATTATGTCAGTAAGTTATATCTGAAAGTTCTACTGAAAAAGCACATCTATATTTTTATATTTAGCATATATTAATCTGCTTTTAAACCTCTCAGAAAGTCTTGCTCCATAGACTTCCATTTGATTTTTGATTGTTTTTACAAACTGAGGGACGGATAACACTTACCGTGCTTTTTGAGGCCAGAATATTCCTTAGATGACGGTGTAAATTATGCATTACTAAGAATGTAGAAATGATAAATGATCAATGAAAGAAGAAATACAGGAGGTACATAAAAATATATTTAATGTTTCATACTTTCGTTCCCTGACAGGTGTTTTATGGGCCCTGTTATTGGTGGCAACATGTTACATATTCATGATGAGTAGATGATAGTTATATGATTCTATGCCATGCAACAGAGAGAAAAACATGGTTTTGCCATCTACTGAAAATGGCATCAGTTCTTTAGTATAACCTGCAGCTTTTAAAACACAAAACACAAACTTTTGAAAGTTTCCATAAGCAAAAGTGATGAATCCATCTTGCAGTGCAAAACACGTGGATTAAGGCCTCTCAGAGATCCGAAATGCTACAGCACGGCTGTTCATGTAACAAACAAAACATATTAAATTAACAGAACCTGCGTCTTAGACCACTACTACAGTCTGGATTTCAATTTCGTCAGGTGAAGCGATGACGTACTGCTCCTCTTGCTCCATTGTTTCAACGTTCTCCGCTGTTAGCATGGTAACTGTGGTGTGGGGCGTCTCCACGACGCCCTCTGATGTCGTAGTGAGGATGGTGCCATCACTTATAGCATTTGCGAGTGTCATTGCCACTTGCTCGGTCAAGCTCTCAGGTGTGGCGATGGTGATGGTGTCTCCATAGTCCGAGATGCCTGGGGTCTCGTCTGCGGCCACGTTACGCACGATGATCTGGTGGCCTCCGTGTGATTGGCTGACGATCTGCTGCACCACCTTCATGATGTGACTGTCCATCTGAGGTCAGACACGTCGAGCAATATGGTTACTCCATTTGGATGACAAACTGTCCTTATTTAATCTTGCTAATATCTGCTTTAAGTTGACATTGATGTGAGGGAAATTTTAAAAAATGACCTGCTGCTGATTGTCTTGAATTATTGCCACTTCCTCCCCTGCTTCTTCAGCTGGTGCCTGAAAAAACAGCAACACATAATCAAACACAAAAATCTAGATTTTAAACTAAATTATAGTCAATGTTTTGCAACAAGTATCTTTATCATATTTATTTTAAAATCTTTAGATTTGGCCATCCATATTATTAATTATAAAATATAATTAAATATCCACTAATGTTAGAAAGTTTGGGGTCAGTATGACTTAAAAAAGAAGAAATTAATACTTTTATTTAGCAAGTATGCAATAAATTGATCAAAAGTGACATTAACAGTTACAAAATAAATCTTGTTCTTTTGAATGTTCTATTCAATATCAAGGTTTCCACAAAACAAATATGAAACAGCACAAATGTTTTCAACATTGATAATAATAAAAATGTTTCATGAGCAGAAAATCAGCACATCAGAATAATTTCTGAGGATGACACTGATGACTGGAGTAATGATGCTGAAAATCAGCTTTTCATCAAATAAATAAATTACACTGAAACAAAAATGCACTAATATTTCACAGTATTACTATTTTTACTGTATTTCTGAGCAAATAAATGCAAGAGTGTAAGAGACTTGTTTCAAAAACACGAGCCCAAACTTTTGAACGATAATGTAGCAAGTGGTGGAAAATATTGCAGATATGTGTATGTTGTAATGAAAATGAATATACAATTTTTAAAATTAATTTAATAAAAAAAATAAACAAAAACACAAAACTGGTTAGATGTTGTCATTATTATTACAATCAATTGTAATAATTGTATTGATCTTTTTTGTTTAATGTATATGTTGTATATCATTATATCTACACACATGATCAGCAATATATTAGTCACCTCTGCACATCAAGTCCATAACAAGCATACATAGCACACATGAGTTGTACCCCAATGATGTATTCCTGAGTGTCGGCCACCACTGAGGAGAACTCCACCAGCACAGCATGAGGGTCGTCTGATACGATGGTGGCGGCGACGCTCTCAGCCGACACTTCCTGCTCCTCAGAGTCCCCCTCAGGTTCAGAGTCCTTCTGCTGCACAGCCAAACAGCCTCCTGATCACACACACACACACACACACACGCACACACACACACACACGCACACACACGCACGCACGCACACACACACACGCACACACACACACACACACACACACACACACACACACGCACGCACACACACACACACACACACACACACACACACACACACACACACTAAAGTTATAGTTATATAGTAATAAATAAAACTAAATAAATTATAACTAATAAATACTAGATTTTTTTTTACATCAAAGCGAAAACTAAAAAAACATACAAATATAATCTAATTCAATTAACATATTCAATTAATTAATATTAACAAAAACTATAAGACTATATGAATCATAGAAAGAAGGAAATTGTAATGTTTACTGTTTTATTGTATGTTTTTTTTTTTTACTATATGAATCATACTGGAATAACACTGGCTTACAGTCCATTTGTTTTTAACCCTAATAGATGCTTAAAAATGAGTTCAATTCGATACAAAATAACAATACAAAACACTTCATGATATTCATATTCTCTATATGGATATTACAGACAAAAGTGTGTTTTAACATAATAAATGTTAATATGTTAATAAATAATAAGAAATCTTTCTTGAGCAGCCAATCAAAATGATTTCTGAAGATCATGTGATATTGAAGACCTGAGTAATGATGCTGAAAATGCAGCTTTGAATCAAATGAATAAATGTGATTTGACAATATATTGAAATACAAAACTGGTATTGCATTACATTGTAATAATATTTCACAATATTACTGTGTTACTGTATTTTTGGTCAAATAATTTCAGCTTATTATTAATTACAATCAATTTGAATAATTTTATTAATAATAAAATGAATAATGATTTAATAATTTTAGCCATATATGGATCTCATGAATATAAAACGTTTAAATTCTTTTGGAAGTTTTGCAGCTTATATTTAGGACTTTTAATATGCCAGAAAACACATTACAAGTCCTACTTATGTTTACTAGTTGTTTTAACATTCACTTCAGTTTAGACATGTTTTAATAATTTGAATGATTCATTAATACACAATTTTAGTGAATCATGTTTATAAACCTTTAGCTCGCAGGTGACGGTTGAGCGTGCCATGCTCAGCAAAGCCCCGGCCGCAATTTGAGCACTTGAAGGGCTTTTCTCCCGTGTGATGTCGGATGTGCCGCACTAAAGCACTCTTTTCCCGGAAGCCACGGGAGCAGTGCGGACACACGTAAGGCTTGTCCTCGCCATGAGTGCGGTGGTGGACCTGCAGAGCATTCTGGAACACAACAGACGATGGTGTAAAGAGGACAATGTAAAACCTAAGGACAGTGTTTGCATATCGGCCTCACCTTGGTCTTGTATCTCTTGTCACAGAAGCTGCAGTGGTACGGCCTCTCGTCTGAATGCGCTCTCATGTGTTCCCGCACGTGTCCGATGGCTTTAAACTGTTTGCCGCACTCTCCGCATTTGTAGCGCCGCTCGCTGATGTGCGTCTCCATGTGTTTCTTCAGCACGTAGCCCGTCAGGAACTCCTTCTGACATACTAAGCACTTAAACGGCTTGTAACCTGAGGAAGGAAAAACATTCTCAGCTACTACACAAATATTATAGATTGTTAATGAATAAACTGCTTTGAATGGGGCGTACCAACATGCCCTTTGACATGGACCCTCAGGTAGGCCAGTGTCTTGAACATGCGCTCACAGTGAGGACATTTGTATAATTCTGACTCGACGAGGTCGTCTTCCTTCACAGACGAATCCTACAATGGATAAAAAAAGTTTGTGTTGTTTTATTGAAATGAAACATGCCGTCACTGTTACGCTGCCTCCTCCTGGCCCTGCTGTGTAGTGCAGGTGCTGGCTGAGTGACAGGTGAAATTAATTCCTAATTAGCCTTGTTGGACTCTAAGAAACTCACTTGCGTTTCCTCGGCCATGGTCTCCACACACTCCTCCGTCACCTGGATCTCAGTGAGTCTGGCGTCAGTCTCAGGAGCCTGCAGGACTGCTTTAGGAGACCGGGCCTCTGCCTGCTCGGCCGCCTCCGTGGCTTCGGTCTCCAGCGCGATGCCAGAGTTTATGATGGCCTGGCAGATTAGATTGTCGGCTTCAACCACAGTCGCAGTTTGAGGCGGAGACATGACCTGTTGCAGAGGAACGCTAGTCTGAAACGAGCTACAACTACTGAATTTATAAACAAATGTCCTTGTACTTTTCCAAACAAATACACTTTTACTAGAGCAAGTTACTTCTTAGATAGATTTTTTTTTGGGGGGGGGGGCTTTTAGTTTAGCTTTTTAGCCATTTTAATTATATTATTTTTAGGAAATAAGGTTGAATTATTTAAAATTTTATGTTTTAGATGCTGTCAGTAATAACATTAGTAATGCTTTGGGTAGCCTTAACTAACAATGATAATGCTAATTTATAATCAAGGTTACTTGAAAAATTATACTTAAAAAAATAAAGCACATACATAAACCCAAATAGAAATTAAGAGTTATCAAATAGTCCAATTCTGTGTCCTAAACTCCTGAAACATTGGTCTCTTATTTTAAAGCAATTTGAGAAAGAAATCAATCAAATCTGTATGTGTGTGAAAATATTCAGATGTAGTAATGTAGATGTAGTTCTCAGTAACAGATTACGGTTACATTTATTTTGTAATTAAATTACAGAAATCTGTTACATGTAACTAGTTAAAAGATTGAAACTAAAAGATGATGCTGTGCCGACTATATTGGATCTGCACAAGCGTGAGTAACTGTTTTTATTACGTGCTCACTATAGCTTTGTCTGTTATTATAGATTGTTTGATAAATACAGAGTATTTAAACGTTTTTAACCTAAATCACATCTGTGAAGGACGTAGCGGTCAAACTGTCAGCCAATCATAGCAGTGGGCGTTTTGATGACACTATAAGTGGACCTCAGAGAAGAGTACAAAATAAAAAACAAAGGCCTTTAAATATTTAAAACAAAATGATAATAATTCAAATGTATTAATTTTTTAATCGTATCAATGTTGGCAAGGCAAAATGAAACATCATCTACTGGTGCTACTGTTGAGACTTGCTTAAATAAAAATAATAACAAAAAAGTTAAATTGCAGCTCCCAAAAATACAATTGAACTGTTGGCGTTTTTTGAATTAGTGAAATGCTTTTCTGCTCTAAAAATGTTTGTTATTAAAATGCTAGTTTTGTAAGTTTCACACCTGTTGCACTTGTCCTACCACCTCGATCTGGATGATGTCCTGACCAGCTTCCACAAGCCTCACGACAGGAATTTGCTCCTTCTCCGGCTCAGGAGGTGACGGCTGAACTTCTAGAACAAACCCAACCGCGATACAATCAGAAAACCTCACGCGCACAACAGTTTGCACATGAAAAATAAATCTCTATCATTGCATAAACAATGAACATTCACCATCCGTTTGTAAATGCATGTTATAGATTTGATCCATTCACGCATTTTTCGACCTTGTAATGTAAAATCAAAAAGTCATAACTGATCTTCCTGTGAAAACAAGACTTTTGTCCGGTGACATATGCCAGACTACACCAATCATATAGTCTACTTAAACCCTGCAAAGTCACGTTCATCCAGGCATCCGCCCACATCTCAACATCCAATCAAAACAATGATGCACGGAAGCCCTTTTGTTTTTCAATCATCCATAACACTGAAGGGAATGAACATTGCTACTTCCCTTTTTTGAGACTTTAAGCTTGTAGCAATTGTTAAATGACACCCTCCTATCACTGAAAAGGTCATTATGAAAAGACGTGAATTACCTTTCCGAACTCCATCCTTGCTGACAAGTATCTCTTTACACTGACTGTAGCGAATCTTCTCGGTGCAAGGCGTGAGAGACTTCAGATGTCTGGTTAGAGCTCCGGACTCTCTGAACGCCAGGCCACACTGATTACAGTGGTACGGACGCTCATCTGCCAAAGGAAATGAGGTCCAAATACTGTGAAATACTGTGAAACAACTTTCACAACCCAGTAGAGTCCAACACAAGCGCGCTTAGTTTTACCTGTGTGCCGACGGTTGTGTCGGATCAACGAACCCTTGGTCCTAAAAGCAGTCTCACATATTTCACACTTAAAGTCCTTCTGATCGGTGTGCGTGAACATGTGGGTTCTCAGAATATTAGTCTATAAATGGATCACATTTATAACCGGAATGAGTTTTCCTTGCATATTCCCAAATAGGATAAGCATTCAAATGCATAAAAATGATCTAATATTGTACCGTTTTAAAGGTCTTCTCACATATGTCGCAGACGTATCGCCCCGCTGTGTTTAACTTCAAAACGACTTTTGCAGAGCTGGAACTGTCATCCTCGCTGGCAGAGCGGCTTCTCTTTTTTCCTCCAGCTGCTGCGTTTTCTCGCTTGTCTAAAGAACAAACAAAGCGACTTATTTAGTACCCAAACAAAGACAGATGGATTGGTAAATGATGTTCTTTTCAGACCCAAAACGATCCCATTGTGCAGTTTGTATATAACTATAGAGATCAGATGTCTTGTTTGGCCCTGATCCTGTTCAATTAAAATCGGGACATCTAGTCCCTCAATACAATGAAAGAGATATTATATTGACTTTATTAAATATAAAGTGCAGTACCTGTATTCGACGTGCCCGCTTCATCAGATGAACTTTCATTTTCACTTAATTTCACACCAAAGGAAGCATCTTCATTAGTCTGAGGGAGAGGGCAGACAGATGAGCACTGATGTATCCTTAGCTTACACTTTGCACAGCTTCTTGAGTCTATGATGCAGATACACTACTGTTCAAAAGTGTGGGGTCTGTAAGATGTGTATGTCCCTTATGCTCAGCAAGGCTGCAATTATTTGATTAAAAACTAACAAAAACAGTAATATTGTGAAATATTATTACTATTTGAAATTTGTATTTTCTATCATAATCTATTATAGCCTCTTAAAGGTGCAGTGTGTAGATTCTAGCGGTTGAGGTTGTGAATTAGCCTTTTTCACAAGAATCGTAAATTACGTCAGCGCAGGGTACAATTAGTTCCGGTACAGGACTGCGCCTATTATAGCAGGCTCCCTTTTCTCAAACAATGCTTCTTAACTGTTCAGTTTTGTATATTTTCCAAATTGTTGTTATATAATCTATAAAAAAAAAAAAAAAAAACTTAACATAGCGCTGGATGGTATTCTCCGTCTCCGGAAAAGTCCCATTCTTTTTTAAATAGTCTTTAATCTCATGTACATTTGAGCGTATTATCTCAATTTATACTCAATCATTTCCCTCGAATCACCACATCATGATACATTACTTCAAAACGACAACATTTATGACCAGATGCTAATTTTTACAAGAATATCTTAAACAATTCTCAGTCCAGTGAAGCATATTAAACTCAACACGACAACGTAATCCTGATAGAATAGGAACAAAGCCATGAATCCGAGTCATCTCTCGTTTAATATGTATTTCCCAGGACACATTATACAATGTACATTTCTAGAAAATACATCAGTAGAAAATACTTTACTTTATAACTGCCACCATTTAGAATTAAACAAACTTGTTTAACTGACCAAACAGTTAATTGTGAAATGTTTGCACTTTGTAGAGTACATTACCGGCAGTTCAATCCCTCCCTTTAGAGAAGCTACGGTGGCCGGCACAGGGCTAAGATACTGTCGTCTGAGACCGCAGAGAGCAATGAGGTTTATTTACATTACGGCAGTTCAATTAAGTAAAGTAACCGATGTCATTGCGAATATTACTGTTAGTTGTTCATCCTTGTGTCAGTGTCAAGAACAACATAGTGACGATACGCGCTCTGTAGAGCAGTTTGTCCGTTTAGGGCTGCCGTAGAAACACAGTGACGATGTCCATGTAAGAGGACCCGCGGTGTATGTAGATATAAATTTCTCATTCTAAGGTAATAAAAACATAGTGTCACGGTTCATACGTAAGGTATACGCGCTCTGTAGTTTGTCAGTTATGTATATTATATTGCATTTCAGTCTATAGATCATCCTAAATATTACACAGTGCACCTTTAAGACCCTGTGGCCTCATATGAGGACACCGGGACTAAAAGCATGTTTATTACGCAATTTGGGAGACATAACAAATGAATAGGGAAAGAAATGATATTTCAATATTCTATGAAATATTATATATTATTATGAAAATCGTGTCAATTATACTCCCATTATTACACTTCTTTTCATTACATGTTGCCCCAAAAACACATTAATATGCAAATTAGATTTAGTTTATAGATACATTGTATATAATGAGAAAACCCATTTATGGCCATTTTACACACATTTTGCAGAAAGAAAAAAGGTATTTCAAATCATTCTGTTATAACATAGTTGAGAATCATCTTTATACAATGAGACCTTTCACACATACAGACTTTTCTGGAAAATTACCAGGTAAATTGCCGTAAAGAGATCAGGGCTGTGCGATTTGGGGAAAATATCGATTTGCTATTTTAAATTTGCAAAGTCAAGCTTCAGCTCAATATTGTCAATAATGTGCAGCACAGTATGAGTATCGTTACCCTGCTGAAAAACTAAACAAATATACAATAGAAACTATCACAAAAATTCTTATAGTTTCCATAAAAACATTACAAAATTCATTTTTGTTTTGAGTATTATTCCAATAGGAATTACTGTTGTTCTATTGGTGGCCATCTGCTAGATTACATCCCAACTATAGAATGCATCAAATACCAGTAGACACCATTATAGTTTACATTAAATCAATACAATTGCCATTATAACCCTTAAATCCATAACAATGTTCTATTGTGTTTTGAGAGGGGTTCTACTGTTCTTTTTGTGTTTTTATTTTCTGCAGGAAAGATTATAATGGTATTACTACTTTTACAGAATTACTGAATTTCACAGGAAAGATTTGTTTATTTTTTATAAATAAAGAACTATTTCTTTAGTCAATTATTAAAGTATTATATGTTACATGGGCTGATTTATTCATTTTTAAGTATTTGGGATTTTAAGAACAAGTGGGAAATGTGCTGAATGTTTCATTTCATCCAAGTGAAATTGGCGAGCAGTTAGACTTACCGTACGTTCGTTTTAAACGCGGCGGAGCCAGGCGCGAGTTGACAGGTTGCACGCGTGCGTCAGGCCTCGTCCATATTGCCAGATGTGTCCGTGAGAGACTTGCAGAGCAGAACCGGGCGCGAGACCGTGAGTATTAAAGAGCATTACGAGACAGGCTGCGTGTAAACGGCTCGTCGTGAGACGCGGGAGATGTGCAGCGTGGGGCAGAGCGGAGCGAGTACGAGAAGCATTCAGAGACACGGGCTGTGTGTGCGGTCTTCTGAATTAGCGAACATGCATTATAAACTTATTTAAAATTAATCTGTTGGGGAGATCAAATGTGTAAGATAACGTTCATGTAGCCTACTAATAACAACATCTAAAAATGTATCTTTTATTCTCAGTACTGAAAGCAGAACCGATAAGGGATCTCTTGATATACGTTGTGACGCAGCTCTTGCAAATTACCTTTTTTGTTCGTTGTCTGTCATATCGAAGCTAAAGTTACATACGTTTTTCTTTAGTTTTATTTTTGCCTAGCTTTCGATCTGACCCTTTTTAAATGGTAGGCGTTTACGCAGATGACTAGAGCTGTGTTGATCGGGGAGAACGGAGGTGCGATCTCTCTATCGGTTAGTAAGACTGTCACTCAAGGCTGGCAGTCATGCATCTGCTCTGGAACAGAGTAATATCACGTCCACATCGCAGGATTTGCGATTAGCTAATCGCAACGTCTCAAATCGCAATTGCTATTCGATTTCGAATAATCGCACAGCCCTAAAAGAGATCATGTGTGAACAGGACCTTTTCAAAAATACCAGTAAAGTCGTTCCGGTAATTTTATGGCAATTTACTGGTATTACTGTGTGAAAGGGGCTAATGTTTGGTTGGTTACAATTGTTTTTGCCTATGCATGTTCATTCATTCATGTATTAATATTTTTTAAGAAATGGAGTCCCGATGTCCTCTACCGAGGACACAGCATAACTTATGAATGAAATAGCATTTTTTTATTATTATTTTTTTTTATGCTCTAAACAATGTAAAGCCATGAAGAAAAAAAATCCTAAAACTTTTTTCTCGGGTCTCAGGAGGTTAAAATGTAATATTTTTTTGTGATGCAAAGCTGAATTTTCAGCATCATTACTCCAGTCTTTATTGTCACATGACTCTTCAGAAATCACTCTAATATACTGAGTTGCTGCTCAAGAAAGAATTTATTATTATCAGTTATGCATTTTGTGGTAAACTAAATACATTTTTTTCAGGATTCTTTGATGAATAACACATCTGTACAGTGAATGACTCTGGATATAAAATGATGCGATGATAAAAGGGACTGATATAATAACACACAAACCTGACGCTCTTGCTGAGGACGCTTGCAGCTCCTGCTGAGTTTATGTTGGATGAAAGCATCCAGAGCGGAGAACTCCTCCAGACATCTCCCACATTTATGAATATCCTCATCTGAGAGGGAGCACAAAAATATTGATCTCACTTCAGTTTGACAGATCGTGCATATTACAGAAGTATCTGCGCAGTACGAAACAAAGAATGAAAATATCATAAATATCTAAAATAATCACATTTTCACAAAACTGTGGCATCAATTTTGCATTCGAGATTTTTTAATAAAATAGAAATTTTAACATTTTAATAGAAAATTTCAATATTATATATTATTATTTAATACATAATAATATAGAACTTAATGTTATAATACAACTACTATTATAGATTAATTAACTTAATATTAATATACTATTTAGCTCTGTCAAAAGATTAACCGCATCCAAAATAAATGTTTTTGTGAGTGTACTCTTTATATTTATTATGTATATATAAGAAAAATATGTTGCTTATATATTCAATATATTGATATATAATAGAAATATGAATATAAATATATACAGTATGTGTGTATATTTACAAATACATAATACATATAAACGGTACACAAATGAATAACAAAAATCGTTTGACTGCACTAATACTATTATGTTTTATTAATATATTGGATTAGTTTTTAGTTTTAGTTTCCATTATGATCTGATAAAGTTTTGTATTACTATAAATTCTATTTATTAATAATTATTATTTCATTTATTCCTAAATGTAACTTGTTTAAAAAATATATTTGACAAAGACAAAGCAGTTTATTCCATAAATATTTAAAATGTAATTTCGATCACAGTATGCTATTAAACTAAATATTTAATTTGAGGTGCAAACGACTTTGATGTGGGAATTTTGGGAATTCATTTCAGTTTATTTTCTTTTATATGTAAGTTACATAAAAGTCAAATGCACAGCACAGGGCCAGAAGTGTCCATATGTGAACAAACACCTGAATCCTGCTGCCGTGCGGTTTAACATCAAACAGTCTTTGTGCTGAGAGGTCTTCGTCCAGTACAGACCGATGCTAAGCAGCATTAGCAGCAGCCTAAACATGTTTGTCAAACATAACATTGCGGCTAACTCTGCTAGCGTGACCGAACGAGCCAAAGTCAGGCCCATTTAATAATCGCGCTTTTACTGCGTGACTGTGTCCCGTCGCCCTGTTCCTACCTTCGTCTCCGAGGGTGGTTTGGATGGTGATGATGTTGCTATGCTCCGTTTGGTCGGTAACTGTTGCTGCCGTATTATTATTTTCTTCAGTCATGTCGTTCTTCAGTCTCCGTCTCTGTCGCAACGCTTCAACAGGGAAAACATGGCGGATTTACGACCTCGTAGTCATAACAACTAAAAGGCGGCGAGGGGAGGGAGAATGGATTCAAAATAAAGGCGCGCTCATCTTCTCCGACTCGGTTCTTTCGAACAGTTCGTTTAAAAGAATCGGTTCAGTGATTGATTTGCGTCCATCATTTAAAAACACTGATATTTATAGCGTACATCATTTTATTCTATTTTTAAGTTTTAAATGTAATTTCACGTGTTCCAGAATTAGTTTGTGTAGTTATCTCTTTTAAACCGATGAGGTAACTTACCAGAAATATTTACGACTTGATTAGTTTTATCAAACACAAACGAAAGATCTGATTCAAAAAGAATGATTCGGTCACGATTCGGACTTCGCTGCTTCAATTGATTTGATTAACACAACAGTACATATTCTTATATTTCAATTTATGAAAGACTGTAATTTAATGTCACACCACAGTATCATATATTTGATAACTTGTATAACTCTGATGATAATCACTGTGGAACGTAACACCTGAATTATACTGAAAGCATAGAAACTATCAAAGATTGTGCAGTAATAAACAGTGAAAACAGTACAAAATACATTCCCCATTTTTATTTTATGTTGTAAACAAACACACACAAAGAAATTCAATCCAGAAAATGATTTTGTGTTATTGGCATTGTGTTAAAGCTGTAAACGTAAAAAGCTCCACAACCAGCAGGTTTCCAGTGTTAAAATGTTTTCTCAGGTAAACGCTTCTATAGATAATTTAAGAACTAGATTTGTAATAATGATGAAACACTAAAGATACCTAGTATCTTTAGTTCCAGGCTCTCACTTGTCACACGATTTCACATTCTGCAACTGCATAAAATTGCACAATATTTGTGCTCCTCGAACTGCACAAAATACATTTTGCATGTCAAAGAGATGAAGTTTGGACATGTTCCTTCCCTAGATATTAACATTGAAAAAACATTAGCTGTACCAGTGTAACTGCAAATAAATGCAGAGGCATAGTGTAGCGAGTCCACTTCTTCAAGAAGTGCATACACAGTATAATTTCTATGCAACTTAACAAGCAAGACCCCTGAGGTGGAAAAACACAGTAGGAAGTTTGGATGCCATGTTTTGTAATGTCTTTCCTGTTGGTCCACTTGTCCGTTTCACCTCTTTTTCGAAGACTCAACCTTTGGCTGTCCATTGAGTTTAATGATTCGCTCTACATCAACCACCATGTTATGAAGTCGTTCTATGTGTTCGTTGACGTTCTCCTCCAACCACTCTTCTAAAGTGTCTGAGTAGAAGATTGCGACCATATTTTGCCGGAAAGTCAGTAAAAAGGAATCCCATTCATCCATCAATCTGACAAGAGCGAAAAAAGCAACATATTTAGACAACTATCTTTCCATTTATGCACCTCGCAGCATAAACAAGCTTAACCAGAAATTCTAGTTTATGGTTTATAACAGGAGTCACTAAACTTATACCTGGAGGGCCGGTGTCCTGCAGAGTTTAGCTATACTATTATGGATTAGTTTTTATTGTTTCTATTTTCTGTTCTCATTATAATTTCAGTTAACTTTTTAGGAAATCTGTTTTGTGTGTCATTTTTATTAGTTCTTCTTTTTTATATATGTCTACACAAGTTATAGTATTTTTTTTCCAGTACTTAACTTGAAGTGGTACTTAAACTTCAGCTAACATTTATTTTTCACTAACAAAATAGTTTGAATGGTTTTTAGTTTTAGTAATTTTCATGACTTTTACAAGACTTCTTTAGCCAATCAGCTTTTTTGGTAAATTCTGATACAGACGAATACATTAATGAATCTTTTAGACATTACTTATGAACAATTTTTGACAAATACATTGAAAAGAACATTTCAAAACAATTTACTCTGGCTCACTGCTACTGTGGGAACCCCCAAATAATAACCAAAATGTTTATGAGAAATATAAAAACACAATATGTTTTGCTAATAAATGTGTTAAATGATATGGGAGTGCTAAAAAAAGCCTTACTTTGTCAGTTCATCTTTAAAAAATGCAAGATTTCGAGGGTTTGCAAAGTTGCGTTTGCGATGATATGGGCTGAATGATCCCTTGACATGGCTGCAAAACACGAGACAAACACAAAGTTAGCATTAGCAACACAAGGTTCAAGACAAAGAATGTAGTAGCATTTAAAGAGGAAAAACACTGGCTAATCCTCTGTGTGAATGTCAGTTTGAGCTCATGTTTGTATGTACGGTCATTCGTAAACCGAATCACTCACTAGCTTTGCGTGATCTTTTTAACTGAACTCTCGAGGTTGTCGTTGATCTTCTTCACCTTTTCATAAACATCTGAGCCAGGAAAGGATGCCCCCTTACTGCAGAACAATCAAGAGAGCATCATTTACAATCGATTCAAATATATCTATATAAACATCTATATAAACAACTTCATACCACTCATTTTTGCTCAGCTCAATCCGACACCCAAGGAGGCGCTGCACCTCATTCTGTGCCTCAGTAGCAAATGAACCTAACGCACACAAAATACACGACAGCGTGATATGATCCCTTTGGCAGTATATCACATCACATACTCAGCCCCTCCAGAAATAAAGCATGTTGTTCTGACACTCACCGTATTTCAGCGTCTGAAGAGAGACAGCCAGAGAAGGGATGGCCACTGGGAGAAGCTCACACAGCACAGTGTGATGCTCATACCTTCAACGCAAGCAGTTTTCATTAACTTCAAGTATTAATAGAGAAATATGTTTTAAATGGTAAATGCTCATATAAATTGCAAACACATTAATGCTCTAGGTTTGGAAGTTCCTAAAACCTTCACAGTTTGTATCAAGGCATTGCATGTTTGATGGCACACAATATTTGAAGAAACGGCTCAGTAAAACGGCGGGCTTACCTCTGCCAGCCAGTCAGAGCAATGCCTTGGAATCTCACAGACTTGTACTGCGGCATGGATGTAATGACTTTCTGCCACTGCAGGTGGTTTTTTAAATGGTGATTGATTGGAGTCCATTTCTGGTCGATTCCAGATGCTCCTTTGAAAGCGCTAGCAAACCACACACCCTTAAATCCAGCCTGTTCATACTTGGAGATATAGTCACCTACAAACAATACGAAAGAATCAAGTTAGATTTGGTTTGACATACACTACCATTCAAATGTTGTGCTCATTTTTTTATGTTTTTGACTTATGCTCACTGAGGCTGCACCAAGGCTTTGATCGAAAACAGTTTATATAAAAAATTTTGGCAAGTTACTTTGCTATACCTTTTTTATTTATTTTTTATTAATATAATGTTCAAAGGAACATCATTTAATAATCTTTTTTAAAATTGTAAATGTCTTTCCTGTAATTTTCTCCTGTCACATTGATTTAATGAATCCCTCCCTTCTGAATAAGTCTCAATATATTTAATATAAAAAAACTTAAATATATTGTGTATTTTACATATATAACGTACTAAACTCTAAACCTTTGAACCGTAGTGCACATGTTTAATTGGCCATATTACCTATCGATTTGTGTTTTTAAATAAAAAAAAATTTTTAGAAGTAAAAAAAAAAAAAAACTTTTCAAATCACTGAATATTTTCACAAAGAGAAACCTTTTTCCTCTGAATAATCTAAACAGATGAATCGTTCACAATAAGGACAATGTTTAAGCGAATACATAGGGTCAATGTTTTCATATGAGAAGCAGAACAGGGCCTTACTGATCTCTTTCACATCCATGTTTGGGATGTAGTTCCATATCATGGGCGATGCAAAGTTCTGCAAACCTGATTCTGAAACATAAACACCCACATCAGGACAAAACGCACTACTACTGAGTTATTGACATTGTATTTTTGAAAGCTTGAAAGGTGCATCAAGCAACATTTTCCATTGTAAAAGTCTTTGTCTTTGTCAGGTTACTTCTCACTGTATCTTAGTAACCCCTCTATTTTCCTACCTTACAGAATAAATCCTTTCACAAGGTCACAAATACACCTGTGAATAGGACATTTAGAATGTGTTGTTTTTCCGGATGTTTCATCCGCACCATTAGATCTAACTGTTAAGGTCATTGCACACCGAGTTTTTCCGTATTCCTCATCCTTTCCTAGCTATCCAAATGCATGCTACGGATGCAAAAACGCAGAAAATCGAACCTGAATCTAATTTTTTTTATGACGGACGAAAGTTTGGGAGGCAGTGTGTAAACGTGATTGACACAACTCAAGGTCATTTTTATTTTTTAACGTGCAAACAATTTGGTGTGCAATGACCTTCAAGTCAAAAAATTACTCCGTGCACAAATCCTAATATGCAAATGCTGTACATTACAGTAAATGTGAGTTTTACTGGTAATATCTGCTATTTGATCATGGCAAACATACATTTACTGACTCTCTCATTATACCTCTGATGGTGTCGGAGCTAAGTTTCCTAAACATGTCGTCCCACAAAATCAGCTTGATTCCTCGCTTCAGTTTCGTCATTAACTTCCCGACCGCGGTCACATGATTGAGGAAAAGCTTTCCCACGTCTCCATTGTTGGCTTCCAGCCAGCGCTTCGAATCTTCGCTTTCGCCCAGGCCGCGTACCTAAATGTATTTTATCCATATGAGCTTCCATTTGACAGTTATAGGTCACTCAAAAACAAAAACAAGCTCATTGTGTCTTTCTTTCCTGTAGAGAATAAAGATCCACTGACCTCATCAGCACCAATGTGGAACCACTTTGCTTCTGGGTGCTTCTTCATAACCTGCGTCAGCATGTCTTGAACAAGATCCATGCTTCCTTGGGCCTGAGGGTTCAGGCTATTGGGAAACGTTTCCACTTCTCTCAATTTGAAGTACTTCTTGTGTTTTAAGACAAACTGAAATGTGAACAGAAAGACTGGTACATAGTGTACAGTATGCTTATGAAGTCAAATTTGAATGATTTTTTTTCACATAACCACCGTGACTGATTGCTCCTTCTCTTTACTGAAGTATGTAGCGAGCACATGTTTGAGATGTCTACAGTATTTGTGAGAGTTAGCTTCTTCTGTACTTGCCTCCAAGTGTCCGAACGCCTGCACCAGAGGAATCAGTTCAAGCTTGTGCCGTTTGGCCAGAGACTTCATTTCCTCGATATCTTCCGGACTTTCCCAGAAACAATAAAGATAAGCAAGTTAAAAATGTGTATAAAGAGAAATAAAGATGCACAAATCATCATCTTATGATCTCTTAATATAATACAGCAATAGTTCACCTAAACGTCAATCTGTTGCTCATGTAAGTTACTGTAATTGGCTTTAGTGGACTGCTTTTAAAACCTATTGACTATTTCTATGGTATTTATATTATTTTTTTTGGTTCTATTTGAAGCTTGACGTATGTGCTAATGTTCTTCAGTAATTCAAATAAATATGAAATAAAATAAAAAATGTAAATATTATATGAAAACACTCAAACTGGAAAAGTTGCCTCAGCAACATTTAGTTAAATATCAATAAACATTGAAATACAAAACAAAAAAATAAGAATATACTATAAAAAAGTCACAATCACATAAATGCTACTTTGAAAAGGTGAGTTTGAAGAGAACATATAGCATTTATAATAGTTAAATAATTACAATTAACAGTTGCCTCAGCAACATTTAGTTGAAGTACTAAAATGACTAAAACTAAAATTAAAAATACATTAAAGCTAAATACAATTATTTAAAATAAACAAAGACAAAACTACATTTGATATGACAAAACTGCTCATAAAAATTAAAACTCAAAATATCAATAAACACAAGTACAATAATAATAATATATACATAAACTAAACATTGAAATACAAAAAAATATGCAACAGAACAATTTACGAATATAATATAAAAACAGTCACATAAATGCTACTTTGAAAAGGCGAGTTTGAAGAGAACATATATACCATTTATAATAGTAAATAATTACAATTAAGTATATAAACAATACTGGTGATTATTATTCGCTGTCATTTGATGGAAAAGTGCTGCATATACAGTAAATATTCTTCCAATATTCCAATTCTCAAAACAAGCACAAGATGGCGGCATTTATCAGTGAATCCGATATTACAAAACCGATATCCGATTATGGTAAAATGCTTAAATATCGGGAAAAATATCGGTAAATCGATATATCGGTCGATCTCTAGTGATTATTATTGACTGTCATTTGATGGAAAAGTGCTGCATATACAGTAAATATTCTTCCAATATCTCCTTGCATACAGGTGTAGAATGACATGAGGCGGAGTAAATACCGCCAGAGTTATCATGTGTGGGCAAACTGAGTCAAATTAAGCCAGGTTTAGTTTAATATCAGATGCTCAGAATCAGTAACCCACCTGTATGCAAAGCTTGATTTGACAATGCTGAGTTCCCCCTCATAAGGAAACATATCCTCATATTCCAGCAATATCCCATTAGCACCCAGAGATGACAGAAGAGGGAATATCTACAAAAGAACATAAAGGTACACTTTAAAAAGGAAACTGTTAGTACATTATACCACATGTCTGAAACACAATCCTGTTTACACACATTCCCACCTGTTCCAGATATTTGACTTTGGGTGCGGCGCCTTTCAGATCTAAGTGCACAATCTTTAAAGGATCCGTGGGTGTGTCATCAGGAACTTCTGGTTCCAACTCGTCTTGGTTTGACTGGATGGTCTCTTTTTTCTCAGGCTGAACCTCTGCATGTTCTGTTTTGACAGGATCCTCCTGATTATGAACCAAATTCAGCTGTGGGGTATGCTGGTTAGCCCAGAAACTACCACCTTGTATGATTTGGTGGGTCTTGACACCCGTGCCTTTGCTTGAGCTATGAATAGAAGGTAAATAAACTTCAATCACAATCTTGTTCGGGACAGTGAAGCATGGGTTGATGCTGATGCACGTGCATATAGATGGAGACCCACAAGAACTGCAAACCTCACCTGGGATGAAAGAACATTTTCCCCATGGCAACAATCACCAAGCAGCCCACGATCAGCTTCATCAACTTCTGAGTGTTCATGTCTGCTTCTGTGCAGGTGAATGCGATACACCATAGAAATGAAGGCAGGCGTTGAACTCAGGTGACCTTCAAAACAAAATTTGCAAGGAAAATCAAGGGACAAGCAAATGAATGAATGACAAATGAAAAGCTTAAAATCTTTGCCTGTTTAAATGACAATGAAAAAGCCTCCACTTCTAAACACATCAGGGGCCAGTTCCATAATCTTAGCCACATTAAGTCCGAATAGCAGTTAGCCAAAAATACACCAGTCTCATTTTTGTATTCAACTTATAATCTATGCTTTTATGTAACTTAATAAAAAAAATATGACCAGCCTTTGATGGCTAATTTATAAGACCAGTCTAAACCTTTCCAGCATCTGGCCCCAGTTTAATGCATTTAATAATAATAATAAAAACACTTAACAAATGGAAATGCATCAATAATCAAAGTATATCAACAACATAACATGCATTTAATGTTCTCACAACTCGGACTCTAGCATTAAAATAGAATTTGTTCTTGCTCAAATAGCAGATTATAAATGAATACGTGTCGTTATCACTTTAGAGAAACACCGAAATGCATACTTACTCTGTTAAAGACCATTAATCCTTTAAGTAAGAGACTTTATGAAGCATATAAGCAAACATAGGTTTACTTCCGTGTGTAGTTTCTTGCTGCAGCAAATGCATTTGTGTGGCTTAAAAACGCGACAAGTCCAACCTGTTTAACGTGACGTACTTGCAAGAGGTTATTTGAATTGATAATTTATGATGGCAGACATCTTTCTGCTCTTAACCGAGCGAGAACACCTGAAACGATAAGAGCGTGACAGTGAAAGTAAGCGCGCGCGACTCGTCGACGCTTTACGGCGCCGGTGTTCAGTGCGTCAAACACTGAGCGACCGTAACATCACTTATAAATGCGCAACAGAGATAAAGCCAGCTGCTACAGCACATCATAAGACTTAATTTAGTTTAAAAACAAATTACATTTGGATAGTTGTCATAATATGTCAAGAAGTGACAGCGGTTACACGATATATTTAATCTCAAACAGCTTTGTCTAATTCTTGTATAAGTGTTTTACATGCAGTTTTTATAATTAAAGCACATGTAATATGCTTACTTTTCAAGACAAAAACCTAAAACTGGAGATTAGTCACAACATCTAAAATATTTTTTTACCAGTTATATTTTATACAGCCGTCCAATGTCTAGTGAAAAATGATATTATGCATTATTGTAATATAACCCCCAGCAAATGTGTGTCTTATCTAAAAAAATACGTTATATTAACATGAGACATATTAAAATGTATCCAGCCTGTCTAGTGCAAAAACGTTCGATGTTGAATCGATAACAGCTTTAAGACATGTGACATAAATACAGTTGACCTGAAGTCATTTCAGCCTATTTCTTTAAGTCCCGCCCTTAACCTCTCACGGTTTGCTTTGATTGGACAGAGTCACTTCTACGCGGCCTACGATTGGACAGTTTAGAAGTCATTCTTAGATCCCTGCCAACCGCTTCACAGCAGAGCAATACTGGCAGCAGCAAAGGCAATGGCGTCGCATTTCAGCGGAGTGCTTCAGCTCACGGACCTGGATGATTTTATTACTCCGTCTCAGGTTGAATAGATGTTTCTGCATGTAACATTTGAAACACAGACATTACAAAACACAGACATACTCAGTTCAGCGCTTTTACTTCATTTCTAAATTACAGGCAAATACCACCGGTCAGCTGATCATAAGATAAACGAATGTAACATTGTGTGGATAACGATACAGTTAACGATAAAGTTTTTTCTGGATAACGTTAAGTTTTGTAAATGATAATTAATGAAGGGCATTCGTTTATAATTAGGGCCTACTTTATTTGCTACGTCAGACCATGGAAGTGGCTGTGTCTCAAAAGTAAACAGCCACATTGAAATGTCTGCATTAGAAAACAAAATATCGAAACAAGTGATTTATTTTCTAAATAGACATTGCAACACATAATAATAGCAAAACAGCTTACAAAAGTTAGGTATCATATACTACTCAGAATGTATTTTGACTCTTAGACATCCACTAATAGTTACTGCTACACCAGTTAATTAAAAGTCATTGCTGGGTGGTTACACTTGATATTTTGGGCTGTATAAGAAGTCTCTTATGCTCCACAAAGCTGTATTTATTTGATAAATTACAATAATATGTAATAACTGTTCTTCCATTTTAATATATTTTCAAATGTAATTTATTCAAATGATGCAAAGCTGAATTCTGGCATTATTGCTTCAGTCTTTAGTGCCACATGATCCTTCAGAAATAATGTTAATGTGATTTCCTGCTCAAGAAACATTCCTGATCATATATTGTAAACAGTAGTTCTGCTAAAAAATATATATATATATATATATGTATTGTTGAAATGATGACACGTTTTTCAGGGTTCTTTGATGAAAGTTCCAAAGAACTGCATTTAAAAAAAAAAACATTTTGCAACATTATTAATGCGTTTACTGGCACTTTTGTTCAATTTAATTATAGGATAAAAGTATTAATTTCCCCCATCTTTTGAACAGTACTAGGCAACTATACCGAAATATAATTTCACGAGTGTTCATTTGTCCGATGTATCAGGAATGTGTGAAGCCTGTAAAAGTGGAAAAGAAGCAGGGCAGATCTGTGGCTAAAATCCAGATAGAAGATGACGGCAGTTATTTTCAGGTCCATCAGGTGAGTACAAATAACGTGACTTTAAATGTTGCGACCTGAATTCGTGTCTAGTTTCATTCATCAGACATGATGGATATAATATACAAACGCTTGTTTCCCAGGATGGTCAAAGGCAGAAGTTGGAGAAAGCGAAGATTACTCTAAACGACTGTCTGGCTTGCAGTGGCTGCATCACGTCTGCGGAGAGTGTCCTGATCACACAACAGAGTCACGAGGAACTGTATCGTGTGCTACGTCAAAATAAGGTCTGCAGGACTTTACACTCACTCTACTGCATTTAACATTTTACTCCAAATGAGCATTTCACCTCCAGCATGTTTGTGTCTGTGAGCAGCAGGTCAGCAGTAGCGAGCAGAAGGTGGTGGTGGTGTCCGTGTCTCCTCAGTCGAGAGCCTCTCTAGCAGCGCACTACAGTCTCAGTAGCAGCGAAGTGGCTCGTAGACTCACCAGCTTCCTGAAGAGCTTGGGTGAGATTGAGTCCACGTTTCATATGACCAGACAAAGACATCCTCCTGTGTGTATTGAGATCTGCATACTGGTCTTTCAGGTGTCCATCATGTGTTTGACACCGGCTTCAGTCGCTCATTTAGCCTGTTAGAAAGCCAGAGGGAGTTTCTAGAGCGATTCAGACGCAAGGAAGTAGACAAGACGGCTCTACCGATGCTGGCGTCTGCCTGTCCAGGTAGATGCAATCTGTTTTTAGTGTGTGCGATATTCAGTATTTATTCTAGTTCAATGATCTTTTGTGTTTGGTTCAGGCTGGATTTGCTATGCTGAGAAGACTCACGGCGAGTTCGTCCTCCCGTACATCAGCACGACCCGCTCGCCGCAGCAGATGATGGGTTCTCTAGTCAAGGGCTATTTTGCTTCTCAGAAGGTACTAAACAATAAACTTCTGTTCAGAGAGGGAGAAACTGCCCACAATGCTTTGTGCTACATTCAAAGTCTCACATGAAAAAATTTTTTGAAGTATTTTTAGACTTGATTTGAATGTTGAAGGCCAGATTAGAGACTGCTTTATAGTTGTTTTAGTGTAGTTTAAATATATGGTTGGTTAATTTGTTTTTTTAAACTTGTTATAAACCCTTCTTTGGTCTCTGACATGTTGTAGATGTAACACTTTTTGTGACTTGCACAAAACTAATCTACTATTAAACATACTTTATATTTACATCAAATATTAATAAATTAAATTGACATGCAAATTTCATGCAGAAATGTAACAGTAAGTCAGGTAGGCCTGCAAAACGATGAATCGCAGTTAATCACATTCAAAATAAAAGTTTGTTTTGTCTATATGTGTAACAAGGCGTGAGGAATGAGGATCCATTTGCAAGGCTTTATTAGAAGGAGTGGTCGGAAACAAGCAGGGGTCAAACATTGGCAAACAGTATATATATATATGGCAAGACAAAAGAGTAATCCTAGGGCAAGCGTAGGTCTGCGATCTGCGAACAGTATCCAACAGGACAAGGCAGAGAGATAATCCAGGTAACACGGGCAGGTATCAAAACACGAGAAAACAGACAAGGCAAGACTAGAACAACTGAGTGGGCTCCGTAGAGTAGCTATCGCTAGGATATACGCTATACCAGTGGTTCCCAACGACGTTCCTGGAGCCCCCAACACTGCATGCTTTCCATGTCACCTTAATCAAACACAGCAGTTTCAGATCATCATCTCATTAGTAGAGACTCCAAGACCTGAAATGGATGTCAGACAAAGGAGAGATGCAAAATGTGCAGTGTTGCTGGGCCTCCAGGAACGTGGTTGGAACCACTGCGCTATACAATACTCGGCGAAGAGGAAGTCCGTGGTTTATGTGGGTGTGTGATCAGTGCAATCAGCTGTGTGTCGCCAGTGCAATGGATTATGGGAAATGTAGTTTGAGGTGGAGTGCAACAGTTAGTGTAGTGCAAGAGTGCATGTGGTGAGCGAGTGACCTCTGGTGGTGAGTTAAAGGAAGCCCATGAACCGGATTCATGACAATATGTGTGTGTGCTGTATATATTTAATATGTATATATAAATACACACACATAAATGTATATATTAAGGAAAAATATGTTAGATTTATATATAAAATATTTATATATATTTATATATACATATTAAATATATACAGCACACATACATAGACAAAACAAACTTTTATTTTGAATGCGATTAATCATTTTGCAGCCCTAAAATCAGGTTTTATTAGTTATTATTAATCGATTATTCCAGTAAACGGCAAGTAATCAAGCACATTAATCGCTGTCAAATGATTAAATCATATACAAAATAAAAGTTTTGTTTACATAATATATGTGTGTGTACGGTGTATATTTATTATGTATATATAAAGATACACACATGCAGCATACATTTGGAAAATATTTACGTGTATATATTTATATTCATATAAATTATATCATATATCAAATATATAAACGTAACATATCTATCTTAAATATGTACATGCATGTGTGTATTTATTTATTTATATATATATATATATATACAGTACACATATTATATTATTATCTCATAATAATTTGTCAGCACTAAAAAAAATTAAGAACAAATGTTTTATTTTTTTATCGTTCGATTTAATATTAACAACATAACAGACTATTTTTCAGGTCAGTGTTTTTATTAAATAAATAATTACGTTTAATTATGATACATTATTTGAATGATATGCGTTATTAAAATATATGTAAATATTTTTCAAATTAAATGCAAATAGTTGTATTTGATATATTTAAAAAATAATATTTTATGAATTATGATTCCGTTTTCCCTCACTTCTTACATTAATATGACAAATGGAGGCTAAAATGCATTTTGAATCATGGGATATATCGGTGCATTAGAATGTAGTTCTAGTCTGAGATTTTGCTTTGACAGGGTGTTTCACCACAGAAGATCTATCATGTGACCGTGATGCCCTGCTATGATAAGAAACTCGAGGCCTCCAGACCAGACTTCTATCTCAGCGAGGACGAGACCAGAGAGGTGGACTGCGTCATCACTTCAGGTGAGTCAATCTAACGGGGGTCAAATCAGCAACTGAAGCAAAACCGCCGTAAGACCTCAGTGTCTGTGTGTCTGATTCATAGGTGAAGTTCTGAAGATGTTGGAAGAGGAGAATGTGTCCTTGAGGGACGTGGTAGAAGGGACACCTTTAGACACAATGTAAGTTCTTCATGTTTGACGGTAAAACTCTTATGAAATAGAGTCATGTGTGTGAGTTTGCTGGCACGAATGTGTGTTTTAGGTTCAGTAACGTATGTGGGGAGGAGCTGCTGGGTCACGCAGGAAGTGGATCAGGAGGATACCTTCATCACATCTACAAACACGCCGCCAAACAGCTGTTTGGAGTGGAAGTAGATGAACTCGTTTACAAGACAATGAAGTACGTCTGAACACGGCAGTATTGTTACAAAGATCCCAGATCTGTTGTTTGTTCACCACTGTTTTTGGGTCAGTCGATTTTTTTAGCAAGGTTGCAGTAAATTAATCAGAATGGTCCAAAGACTTTCACGTTGTTACAGAAGATTTCCATTTCAAATAAGTTATTTTAAACGATCGATTAATCAAAGAATTCTGGAAAAAGTCGTTCAACTGTTTTCAGCAGTGATAATAATGAGAAATGTTTTGAGCAGCAAATTAGCATAATTTCTGAACGATCATGTGACTGGAGTAATGATGCTGAAAACTCAGCTTTGCTTCACAGGAATGAATTACTTTTGGACACATTAAAATAGACCACTTTTATTCTAAACTGTAATAATATCTCGCAATATTACTGTTTTTCTGTATTTTTGATCAAATAAATGTAGCCTTGGTGAGACATCTTTCAAAAGGGTTTTTCAAAATCTCCAAACATGTGAATGCTAATGTGAAACATTTACTGTGAATAATGGATATTCATTTGAAGGTTTAGATTAATGTATAAATGTTAGAAATATTTACCATGGTTTTTGAGACAGACCAGGAAAAATATTTTTTCGTGGAATTTTGAAAGTCTTCGATCATGCTAATACAATTTCTATAGCTATAATTGTATAACTAAAACTATAATTTTTTTCAGTAATGCTTAGTTCTTCTAAAGTATTTATTTGGCTAGAAATAACTAGAAAGTAACTGATTTCTAAATGGATTTTTAACTAAGAATTTCTGTATAAAAAATGTCAAAATCACTTTAAAACTATTTTATGACTGTAAATTGGTCAGAAATGATAGAAACCATGTAATATAATGGTATTCTTAAAAGTACATAATATGAATTATTCATTCATTCATAAATCACTCTACCATGGTACTGCCACGGTACTGTTAATGAAAGGAATAATGCATCACTTGTCACGTTTTATTAAAAAAAGACCGTTTTGAAGTGTTTGTTCACCATAACACTTCCAGAAATACCGTGGTGCTACTGTAGTTTATTGGTCACATCTCATGGTAGTGTCCCAGTACATTTTTGTAAGTGACATTTTTTTATTTGTCTCTGTTTTTTCCCCCTCAAAAGAAACAAAGACTTCCAGGAAGTCACTCTAGAGAAGGACGGTCAAGTTCTGCTGCGATTCGCTGCCGTCTACGGCTTCAGGAACATTCAGAACCTGGTGCAGAAGCTGAAACGCGGAAAGTCAACTTACCACTTTGTAGAAGTGATGGCATGTCCGTCAGGTCAGAAACGACACCCCTAGTGCTTAAAACCCTTCTTTTGGGCCACGGTTTTGTCATTGTGGAATTTGTATAATCTTCTGACACTGTTCTCTTGAATTATATCTAGTCTAAATTTGCATGACCTATATTTATCACAGACGATGATAATAGGATAGTGTTGGTTTCAGTGCTGGTTTAAAATAAGACACTTTGGATTGTGTTCTGCAGGATGTCTGAATGGCGGCGGTCAGCTGAAGCCTTCATCGGATCAAACTAACAAAGAGCTGCTGCAGCAGGTGGAGGAGTTGTACCGCGGTGAACGTACCTCGGTGCCAGAGCAGGACTCGCGAGTGGCTGAACTCTATCAGAGCTGGTTAGAGAGCGTGGGAGAGGAGAAAGCCAGACCGCTGCTGCACACACAGTACCACGCCGTAGAAAAAAACACCAGCGGACTCGGTATAAAGTGGTGAGGAGACACTGATGAACCGTTTAGCTGATTTCTTTGCCTTCCATTAAATGTTTGTCGAAGCGAAGTTAAACTTTAACAAGTCAAGTTTAACTTGAAGATGCATTTGACACCACACCCGCTAAACACTTATAGACATGTCATTAACAAATGTGATTATGTTTGAGAAGACATAAAGGTTGAGGTCAGACTACATGTCTTTGTGTTTTATAGCAGTAGGCAATTTGTCTATGTACCATGAATGATGCCTTGTGTTTGTTTCTTTGAAAGTGTTGAATGCAACAGATGTTATGTAGTATGCACTGAAAATTATTACTTTTTCTTCTTTTAAAATATATTCTGATAATAAATATATTAATCATTCCATGAATGTAATTCTATTTATTGTGAAAATAAACTATAAATATATTTGTGATTGTTTTACTTTTTTCAATAATATAGGTATTTTGGTCCTGGGCTTTTTTTTTTTAAATGACCAAAACAACAACAAATAAACTACTAAATATTAAATTAGTCCTGATATTGCTATTATATGTGACATTTAAAACTGTAATTTGATACTTTGAATTATTATAATTTTATTATGCAAAATTGTATAAATCTTTTGGTAATACAAGAGGTTCAAGAAGGTTGGAAGATTTTATTGCACCAAGAAAATATGTATTTCACAATTAGTACCTAATATTGTTTTATACAAAAGCAGGTAATTAAATAGCACATCGTTAATCAAGATTGTAACTGGATTTATGACAACAAACAAACAGCTGTGTAAATTTACATCAAGACTTTATTCATTTTGAACACTATAATTATTATAATGAATATTTTCTGTTATTTCTGATGACAAAAAGTGCAAGTTCAGCTGAAACGATAACTGGATGAGCTAAAACCAGTATGCAGTGTTCAATCATTTCTACATTCAAAATCATCCAGAGACCTCAAAACAAACACAAGTTATGATGGACATCACACCAAATATCATTTTACTGGAACACCTCGCTTTTTTCATAACATCCTAAAAATAATTATTTGTGATGTACAAAATAAAACATTGCACATTAAGACAAAACATTTAGAAATAAATCTATAATTTAACCCCGTAACATTGGTTCATGGCCTGGAAAAGCTGAAAATGTCAAAAGCAATACCTACGTAACCTTACGTAAATATAATTCTGCCAACAAAACAGACCTGGTACAATATTAGAATCGTCTATAAATGCGAATCAATGGTATAAATGTATTCATGAAAATGAGCTTTTGTTTGATCTATAGCTGGCAGCAATGTTTTAAACACATTGTTTTACAGGTTAACAATCCTGTGTATTGCTCACTGAAGATGATACGCTGTCTTAAAGAAAAACATGGAAATAACCAGCGCAATAAATGTGCTTTTGCTATAAATGGAGGTTCTGCATGTCCGGTTAGTCAAGTGAGGAGCAGACATGAGCGTAGTGGTGATGACCATCGCAAAGACAAGCCTGAAAGCTCAATTCTTTGGGACTCGAAAGCCGTCTTTCTCCTTACGGATGTTTCTCATGGCTTCAATCGGGTCACTGGTCCCAGCATGCTCTTGTACCGACTTCTCTCTTTAGAGTGCAAAGACACAAGGCGGAAAACAGTAGTCATTTATAATAGTAATATTCCAAATTAACTAAGTTAATTTGTGTAGATGGCGCAGGAAGGTTTGTATAATCTGAATGATTTCACATACCTCACTCTCATGAAGGGGTTAAATGTGAACTCATCGGCCACTGTAGAGGGAATGGTTGGCTCTCCGTTCTCGTATTTGTCCTAATCAGTTCAACACAAGGTTATTCAAACACCTGCGCTATGATAATATTTGCAGCTAAAGTGAATAAAGTTAAACACCTTAGCCCATGCTAACTTTTTCTGGATGGCCTCGTTATTTGGCTCAACATGCCGTGCAAACTTCAGATTATTGATGGTGTACTCGTGACCGCAGTATACGCGCTGAAACAGAAGCAAATTGTCACTTTAGAGCACTTTTGATGACCTGAAACGTCTATTTCAGTGACTATGAAGATGTTTAGAGAGTTCAAGAGCATGTATTGCTTTCATATTTAATAAAGGCAAAGATTTCAGTTTAGATGGAGGAACTGTTACCGTCTCTGGAGGAAGACGGCCTAAAATCTCAATCAGGGCTTTATACATCTCATCAGCGGTACCCTCAAAAAACTTTCCACAGCCGGCCATGAACAGAGTATCGCCTGTTTATAATGTGAACATAAAAACAGGATTGTTAATAGTTCATCATCATATGTCAGGCTGTCAAAATAATGCTTTTTTTGAAAGGAATTAATACTTTTATTCATTATGGGATGCATTCAGTTGATCGAAAGTGACAGTAATGACATTTATAATGTTATAAAAGATTTCTATTTTAATAAACGCTGTTCTATTGATCTTTATATTCATCAAAGAATCCTGAATGCATCACGGTTTCATATGAAGCAGCATAACTGTTCATCACTGATAATAATAATTCATATTTTTGGAGTATCAAATCATCATATTAGACAGATTTCTGAAGGATCATGTGACACTGAAGACTGGAAATACAGCTTTACATCACAGGCATTGCATTTTAACAGATATTAAAATAGAAAACAATTATATTAGATTTTAATAATATTTATCAATGTTCTGTTTTTATCACAAATAAATGCAGCCCTGGTGAGCACAAGAGATTTCTCAAAAATGACATTTAATGCATCCTCGCTGAATAAAAGTGTTAATTTTGGAGAATAATGAAGAAAAAACGTTTGATTAGTTCTGTATATAAACTCTGTTGTACCTGTAAACACAGCTGGTGGTTCAGTGCTGTTTTCTTTTGTTACAAAATAGCAAATGTGACCACTGGTGTGACACGGTGTGAACAAACACTTCACATTCAGAGAGCCCACCTGGAATAATACAAAAGATCAGAAAATCAGAAAACTGACGGATCCTATACAATGGATGATTCTGATTGGCTAAACTGCATTCAGAGTCAATTTATGCACATGTGATTATAATAATACCATTTAAAAGTTTAGGGTTGGCAAGATTTTTTATGTTTTATACAGAAGTCTCTTAGGCTCACATGATGGATTTATATAGGCTACATTTATATGATCAAAAACATAGTAATAACAGTGAAATATGTGACCCTGGAGCACAAAACCAGTCTTAAGTCGCTGGGGTATATTTGTAGCAATAGCCAAAAATACATTGTTTGGGTCAAAATTATACAATTTTTCTTTTATGCCAAAAATCATTAGGATATTAAGTAAAGATCATGTTCCATAAAGATATTTGGAAAATTTCCTACCGTAAATATATTAAAACTTATTTTTTGATTAGTATATGCATTGCTAAGAACTTCATTTGGACAACTTTAAAGACGATTTTCTCAATATTTAGATTTTTTTGCACCCTCAGATTCCAGATTTTCAAATAGTTGTATCTCAGCCAAATTTAGTCAGATGATGTATAAATCTCAATTTCGAAAAATGTACACTTATGACTGGTTTTGTGGTCCAGGTTCACATATTATTGCAATTTAAAATAACTGTTTTCAGTTGAAAATGTAAAAGTAATTTATTCCTGTGATGTAAAGCTGTATTTTCAGCATAATTACTCCAGTCTTCAGTGTCACATGATCCTTCAGAAATCATTATAATATACTGATTTGCTGCTCAAGAAACATTTCTGATTGTTATCAATGATGAAAACAGTTTCCTGCTTCATGTTTTTGCGGAAACTTTTTTTTTCAGGATTCTTTGATGAATAGAAAGTTCAAAAGAACAGCATTTCTTTGAAATATAAATATTTTATAAATATCTTTAATGTCACTTTTGATCATTTGAAATTCATCCTTGCTGAATAAAAACATTAATTACTTACAAAAAAAACATACTAACCCCAAACGTTTGAACAGTAGTATGTATTATATAAACCAGACTTACTTTGAAAGTGGTGTAGTGTGTGACTTTCTGAGTTAAAGCTCCCACTCTGTCGTCTCCGCCGTACACTGTCAGTCCCGGCATGAGCTTCACCAGCTTCTCATTACCTCCTGCATGATCCCTGGAAGTTACAAAACATCACGTCTTTTTCCCCCAGTCAACTTCAGTCATATTAGTGTATACAGACTACACACACACACACACACACACACACACACACACACACAAAAGACAAGATAATAACAATTTATAAAAATGACAAAAGTTTACACACACAATACTGCGTGTCGTTTCCTGGACACTGTCTCTCTGTTTAGTGATAGTATTCATGAGTCACACACAGAAAAATCACATTAGACAGCACACACACACAGACACACACACACACACATCACAATCACAACAACAAAATGAATCATTAACTTTTTGGATGATCATTTTGTCACTGTCATATTTTTTTCATGAACCCTCTTACACTGCCATGCATTTTTGACTCCATATTTGCATCTCTTTTCACAACAGGACTGAGCTTCACATGCTCATGATTAAGAGCAACCTGAATGATGATAAATCTATTGTGGATCACAGGCTGTAATGTGACAAAATGATGTGCTCAGTGTGGAGATTATATTCAGTTGTCAGTACTAACATTCTGAGGCTCTACAGGTGCTGGTCGACTACGGCTGCTTCCTTCGTGTCTTCATCGATGAGGAGGTACATGTAGTTGTCGGTGAGCGCGGGGAGCAGTACTACCTTCATGTCTGTCTGTTCCACCAGAGATGATTTCCTCAGAGCGGAGTGAAACGAGGCTGTAGGAACTGTAAATCAGAGGTTCACGGTCAGTAAATGCTCCAGCATCAATGATACATTTTGTAATATGAAAAACAAACCATAATTACCAACATACTTCAGTCACTACAATTTGTATGGTTCGGTTTGATATACTTTCTAGCTGGTAAAAGCTGGTCATGTATGGTCATAAGTTGGTTAAAGATGGTTCAGCTCATTGCTTTTCCACCAGTTTTACTATTTTAGGCGGGAATGACCAGTGTTTAAATGCACTTAAACAAAATGGCTGAAGTTCTGAAGCATGTAAGCTTGAAGAAGATCCCACATTCATATATTATGATTTTACAGTAATAACAAGCACAATTTCTTCAGTAACTGTAGTATTTTGGTGGAAGTTATTAACTTGGTATATTTTGTAAAGTTCGGATCTATACTACCATTAAACTTGAGGTCAGTAATATTTCTGAATGTCTTTAAAAGAAGTCTCCTGTGCTCACCATGACTGAATTTATTTGATATATACAGTAAAATAATTAATATTATAAAAAAATATTACTACAATTTAAAATAACGATCTGATGATCCTTCAGAAATCATTCAAATATGCCGATTTGATTTGATGCATTTCTTATGATTACAGTGTTAAAAATAGTGCTGGGTAATATTTTTAACTTTTTTAAGTTTCTTTCATTTTTACATAAATTGTTCTAAAGAATAGCATTTATTTGAAATATTCATATTTTGTATATATATATATATTCATATATATATATTTAACATAATAAATATATGTACTGTCGCTTTTAATCACACTATGCATCCTTTGCTGAATAAATGTAGTGTACCTACAATTAAATATTATACATTTTATAACATGTTTTAACAATATAATTATGGTTATTCGTTAAAAAAACATATGCATGCCAAATAGTGTGCGTTTTAGCATCTAATTGATCTCTGAAAATAAATACATATCTATTATGTTTTGATCCTGGGTCATTCTCTCCATATTGCATCTAAACAATACTGTGAAAAAATTATGCATGGCATATTAGTGCAATACACGCATAACACCACACAAGTGAGAATTAAGAAATCTTTTATAAATGTTTTGTCAACTTTCCATTGCACAACGCAGAACAAACAGAAAGCACGCACGACATGTAAAGTGTTGCATTCTGTATATAATAATAATAATAATACGATCACGATATTACACGATGCTTGATGACGTATATCAACAGCCAAGATGATGTAATTCTGCTCTGTATAAGGAACAACTCAACTAGATCTCTACTAGATCAAAACATTGACTCCAAAGGTTCTTTGACAGCGCTGACATATCGTTACGAATCGATAAACAAGTCGTTCTGATCACGCGCGAGTAAAGAGTCTCGTGTAAACATACCGAATTTGCGCGTGACAGCTCCGAGCACACCGAGAGCGCAGGCACTCGCCGCCAGTGACCTGATCCACATATCAGGACTTCAGCTGTCTGTCTGACACTACAGTCAGCACTCAGCACAGAGAGGAAGTACAAAGTCTGCTTCAGAGTGCAAATCAGCCCACTTTTTAACTGTGACCTCTCGTTTAACCAATCCAGAACGAGGAGTGTCGCACGTGCTGTGTATGGGTTATTTACGAACTGGACTATAGTGAAGGCTTGGCTGCGTTTTTTTATTGTAGAATCCATTACAGTTAAGTACAAGGTAATTAGGCTACAGCATGCATATCTACATACATACTACATCTCTATAAAATTAAAATTAGAACAAAAGACAAAAATACAATATTGTACAATATATTAGGGGACGAAACACCAATAGATTCGCTGTCACAAATATATATATATATTATTGAAATTAGTGTTTAAAGTATTATTTTATTAGTATTATTAATATCCATATCTCAGAAATAAATGTCACTTTTTTTTGTTTGTTTTTTAATTGTTTTTGTTGATGACCTTGCAACTGGAGCCCCCCCCCCCCAAAAAAGGGAGACATAGTAAAGTAAATTGTAAAGTTAGGACTAATTTTGCAATTATGTACAAAATTATTACAAACATGCCAAAATGTTTTAATGTACCAAAGATAAAAGTACTAATACGTACAAAGAGGTGACATTACATGCAAAGCACAATTTATACATGTATATAACAATAAATAAATAATAATAGTGAACTTGGAATTTCCTTGATTTCTCTTCATTGAACTGTAATCCAAACTCAATCTGGAATTTTATCCCCAGTTACTTATTTTCAAAATTAGGAGGTCTCCTTTTCTGATCCAGATCTGATTCTGTAATTATAATATTGCTCAAATGTAAAACGTTGAACGTCGAACCTTTGCAACTCGTGGCGTCAGCGTCATTAATATTCAATGATGCAGCTTTCGCCATTGGTCAGGTTTCAAGAACGTTAGCGAGACCTAATTAATATTCATGAGCTTGAGCCTTCTCCGTAGTAGAATTCTTAATTTCGCTTTCGGGTTTAGTAGTTGTGGTGAACGACATTAGAACGAATGATGTCTTCAGGACTTAATTACACACAATTGTATGAGTTTATTGTTCGTTTTATCTGCACTAGATAATTCGCACTGTTCTGACGTGTCTGACCGCCCTCCGTTATCGAGCGACCAAAGGTCATTTTATTTCCGGTTGCAGGTCTCGCTGCCTGGTGTCGGACTCCGAAATGAGCGCAAGGAATATCACTCGCTTTTGGGAATGGGGAAAGAAAATAATATGCGTCGGGAGAAACTATGCAGATCACGCTATCGAGCTCAAAAATGCCATTCCCAGCGAACCTGTGCTTTTCCTGAAGCCCCCTTCTGCTTATGTTAGGGAAGGGTCTCCTATCCTGCTCCCCTACTACACCAGCAACCTCCACCATGAAGTTGAGCTGGGGGTGGTGATTGGTAAAGGAGGAACTGCTATTCCCCAGTCTTCAGCCATGGACCATGTGGCTGGATATGTGCTATGCCTGGACATGACAGCACGGGACATTCAGGACGAATGCAAGTCCAAAGGTCTTCCATGGACCCTGGCCAAAGCTTTCAACACCTCATGTCCCATCAGTGACTTCATTCCCAAGGAGAAGATCCCAGACCCGGGGAGCATCAACCTGTGGTTGAAGGTGAACGATATTGTGAAACAGAATGGAAGCACATCCCAGATGATCTTTTCCATCCCGTATCTCATAAACTACATCAGCCAGATCATCTCTTTGGAGGAAGGTGATCTCATTCTCACTGGGACCCCTAAAGGAGTGTCAAGTGTCCAGGAACAAGACGAACTTCAAGCTGGGATTGATGGCATTGTGACTATGACGTTCAAAGTTGATCAACAAAGTTGATTTTAATTAGAATTATAGACAATTTGCTGCAACGCACAGCCATTGCATCGACACAATGATTTTACAATCACTAGAATGGGAAACATTGTATGATGTTTTATCTTTTCTAAATAAACATTTTAATCTGACTACATATTTTGTGGCCATCTCTTTCTGCAAAATTATCTGAGGTTGATTTGCTTGATTTGAGCCGCATGAAAGGTAAAATTAACATTAAATGTTCTTTAATTAGAGCAGCTTTGTTTTACACACCTCAGATTGACTTATGGTTTATCAGTTACAGGAAGAAACATGAAAACAGCAGCTCAGACTCACATTATGTAGAAAAATCTGCATGCGGTTGACCCTTTCTCAAGTGATGACACTTGAATAATGACAGTGCATAGTTTAAGCTTGAGGAGGTAGCATAATAGTAGGCAAAATTAGTTAACTATTAGCCATTTTTAATTGATATATAGTTTTATAATATTCGGGGTGTTTTAAAAATCAGACGTGGTTTCACTGGGAGTAAATCAGTGGTCAGTTATAACATATTCCCCCGGTTTCACAGACAAGGCTTAAGCCTGGACTAAGATGTA
The DNA here is from genome assembly GCA_027422405.1 of Ptychobarbus kaznakovi. Lineage (NCBI taxonomy): Eukaryota > Metazoa > Chordata > Actinopteri > Cypriniformes > Cyprinidae > Ptychobarbus > Ptychobarbus kaznakovi. Next base: position 22,059,360 of record CM049807.1, read on the forward strand.
CATCTGAGCTGTTTCAACTGAAAGAAGCTTGCACTGACTGATCTTAAAACATGACAGTGCCTTTGTTTTGTCTCAAGTAATGCTTTTTTCTAAGGCATGTTTATAAAAATTACTTAAATGTCCTAATTGAACTATGGCCTAATCTTATGGCCTTGAACTTGGCCTAAAGCTTAGGCTAAGCCTTGTCTATGAAACCAGGTCTAAATGTTTATAGTTTAAGTTTTAACTTAATTAACACACCCCGTTATCCTGTAAAATGCAAATAAAATACCATATAGAAACAGAAATATTTATTTCCTATATATAGTCCTGGCATAGGTTGCTTTTATTGACCTCTACATAGACTATGAATATACTTTCAATGTATCAACATGCTCCATTACATATTCATTCTCACAAACTATTTATTTATTAACCCCATTTAAAAGAAGATCTTCATGGAGGGGTTTAGACTTTGAACATCTCTTGGGTTTCCATCAATATGTAACAGCAGAAAAATCCAGAAGTTCACATGCAGACAAGATTTATTGATTGAAATCTCTGCAGTGACAGAAACAGTGATCTACAGAAACAGCAGCAGTAGTTTGCACCTTTCGGTATCCTTCTAAATATGTTAATGCATCAATTATTTCACGAGGTAAATGTGCTAAACAATACCTAAAAGATTATCTCTGCATGACCAAGCGGCGCTGCAGAAATGATTAAGTCAGCATTTGTGATTCTTATGTTACCAAGTAACCAAATTATTTACTTTAAAAGATAACTATTGATCTATAACAGGCAAACTAAGATAAAATATACACTGCCATTTAAAAGGATTGGGTCAGTAAAGGCATTTTATATATTTAGATTTTTTTAAATACAATTCTATTCAGCAAGGATGCATTAAATAAAAATTGTTTTCAAATATATACAGTTCTTTTGAACATCAAAGAATCCTGAAAAAAAGTATGGTTTTCCAGAAAAACACGACACAGCACAACGGTTTTCGACATTGATAATAATAATAAGAAATGTGTCTTGAGCATCAAATCAGAATATTAAAATAAAATGGTTTCTGGAGGATCATGTGACACTGAAGACTGGAGTAATGATGCTGAAAATCACAGGAATAAATTGCATTTTAAAATGTATAACAATAGAAAGCAATGATTTTAAATTGTAATAATATTTCAAAATGTTACTGTTTTTGAGTCATCAAATAAATGCAGCCTTAGTGAGCATAATAAGAGACTTCTTTTTCAAAAACATACTGACCCCAGACATTTGATCAATAGTGTATATTGTGAATATAATAAAAGATCTGATGTTGTTTTTATCAGAAGTAGCAGTTATTGGGAGTAAGCTTCTTCATGTTTCCCACGAGGCTGTTTACACATCATTGCTCTGATCGTTCCTCTGTGGGCTTTTCATCAGAGCCGTTCATACACCATCCACACAGAAAACACATCCGAGCTTCTCCAAACGCTCTTACTGAAGCATCCTCACATCCAACATCTGGCTCTACTGTTGTTCACTCTTAACTGTGAAAGAAAACAAGAGGGTTACTCAACTAATCAAATGTATTTAAATACATACTGTACTTAAGCAGAAGTAGATAACAAGTGCTTACTTGAAGAAATATAGCACAGATCATGTTAACAGCCATTAGTGTAGATAGTTTTCTGTCATAGCGGTTCATTAAATATTGAATTTAATCGTATCAATTTGTTGTGTGTACCTCTAGGAATGAACTTCAGAGAGCTGCTGAATATTCAGAAGCGAGAGAGGCCGTGTTTGGGTCCGTCATTCACAAACTCATGGCCAAGACCATTTCCACACTTCCCACATTTAACCTGTATAAGATGATACAGAACTCAATGTTCACATTCTCCAGATCCGAGATTAAAGGAATACAATTAGCTAAAAATTCACCATCAGGCCACCCAAGACGTATGAGTTTTTCTTCATCAGAACAGATTTGGAGAAATTTAGCATTTCATCACTTGCTCACCAACAGATCCTCTGCAGTGAATGGGTGCCGTCAGAATGAGAGTCCAAACTCTTGCTAAATGCAAAATTTCACAAAATCTGTTCTGCTAAAGATCTTGGATGGAATGAGAGTGAGTAAATTATCAGCACTTTTTCATATTGGGGTGAACTATTTCCTTAGGTACTTAAATTATCAAAAAAAAAAACAAAACAGATTATTAAGAAGAAACAGACTGGAAACCCTTCACCTTATAAGCACCCCATCTCTCCTCGTGTTTAGACACACTGTTTTCATGGATGGTTTCTGTGAAGGCTGGCCAGGGCGATGAATGCTCATATTTAGACCTGCTGGAGAACAGCTCATGTCCACATTCGGCACAAACATACATGCCTGCAGAAGAAACACAAACACAATCCCATTGGCAATGTCAAATATGTCTCAATCTTATTTTATGCAGTTACTCATTTGCCAGAAAGTCACTAATGCTACTATTCAGCTACATGCTCTTTTAAAAAAAACTTGATGTGTAAGATTAAACCAATCACTGAGAAATAAGATGATTAAAAAGACATCCGATTACCATTAACATGCATTCACTTTTGCTGTACCATTCTTATGATGCTTTAGCAATATAAATGTAAAAAAATCATCAAAAAGTACTTTTATATCTGAAACAAAGGCTGAAGAAGAACTTTATTCTCTTAGCAACAAGAACCATGACGTTTAAACAAGACTTTGCCATAGTTTTATTAATCTAAATGACACAATTAACTACATGATCTTACACAAGCTGTCTTGTTTACATGTGTTATATAGTACATCGGGGTCAACTTACCAGTCTCAAAATGACCTTTATAAAACTCCCCTCCAGAGAATGAGCAGAAAGACATGACTACACCGACTGTGATAAACTTCAGACGAACGATTGTAACTATAAATGTGTGTTTTATAACCTCAGCTCGGATCGCGAGAAGCGTGTGTGTACCACGTGACCACACACTCGTCACTGTACAAGTGTGTCAGCAATATCTGTTGAGTTATTTTATTTTTACTTAAAAAAAATAAGACGTAGTATCATAAATGAGCCCGCAAAACAATAGTTTCTCAAACACAATAAACATATAGCCAAAGTACAGCTAGACCACATCTAGCCTGCATAATAAAACCACACGCAGTCCAGTCTGTAGAATAAATTACATATACATTACATAGCCTTATAAATAAAAAGTTTATTAAGAACTTTTTTAATGAAAATGAGTATTCGTTGAGATTTATGAAGAGTATGAATACAGAGAGAAGCCTTGAAATTACCTAATTGTTTTTACATAACTTTTGCCTTTTTTTATTGTTACATTTTGTATTTGCGTCAGTTTTATGTTTATAATTGATGTCATGTCTCACTATTTTGAATAAATAAACAAAATTGCACAGTGATACTATGTCACAACCATAGACATTATATACTATATAATGTCTATGGTCACAACGACGACATCTATTTGTAGAAAATATTATCGCATTTATAACCTTTCACCTTCAACCTGGCAGTTTACAAACGAAACGAGGAGATAAAATAGTAAATTTTATACAGATTAATAGCGGATTTTTTTTATGAAAACTATACAAATACAATAAAATACCAGTCACGTTGACTCGTTTATTCGTCGCAGCTCAGTGACCTTTCTCGCCATGTTGTGTGAAGCGCGCATGCGCACTGTGCAGGAGAGAAACGGGAGGTCGATTAAAGGATTTTTCAGATTTCTCTTCCAATTAATGGTCGAAAATGCCGAAAGATCACGATAAAGATGTGTATCCAGAGCCTCCCAGTCAGACCCCAGTGGTGGAAAGTAAATCGGTTCTGCCGAATCCAGCTTTAATACTGTCAAAGCTCTTCTACTACTCGGTGGATGTGCCAGTGACTACATTCAGAGGTGAAGCGACTCCACACTAGTGCATCTGATACTGTTTACATATGCTTATTCATCCAGTTTGATATATATTAGCCCTTGAAGTGTGAAAGGCAAATTATGGACGTGCATTTGTGTTTTAACCCTTGTATTAGGGAAGGTAATTTCTGAATATTAACACTTTACAGGCATGTGCATGGCCCTAAGATCCATAATCTCATCTAAGAGTCGTGTGTCCATGTTGTTTAATATCAAACACAAACTTTTAACACGTGTATTATGTTGCATCAATTTTTGAGTTATGAGTATTGAAAATATTCGTTGAACTACGGTGTTTTTCTTGGAGTTTTGTGACTTTTCCTCAGTGGTTGTTTTTGTAATAGCGGTGTATTTTAGTTTAGTTTAATTCATTGATATTTCTGAATTGAGGAAATAGGTTATTATTGAAGAAATAGTTCACCCAAAAATGTGCTGAAAATGACTCATGCTCAGACAATCTAAGATGTAGATGAGTTTGTTTCTTCATCAGAACAGATTTGGAGAAATTTAGCATCACATCACTTGTTCATCAGTGGATGCTCTGCAGTGAATGGGTGCCGTCAGAATGAGAGTCCAAACAGAAGATATAAACATCACATTAATCCACACCACTCCAGTCCATCAGTTTACATTGTGAAGTTAAAAGCTGCGTTTGTAAGAACTAAATCCATTGAGGCTTTTTGATTTTAAAGAAACATTTCTAGTAAGTCCATAATTCTGAATAATATTTCTTCTAGCGAAAAAGTTAATGCCTTTTGTCCTCCCACATCAAAATCCACCAACATATTTGCTTAGAACTGTTTTCTATTATTATAAGCGGTGCTTCATCTGTGCATATTTCTCTCTTGATTCAGACAAGGCACATTTTTCACTGGAGAAAGCAATATTGTAGATAGAGGACTTGTATTTTAGCCGGTTTCAAGTTAAAAACATCTTAATGATAATTTTTATTTTATATAAACACAGCTTTTCGTTTAATAAGACATTAAATTATGATTTTGGAGTCATGTGGATTTATTGAGGTTTTTTTATCAACCGTTTGGTCTCTCATTCTGACGGCACCCATTCACTGCAGATGATCCACTGATGAGCAAGTGATGTAATGATAACACATTTCTCCAAATCTGTTCCCATGAAGAAACAAACTCATCTACATCTTGGATGGCCTGAGAGTTTCCAGCTAATTTTCATGTTTGATCATACCATTCCTTTAATGACTAAAACAAATGACAACTGAACTCTACCTGGCTTGTAATTCATGATCCTTATTTAATTGCCCTGCTTTTTGATCTCCCAGACATCATCGAAGGCATCCAGAGCGGTAAGAAGTCTTCGTACTATCATCAGAAGCTCCGCCGTGTTCCTGAGCTGACTCAGTGCCGGGAAGGAGATTATGTGTGCTATTATGAGGCCGAGATGCAGTGGAGAAGAGACTAGTATGTTGCATCAGAAAGCCTTGTAGTACTATATCGTTCAGCATTGCATTACATGAAGTGTTATGCACTCAATCACTATTATTATGTATTTTTGTCTGCAGTAAGGTGGATCAGGAGATAGTGAAGGTGATCCAGGAGCGTCTTCGGGCCTGCCAGCAGCGTGAGGGTCCCAGTTATAGACAGAACTGCTTTAAAGAATTGCAGCAGTTTGAGCAAGTTTCCAAGGGCTTTCAGTCACGCTGTGAGTATCACGTCTGCTAGAAATCTTTTTATGTGCAATTAGCACATATCGAAATCCATTCGATGTGAAACAAGTAATCAGTTGTACTAGATGCTGTCTTTTAAGTTGACAAGGAAATCAAAAGCGTTTATATAAATGTCCAGGAGTTATTTTCTGGCTGTTAACATCTTTAATTCTTCTAGACGGAGATCTTGGCGCGTACGCCAGCGCACGCAAGTGTCTGATGAAACAGAAGGAGAGAATGATGGCAGAGCAACCGCAGGCATAAACCTATAAACCCCTCCTTTGGCTTTTCTTTGTCAATCTCTCTCATCTGTGTCAACGTGTAAAATAAAGTTGCTTGGAAATTGACTTCTCAGTACAAGTTGTTATTCAATAAAATACAAGTGGTTATTACTTTTCCTTATATATGACTTTCCTGTTATTACTACTTTACTTTTATTCACATTTGTGCTTTAGTTTAATATTGTGTTGTTGGTTATGTTGTTATAGATGTTTCCAACATAAAAAAACAGTTTTTTCATATGTAAGGGCTTATTGCCATTTGCTGCTCAAGGTCTATAAATCACAACACTTTCTATAAACGATTTGTTCCAGGCAAGTCAAATTAGTTTCGAATGTACTGACAATAGCGGCAGCTCCTGGACAGCAGGTACACATTAACACAAAGAGAGGGTGACCTCAGCATGCCAAATATTTAATGATTCATTGCTTCGCTCTTTTGAACGTTCTCATTAAACAATTCTGAAAATGTTTCCCCAAAAACATGCAGCACAACTTTTCAACATTGATATAAAAAAAATTGAGCAGCATATGATTTCTGAAGGATCATGGGACACTAAAGACTGCAGTAATGATGCTGAAAATTCAGCTTTGCAACACAAGGATACAACTATTTGAAAATATATTAAAACTGATTATGGCTCATATTAGTTTTTAATCAAATAAATGCAGCCTTGGTGAGTGGAAGATACTTAAACATAAAAAAAACCTTACTAGTACAGCATTCCAGGTGAATAAGTTACACTAAACAGCTGATGTAACACGTTAGACCCTATATCAGGGGTCACCAAGTTCAGTCCTGGAGGGCCGGTGTCCTGCAGAGTTTAGCTCCAACCCTAATAAACACCTGAAGTTGTTATTCAAGGTCTTATTAGGTATACTTGAAACTTCCAGGTAGGTGTTCAGGTAAGTTGGAGCTAAACTCTGCAGGACACCAGGCCCTCCAGGATCAAGTTTGATGACCCCTGCCCTATATAGAGCATTTAATGAAATTTAGGTCAACTACTTCAGCCATAGACACAATATAGCTAACCTCTTAACTCAGCCATCTGATAAACGCCTGAGAATTTAAATTTTCCCACAGATTTGGGTATGTAAACGAAAACAAGTTCACAGACCATTTGCTTTCACAATGTCAAACAACAGAGAAGACTGAAAGTTGGTTTTCTTTCTGGAATTTTATTTCAATCCATTGTACGAAATTTAGGAGGCTGGCTGAGGAGCTTCCTCAGTCCTCGGAACAGCGACCCTGGTGTGAGTCTTGGCCAGATGATCAGTGAATTCCTGAAACGGGACAGACACCTTAGTTTCAAGAACACCATGAATATGTGAAAAGGAGCAATGCGATTAATAACACGCATTACCTGGTACGGAGACTTGGTAAACACTGTTTCCTTCCAGAGATCAGGAGTCAAGTAGCTGTACGTCTTCGAGATCGCATCGAAGGTGGCCTTGGCTGCAATCAGAACACACATTATTATCGTTGAAATACTCCAGCATGGACCGTTTTATCCTGAAATATTGATATTCAAATGAAAGCCCCTTACCAAAGTTGCCTAGAGTGGCGGTGCAGCCCCTGGCTGAGGTGTAGCAGTCGTCAATACCGGCCATCATCAGCAGTTTCTTGGGCACGGGAGCGGACACGATGCCGGTACCACGGGGAGCGGGAATGAGACGCACCAGGACTGAACCACAGCGACCGGTCACCTGAGCGGATACATGTTCAGCCATTAAAAACACATCCAAACGGAGTCAAACCGTGCACGAAACCACCTGCGAACACTCACTTTGCACGGCACGGTGTGAGGCTTTCCGATCTTGTTACCCCAGTATCCTCTTCTGACGGGAATGATGGACAGTTTGGCCAGGATGATGGCACCACGGATAGCGGTCGCTACCTCTTTGGAGCACTTCACTCCCAGACCAACATGGCCATTGTAGTCACCAATAGCAACAAAGGCCTAGAAGATTGAGAAACATTAACAATTATTAACTATTTTTTTTAAAATGTTCATAGTTGTTAATAAGGAATTTGACTAGTATTAAACTCTCAGGAAGTCACCTTAAACCTGGTGCGCTGACCAGCCCTGGTCTGTTTCTGGACAGGCATGATCTTCAGGACTTCATCTTTCAGGGCTGAACCCAGGAAGAAGTCAATGATCTCAGACTCCTACGGGAAAGAAAGGCAATACGTTTCACAAAAAGCAGAGCGTGTCTCTGTGTGGAGTTGTGTAACTTTAAAGTCATAAGTAGTAGCAAATCTTTCCTTTTTTGTATTGTGACATACATCGGTCTCGGGCTAAATTATGAAAGACCGGAGTTTAGCTCTGTCGTTAAGACAGTGATTCTATTATCAAATATCAAATGCAAATTATATCTCACCAGAGACCAGGTTTTTATGAGCAATGTCTATGATGCATCAGCACATTGAATTTCAGCACGCGCAACATAAACTTTTTAATCATGGAAGATACCATTAATATGTTGGCCTGTGGCTGTTATTTGAAGTTTATTATTATTTTATTTTGGCTTCTAAGCATGTTTCTTCTAGTTCCTTCCCTTCACAGAATTCTTTAAGTTTGTCGACCTATAAAATACATCAATCCACACCACACGAAAACCGATATGGCAAAGTACACTTTGAATATATTATTAGCCATCTTTACCTTGATGGGCAGAGAATAGAGGTAGATCTCCTCCAGGGTCTTGATCTTCATGTCCTTCACCAGACGACCAAGTTTGGTCACGGGCACCCACTATATGACAGAAATATTGCCTATTATATTTAATTAATATTTTATTTTACATTTCAGCAAATATAAACTATATAATATATATATATATATATCATAAAGAAGAATTAAACTATACATCTAAAAGTAGTAATACCGTTAAATTGTTATTGACATAATATAGTAATTGTTTTTTTAACGACTTGCATAGTAAAAAGACATTGAGAACAGGTTCTGTGCATCAGCAGTAAAGCCGAAATAAAAGGCTAACATAAAATATACGAGAATGCATCTCTTTAATAAAATATTATTTAATGCCAATCTATAACGGTCCATAGAGCAGATGTGGCTGGTGCTTTACCTCCTTATCCTCAGACTTTCCTCCGCGGGCCCCGCGGCCTCTTCCACGGCCCCTGCCGCGACCACGACCGCGACCCCGGCCGCCAGCGCCGAAACCCCCGCGAAAACCTCCTCTACCACCGGCGTCGTCCGCCATTTGCTGCAAAACATGAAAAAAACCGTCAATTAACGAAAGAGTAACTTGAACGTCAGACACATGATAAAGACAAACGCACGTGTAACGTACAACACCCGCTTACAATCGACTAGCACGCTACTATATAAGCCCACACAGACATTAAAGCCAAAATATGTATATAAAACTGCGTAATTAATACTAATTATATAATACAGTTAAGTATATTAAGAATACATTAATAAGTACACCGGTGCCCCGCCATTTTATTGACATCTACTCAAAAGTGCTCTAAAATAACCTATCCGCTCAATTCATAAGATTAATTTTGCGCGTACAGTGTTACTAAGACTCACACAGATGTCTTCTACACAAATATAATGTTTTTATTTCGCGATTGCGGAGATATTAACAGATAGTGTTCGGCATTGACAGAGACCCGTGCTCACTTACGTGATGTGTATTCAGGAAGAAGAAGGCCGCACGAGAGTTCGCGGAGTATTTATTCAAGCGCAAGCATCGCGATATTTCATCACAGCCGTGATAAAGACGACATCTAGCGGCAGTCGAGAGACCTGTCTGTTCTTGCAAAGCTTTGCACAATATTAGAAACAGAAAAGCTAAAAAGACCTATGAAGCACTGTGTCGTACTTTAATTTGGTTAATTCAATGTTTAAAAAAAATATCCCTGGCATAGATCTATTTTTTTTCTATTACTGTTTTGAGATGTATATGTTTGTATTAATATGTACATAATTGCACAGTAAAAAAATAATTGTGTCCCTGGCAAAAAAATTAATTTTTTTCTATTACTTTGTAGCAAAAATATGTACATAATTGCATAATAAAAAAAACATTGATGATACAAATAACACAAATGAGTACTGACATAAATGTAATCGTTACGTTAAATCATTTATTAAATAAATAAAATTGAAAGAGAGAAAAGAAAACAGAAGTAGATATATATTCTGAATTGGTTTGTGTCAGTTTATTAATTGGTTAATAACTAAAAATAAAAACCAAATTTATGCAAATCTGATTGTATTGTGTAATGATAAGAGAACAAATGTGGCGTCTTCGGGATTAAAAAATTTAAATTTAAATCTTAATTGATTACTTGATTTAAATTTAGTCCGATTTAGGTAAAGGGATTATTTTAAGTAAATAAATGAGGTGTTGGTGTTGTTTTGCCAGCTTTACATCGCCTGGTAAAAATTAAACACAGATAAAGAGGACACATAAAAGAAAACAAAACTTGGTCAATGGTTAAAACACAGCCTGTCTCCTGAATTCTGTCCCACCTCTGAGACAACAGAAACAAATACTGGCTCTAATGTAAGAAAGAAATGTGCTGGATCCTGCAAATAACAGTGACATTACGCCCAGTTCATGCACAACATCTTGAATACAGTGAATATATGAACTCAGCGTTTAACAAATACAGTTAAATATAGCTAGAGTGCTCACATGATTGTAAAACGCTTGAGAGAGGACGGTCATCGACAGACAACATGTCGCAATTTGGGGTCACCCAACCACCATGTTACCACATCAAGTTATTTTTTTTATCAGTAAAAAGAGCACACATGGTAGAAACGTGAACATGATGATTTTTTTAATGAGTGCAAAAATCCAATATGTTGCAGTTAAACTTCTTTTCCCAAAATTATATCTTCCAGGTTTGCTGGAAGCGGCAGGTTTAGCGGATCCGGCTTTGGTTTTCTTCACTCGTCAAGATTTTGGTAAACATCCTCACTGTGGTTCTCGTTCTGAAGACCTGTAGACTGTAGGGAAGATTGAAAATAAAAGTTAGGCTACAACAAACACTTATAGTAAACAAATGTCTGACTTCAAACTCTGCTATGTACATATACATTATTAGAAATTATTGAGCGTCTGAAAACCTTGTTTTGGGAAACTTTGTAGTGCGCCTCCATTTTGCTACCCACTAAGTTCCTCTTGCACAGTTCTTGCACCACTCCACTGAAGACCACTTGCCTAGCGGAGTCCTCCTGAAAACACAACGCTTTTTTCACAATATCTTCAAAAGTTCAAAGAAATGAATACTTTGATTCATCAAGGATACATTTAACATTACATGTAAATGATAAATAAAGAACCCCTTAAAGGGATAGTTCACCCAAAAATGAAAATTATGTCATTCAATTACTCGGCCTCATGTCGTTCCAACCCCGTAAGACATTTGTTCATCTTCAGAACACAAATTAAGATATTTCTGATTAAATCAGAGTTGCTATTTTAATTTTCTTTCAAGGGATAGTTCCCCCAAAAATGAAAAGTTGATGTTTATCTGCTTACCCTCAGGGCATCCAAGATGTAGGAGACTTTGTTTCTTCAGTTGAACACAAAAAGATTTTTAACTCAAACCGTTACAGTCTGACTCTGTCAGTCATATAATGTCAGTCAATGGTACTCACGGCTTTGAGAGAAAAAAAACATACACAGACAAAACCAAATTAAACACTGCGGCGCGTGACGATACATCGTGAGGTCTAAAGACCAGGGCTCTAGAGTGTGACCAATTTGGTCGCACGTGCATTTATCTCGGGTGCGACTAACAAAAATCCAGGGCGCACTCTAAAGAAAAGAAAAAAAAGTATCACTCAGAAACGTGGTTCAACAAAAGACACCCCCGTTAAGCTTATATCGTGGTCTAAACCAATCAGTGAAGGGCGGACCCCCCTCTGATTGGCTGCAGTCCAGATATTCCTGTATGTGTGTGTGCGCGTTGACAAATGCGTCACGTGTGCTGCTGCAGTCAGACAGAGAGAAAGAGGTGAGTAGTAGAGATGCGTGCAGTGTTGCCAACAGCGACATAGCGCCTTTGTAGACCCCCATAGCAACTTTTTGTTTTCCAAAAAAAGCAACTAGTGACAAATCATTCTCAGAGTGTCTCTGTGATTGTTGATACAGCCGCAACGGCGCGAGATCCGCGCTTTCTCGCATCTGCTCTGTTCAGCAAGCGTCTGAGAGGAGCCCGTTCAGTTAAAACAGATATTATTGCTTCTCTAAATGTACATACAAATATAGAAGAAATCACAGCACAGGAATTGTCTTGTCTTAATGTGTATTATTTGATTTCATCAGACAACGGCTCAATAAAATTATAAATTAGTATTTTTGTGCAGACTAGCTTCTTGGAAGGGAGAGCTGGTTATGAATTCTTAAAAGGACGTGTTTCAGTCATTATTCATATTTATCCTGTTGACTGACAACATAAACAGTAAAATATATAAAGTAAAACTGAGAATTTGGCTGATTAAAATACAGTATGAGTACAGAGAGACGATTAGACAGAACAGTTATTTTTTTTCTTTACTTTTAGTCATTTAGCAGACGCTTTTATCCGCGACTTACAAATAAGAAAAGTAACAAAATTAAAAGTTAAAACTATACATAATATATACACACATTTAAGAAGATAAAGACAGAAATAAACATGACAAATGCATACAACATTTCAAAACTAAACATTTAAATGAAAAAAAAAGGTATGAGTATAAAAATGCTTCTAACATAACACTAAAGGCCTAAGTATACTTATTTTTGCATAGTAATAATTGGTTATAAAAACTGTTCTTTTTTTTTTCATTATGTTTAGTGCAATTATTTGGTACTCTGTGGTGGGATGGGCGCAGATTGTTTTATGGTTTAAGGGGGGGTTGAGAAGCCTGCACTAGAGCATCCTTCGTTCAGACACAGTGGAAGATCTGATAAGACTCAGTTAGAGGTGGGGGGGCAGACCTCAACACAGTGGAAGATATCGTCACGCAGATGTTGATGCTAGAGAGTGTGGCCAGCTGGTTAGCCGAGGCCAAAGATGAAAGCTTACAGGAGTAATTTGGACTGCAATGGAGGATTCCATAATACATTGAGCCACGAGATCAGTGACGCCCCTAAAACACTTAATTTAGATATGTTTTTTTTAAATCTCTGCTCTGAAGCAAAGCCAACACTTTTTCAGTGACCTTTCTTGTAGAATTGTGCCATAAAGAACTGACGGTTAGTTAGTCGTTTACATTATTGCCTATATAAAAATTTGGGTGCACTGTGCCGGTGCACAGAAAAAAAGTTAGGCGCACCAGTGCACCAGTAAAAAGTTAATCTAGAGCCCTGAAGACGCTTGATCCACTGTAACTGCCCTGAACGTTCAAACAGCCTCTTCGTGGACCATTGAGACTCCTAATTGTTGTAGATAGAGTGTCTATGGTTAATTTCGAGATGGTGGCGGTAAGCAATAAATCAAAGCAAGAAGAAGACGCGTCACACCCCCGGGACAGTTGGATCAGAGGTAAAAAAAAATATATAAATACTACATCCGATTGGATACCTCAATGCCACGAGCCGCAGTTTTAATTTGGGGTCTGTGTATGTTTTTCTTTCTCAGCAGATTGACGGCCATTATATGACACAGACTCGTTTGAGTAAAAAAATCTTTTTGTGTTCATTGAAGCAACAAAGTTACATCTTGGGTGCCTTTGGGTAAATATCCCTTTAAACTTAAACCTATTCAAATAAACTGGAGTAATGGCTGCTGAAAAGTCAGCTTTGGCATGTAATGATATTTCACAATAGCACCAGTAGACCCAGTATTAAGGGCAAACAATACCTTGTTCTCACTTTTACTCCATCTTCTTTTAAAGACTGATTTGAATTGTCCAGTCTATTGATGAAAAACAAACATTTCAATTATTTCAAATTCCATTAAACTCTTTAAAAAATGTGGTTACATGTTGTAAACACTTAGGAAATGTAAGTATTAGAGTAGTTGTGTTACATAGAAATGCTCTCAGAAAAAAGGTACAAAGCTGTCACTGGGGAGGTTCCCCGAGGTACAAAAGCTAGAAGGGATTATTTGTACCTGTATTAGTATCCAAAGTGTACAATTTATTCCCTTTTAGCTTTTGTACCTCAGGGTACTGCCCCAGTGACAGCTTTGTACCTTTTGTCCTGAAAGTGTAACATTGCTTGACTTTGAAAAGTAGTGTGCAGTACTGTAATTGTACCTTTATGCAGATGATGATGCCCAGGACAAGGAGGCTGTACACAGTCAGCAGGATAAACAAAGTCACCAACAATCCTTGAGCGAGGTTTAAGCCCATCCCTGGATATAAACCCCAGTTTTTAAACAAGAACATCATGACACATGTAAATGATGACGGTCTGAGGTTGTGTTGAATCTTCTGCTAGTTCTTACCTGAGACTTTCAAAGTGGTTCCCTGTCCGATTGCCTGCGCCCCGTTGAGAGCCACATCAGCAGAGCTGCTGCACAGTAATACACCCCAGAGTCTGCTTCTGACAAAGAGCTGATAGTCAGCTTCTCGTTCTCCAGTGTGTATTTCTCTGTGCTTTTCAAAGGAAGCTGGTCGTGAGAGTCTTTCCGGAACACATACCAGGAGATCTGAGGTGGGCCTGTCTTTGGACAGCTGGATACGGTGACGAGCAGGGGATAGAGACGGACAGTTGCTTTTTTTGTCTTATCAGCTTTGTTGGCTGTTCGGACATCTATCTTACATGCGCTGACTGTAGAAATTCAGAATATGTTATGTAAAAAAAAAAGATAACTGCTGATATTTCATATTCTTATAGGCCCTGGACCACAAAATCAGTCATAAGCAGTGTTGGCGAAAGTTACTTTTAAAAGTAATGCATTACAATATTGCGTTACTACCTAAAAAAGTAACTAATTACGTTACTTAGTTACTTTTTATGGAAAGTAATGCGTTACATTACTTTTGCGTTACTTTCACGTTACTTTTTAAATATGAGCAGGGCTTGATTGTTTGTTTTTAAATACAAGAAGTTATATTTATAGCAAATGTAAAAGCCTTTCACACCAAAAAGTGTAAAAAATAAACCTCAGGCTGAAGGAAAAGTAAATTCACGTCTGTACAGAAGAACACAGGAGAAGATTCATCACTCTTCAGCAATTAAAAAGCAATCAAGCACAATTGTTAATGTAAAGTATGTTTGCTTATTAGTATGGCTGAACTGGATCATCAAAGGCCAGCAGCAAACACATTGGTTAATAAAATGAGATTAGATATATTTGTGTTGTTTAACATATTTAATTATTGCAGGTTTGCGTCATATTCTGAGTTTGCATTTCACTGTTTTAATTAATTTTGATGAATACTGAATCTGTTTTTTTGCGAGTGGGATGAATTAATACACATTCACATTTAGTCTAGATTAGAACTACAGTAAGATCATGTTCACACAACGCACTGTCAGTCAATAAATGGAAAAAAGTAACTCAGATATTTTCTAGTAAATTAAAACTGAAAAAAAGTAACATTATTACGTAACTCACGTTGCTTGTAATTCGTTACCCCCAACACTGGACATAAGGGTCAATTTTCTGAAATTGAGATTTATACATCAATTGAATAAATAAGCTTTCTATTGATGTATTGTTTATTAGGACAATATTTGGCAGAGATACAACTATTTGAAAATCTGGAATCTGAGGGTGCAAAAAATCTAAATATTGATAAAATCGCCTTTAAAGTTTTCCAAATGAAGTTCTTAGCAATGCATTTAACTAATCAAAAATTAAGTTTTAATAAATTGACAGTTGGAAATTTACAAAATATCTTCATGGAACATGATCTTTACTTCATGTCCTAATGATTTTTGGCATAAAAGAAAAATCTATAATTTTGACCCATACAGTGTATTGTTTGGCTATTGCTATAAATATACCCCAGCGACTTAAGACTGGTTTTGTGCTCCAGGGTCACAAATGGTGTATTCACTCTGAAGCTAGTTGCACTGAGAAAATGCTAGTACATTTCACAAATAAGAAATGGCAAAAACACATTGATTTAAATGTGACATTTTGAAGACTAAAACAGCACTTTCTTGTAAAACACTCAAACACTCTTTGTTTACTTTACAACACTGTTTTACAAAGTACAAGATGTTTAACTAAATAGTAGCACGATAGCTGTAAAAAAAAATCATCCTTTAGACAAGAACAATTCAGTTTCTGCTCACCTGCGCTAAACATAAGATATGCGACGGTGAAGAGGAAACCAAAGTTCATGTTGATGTTTGTTCTGCGACTCCGTGTCTCTCTGTGATTGAGTTTTTTCAATTTGTTAGATCACCGGAACAAAGTTCTCACGCCTAACTGAGAAATAAAACCAGAAATGTGTAAAAATGAGAAGTGGCAGATCTGTCCCTCAGTTCTTCCTTCCTTGTGTGAGACAGTTTGTCACTCTGAATCTACTGCATGTGAGTAATGTGGTAAATATGTCTGCATATGCCTGTGAAAACATCTATCCATCTTTCCTAAAATTACGTAGTGTTATTTTGAATAGTATTTTTTTCGATAGTAACCTACCATAGTAATTTTTATTAGGAAGCCTCAGTGGGCGTGGCCAGAGGCCACTGCCGCATGGACTACACTTCCCAGCATTCCTTGTGGTTTCGCAGTTAGCCACGTCACGTCCACCGGCCACGTCGCCCCTCATTCGCCATATTTCGTAGAGGAATGCTCTGGAGGAGAGCGGCATTGAGCCGGTTCACAGCTATCGCACTCATCCCCGGCTCTCTTTCACACCACTAAACCCAGCCAGAGAGAGAAAGACATCATGAACATCTTTAGGCTGACTGGAGATCTGTCTCATCTAGCTGCCATCATCATCCTCCTGCTCAAGATATGGAAGAGCAGGTCCTGCGCAGGTGAGCTAATCCCACACAAAACATACTTTCCTCATACGTGTCATTCTTCATATGTGTATTTACGAAAGATAGAGGAGACTTTAGACTGGGTTGAGCTGTCGGCAAAGTTTGGTCAATTTATTTTCAAGCATGAAGCATAAATGAAGTGCAGTTAGTGTAGCATTCAAGCTAACGTTAGTGGGCTAGCTTGACTTAAAAGCTGTTGAAGGCTCGATTTTTGCTGAATTTGACAATTAAAATTATTTAAATGCACGGATTAGTATGTGTTTAACATGTTGTTCTCGTTAATGTTTTGCATAATTGTTTTGGAAGATATCAAACATCACAGGATTTTTCTAAGTGGCTGAAACTTGTGGCCTAGTTACTAATTGCACTTTAATAATAGTTTATATATATATATATATATATATATATATATATAAATATATATATGCACTCTATCAACCATCTCGTCATTCATACTGTGCAATTAATTTTACTATGTAGAGGACAATTAGCATAAGCTGCATTGTGAGAATCAAAAGGGCTTTTATTCATATGCTTGATGCCATACATTTAAAATTCCCCCTTCTTATTTGCATTACGTTTCTAATGTGCATTGCATTCCTTGCTTTGACGTGGCAGTGCATGTAGTAATGTGTGAGCTTTGCACGGATTGGTCTTCTGGGTAGCCTAGATACATTGACATCAGACTTTTGAGTTACAGAGATATAGAGAACCTAGATGCAACTCTTTTTGTACTGTAATTGAGCTCAGTATTCAGTAAAGACTGCTGCTGTCTTCTCTTATTTACTTGTAAGTTGCAGTTATCTGAGTGCAAATATTTTCGCCTTCAGGTATCTCTGGGAAGAGCCAGATACTCTTTGCCTTGGTGTTCACCACTCGGTACCTGGATCTGCTGACAGCCTTCATTTCTCTATACAACAGTTGCATGAAGGTAAAGGCGTAGAATGTACATGCACTCATCGGTGGATTTGACTTTTTGTAGTTAATCAGTTTCTTTGTTTCTGTGCTGTGAACACAGGTCATCTACGTCGGATGTGCCTATGCCACAGTCTACCTGATCTACGCAAAGTTCAGGGCAACTTATGATGGAAACCATGACACTTTCAGAGTTGAGTTTCTTGTGGTTCCAGTGGGAGGTCTCGCCTTTCTGGTCAACCACGACTTCTCTCCATTGGAGGTGAGTGTTCGAGTCTTCACTGCACATTTAACCATCATAAATGTGCTATTCTAGACTTCACTGCACATTTGACCATCATAAATGTGTTATTCTAGTCTTCACTGCACATTTGACCATCATAAATGTGCTATTCTAGACTTCACTGCACATTTGACCATCATAAATGTGTTATTCTAGTCTTCACTGCACATTTGACCATCATAAATGTGTTATTCTAGTCTTCACTGCACATTTGACCATCATAAATGTGTTATTCTAGTCTTCACTGCACATTTGACCATCATAAATGTGTTATTCTAGTCTTCACTGCACATCTGACTATCATAATTGTGTTATTCTAGTCTTCACTGCACATTTGACCATCATAAATGTGTTATTCTAGTCTTCACTGCACATCTGACTATCATAATTGTGTTATTCTAGTCTTGTGTTATTCACTGCACATTTGACCATCGTAAATGTGTTATTCATCTTCACTGCACATTTGACCATCATAAATGTGTTATTCTAGTCTTCACTGCACATCCATCATACAGACTAGACTTCATGTGTTATTCTAGTCTTCACTGCACATTTGACCATCATACATCTTCACTGCACATCATAATGTCATATTGTTATTCTAGTGTTTTATCTAGACCATTTGACATCAAATGTGTTATTCTAGTCTTCACTGCACATTTGACCATCATACATGTGTGTTATTCTAGTCTTCACTGCACATTTGACCATCATACATGTGTTATTCTAGTCTTCACTGCACATTTGACCATCATACTAGTCTTCACTGCACCATTTGACCATCATGTAAATGTGTTATTCTAGTCTTCACTGCACATTTGACCATCGTAAATGTTTATTCTAGACTTCACTGTGTTATTCATATTTGACATCGTAATTGACCATCACATTTGTGTTATTCTATCATAAATGTGTTATTCTAGTCTTCACTGCACATTTGACCATCATAAATGTGTTATTCTAGTCTTCACTGCACATTTGACCATCATACATGTGTTATTCTAGTCTTCACTGCACATTTGACCATCATAAATGTGTTATTCTAGTCTTCACTGCACATTTGACCATCATACATGTGTTATTCTAGACTTCACTGCACATTTGACCATCGTAATTGTGTTATTCTAGTCTTCACTGCACATTTGACCATCGTAAATGTGTTATTCTAGTCTTCACTGCACATTTGACCATCATAAATGTGTTATTCTAGTCTTCACTGCACATTTGACCATCATGAATGTGTTATTCTAGTCTTCACTGCACATTTGACCATCATAAATGTGTTATTCTAGTCTTCACTGCACATTTGACCATCATACATGTGTTATTCTAGTCTTCACTGCACATCTGACCATCATACATGTGTTATTCTAGTCTTCACTGCACATTTGACCATCGTATTGTTATTCTAGTCTTCACTGCATTTGACATAAATGTGTTATTCTAGTCTTCACTGCACATTTGACCATCATTTGTTATTCTAGTCTTCACTGCTTTACCATCATTAATGTGTTGTTCATTCTGCAAACCATAACATGTTACAGTCTTCACTGCATTATCATAAATGTTGTTAAACACAATTTGACCATAATGTGTTTTTCTAGTCTTCATACATACACATACATGTGTTACATGACTGCATCAAATAATAAATACTGAAATAAATAAAATCAAATTGCTCTTAAAAGAAACAGTTTGTTTAAAAATGAAAATTCTCTCATTATTTACTTACCCTCAAGTTGTTTCAGACCTGTATGAATTTTTATTTTCTTGGCAGATTCTGTGGACCTTTTCCATCTACCTTGAGTCAGTGGCCATCATAAATGCCATCCTGCCTCAGTATGTGTTATTCTGTTTATGATTACCATCATAAATGCAAGACCCATCATACATGGCGAGGCCGAGACCATCATAAATGTGTTATTCTAGTTTTGTTTTTAACCCACTATCTGTTCTCATAATAATACATACACGCCTGGAAATAAATAAATCAAATTGGGTTTGTTTAAAATGAAAATTCTACCGCACCTGTATGAATTTTTTTTTCTCTACCTCTTCAACTGGATCAAGACCGCGAGGCCGAGACCATCACTACCCACTATTGGCCTGGGGGTGTAGGTTCTACTTTGAGGGCTTCTTTGACATGATTGCCATCGTAGCTGGCGTCGTCCAGACTATTCTCTATTGTGACTTCTTCTACCTTTACATCACAAAAGGTAAATTCAACCTTTTTAAGGACAGTGAATGTGAATGATATTTATTTTAGGTGGTCATGAACTTAGTCAGTATGAGATTAAGACTGACTCATTTATTTTCTTAAAACACACATCTCATTGAATTGAATTTTATGACTAATTATTTTATGTTTTTAATTCAGAATTTAAAACATCTAAGGTACAGTTTACCTTGTTGTGAGATTAATGTTTCTTTATCAGAACAGATTTGGAGAAATGTAGCATTACTACACTTGTTCCCCAATGCATCCTCTGCAGTGAATGGGTGCCGTCAGAATGAGAGTTTAAACGGCTGATAAAAACACCACAATAATGTAATACACACGACTCCTGTTTATCAGTTAAAGTCCACAAGTGAAAAGCTGCATATTTGTAAGAATCAAATCCATCATTAAGATGTGGCTAAAATACAAATCCGTAATATTGCTTTCTCCAGTAAAAAAGTTGACTTGTCTGAATCAGGAGAGAAATATGCACAGATTAAGCAGCAATGCAATGCAAAAATGATCCAAAACAGTTCTTAACACGTGTTCATGGATTTTGAGAGGACTATAGGTTATGGACATTTACACTGGAGGAAGAGTTATGATTGCAGTTTCCATATTTTGACCAGACTCAACAGTTTACAGTT
Source organism: Ptychobarbus kaznakovi (assembly GCA_027422405.1). NCBI lineage: Eukaryota > Metazoa > Chordata > Actinopteri > Cypriniformes > Cyprinidae > Ptychobarbus > Ptychobarbus kaznakovi. The sequence goes on from CM049807.1 coordinate 22,080,226, forward strand.
TAAAGTTAAAACACATTAATAATGGATTTGCTTCTTACAGCTTTTCACTTTATAAGACATTATTATTGGACTGGAGTCATGTGGATTATTGTGAGGTTTTTATCAGCTGTTTGGACTCTCATTCTGACGGCACCCATTCACTGCACAGGATCCACTGGTGATGAGCAAGATACATTTCTCAAAATCTGTAGCAGAAATCTTTGATAGCTTAAAGGAGAGTAAATCTTCAGCTTATTTTCATTTCTGGGTGAACTATTACATTAGGAAAGGTACCTATTTGAATCCTTCTACATGAATGCATGTATTAATAGAAGTTGAAGCACTTGTTTGGCCTACATTTTTAGGATTTGGCATGTTTTAGGATAAAAAAAAATAAAAAACGTCCTGCTTCAGTTTCTGACATCTTTTGTCTGGTCCACAGTGCTGAAAGGAAAGAAGCTGAGTCTACCAGCCTAAGTGCCAAAGAACAGAGAGCTGTGTCTCCATCAGACTTATAGAGGGGCACAAGCCAATGATGCCACCGCAAGATGCCCAAGACAAAGAACACAACGCCAGTTCAATCACTGATTCATTTCTCTCCACCTGGACCATCCCCTTACAGAAACGAGGACGTTCTTTGCTAACTTTTCTTGTCTTTAGCATCTTGCAATACTTTTTATTATTGCTATTGAAAAGAAAATAACTTTTCTATATGCAAGGTGTATTGAAATATTGAACAGTGCATTGTAAACATTAACGGTAATGAAATGTTCATGAATTAAAATTATTTCATCCCTTTTTTTATTTCCCCACATTGTACATGTAGTAAAATCATCCTTTTATTTCAATGAATAGTTTTGCCACCACTAAAAATTTTAAAAAAGAAAGTCCTTTTAATTTGTCCCACATAAATGCCTTATTTGCATTTCAGTTTATGTACATAACCATTTTTGTTGATGCCCCCAAAGCAACGAGTCAACTGCAAACACGAGTGTTTCATATTTCATTCAGCACAATTCTCTGTGTGACTCATCATTTTTTTGAAATGTCAACATTTTTCAATGATATGTGATATTACAGCAAGGCTGTTTAAATATTCAGTTATTACCTGCAAACACCAGCTTGTTGAAATGCAGTAATGTATGGTAAGATCATTAAATCTAGTGGTGTGGATTCTGTCAAAGCACATTTTGGAGTGAGTTTTGTTGTGTAGTTTTTATTTTTTTTTTTAAAAGGACTACAACTTGTTTTCTTTAAGTTCAACATCCCAATGTTTCCCCTCTCGGGTCATTCCTGTAGGGTTTACAGTTATTTTTCTAGTTTTTACATGTCTCCAATAAATATTTTAAGGGACACGATTTGTGTTATTCCTTTGTGTTATTTCTATTGACAATGTTACTTTATTTATTCCACTTGTTCATTTAAATTTTCCATAATTATGGTCATAAAACTGCATGCATAATTATGAATAAATGTTGAAAATGCTGTTTACATGGAGCAGCATATCACATAAGTTAAAGTATTGTTACCATCTATATTCAAGTTAAATTAAAGACTCAATAAATAAAATACTACATTTTCCCTTATATATAAATTATTTTTACAGGACACTTTAGATTTGTGACTGTACAGCCAGTGAAAATACAGCAAGGAATAATTAATTCAGTTCCACCTACAAAGCACTGAGCACATGATCGCTGTGTAAGTACATCTCTTTTGTAGTGACCAAGCATTAAAACATTTAGCAATGATTCTTCAGTACTGGGACAAATGTAGCTATATCAAGGAATTATTTTGGATTAATACTCTATTCAGCATGTTTGGAGTTATTCACCTAGCCGGTGTTTCACTACATCTGCTTCTACCATTTTCTCTCTCTCAAAAAAAGTGTTTTGCCTACCCTTCATTCAATATGAGGCTACACCATCAGATGCATGTCTAAAATATAATACTGACAAATCTAGGATTCATTTTAATGAATTAAATAACCAGATTTTTCATATCACATAAAAATGAGAGGCAAAACTAAGCAAAAACGGTTTACAATATTTTACACGTGCTTTAGGTATCATAATTTGGATAAAATAAAGATAAAATCGAATTAAATAATGCATTTGAGCAGTGTGCAAAATATATTAAGTAATAATATGGAACTGGAATATATAATTGATTTTTACATTTACATTTAGTCAATTTGCAGACGCTTTTATCCAAAGCTACTTACAATTGGGGAATACATAAAGCGATTAATCTTGAAGAGGCAAACAGACAGAGGAAGTGCCCCTAACACCAAGTCTCAGGCATTGTTCAAATAAGTACAAGCTAGCAAGGGAAGGAGAGAAAGATAAAGAGAAAGATGAAGATTTAGAAAAAGTGAAAGATTTTTTTTTTTTTTTTTTAGGATGAAGTCAAGTAGTGTTGAAAGAGATGAGTTTTCAGTTGTTGCTTGAAGATTGACAGGGATCCAGCATTCCGGATGGGGGGGGAAGATCATTCCAGCAGCCAGGAACGGTGAACGAGAATGTTCTGGAGAGTGATTTTGAGCCTCTCTGTGATGGTACCACGAGGCGTCGCTCACTAGCAGATCTCAGACTTCTGGAGGGGATGTAGATTTGTAATAGTGAGTGGAAGTAGGCGGGTGCTGAGCCTGTGGTTGTTCTATATGCAAGCATCAGTGTCTTGAACTGGATGCGAGCTGCAACTGGTAGCCAGTGCAAGGAGACAAAGAGAGGTGTGACATGTGCTCTTTTGGGCTCGTTGAAGACCAGTCGTGCCGCTGCATTCTGAATCATTTGTAGAGGTTTGATTGTGTTTGATGGAAGTCCAGCTAGAAGAGCATTGCAGTAGTCCAGCCTAGAAATGACAAGGGCCTGGACAAGAAGTTGTGCAGCATGCTCTGTCAGAAAGGGCCTGATCTTTCTGATGTTGTGTAGTGCAAACCTGCAAGATCGAGCAGTCTTTGCAATGTGCTCTTTGAAGGTCAGCTGATCATCAAAGATTACACCAAGATTTCTGACCGAAGCTGATGGGGTAATTGTTGATGAACCTAACTGAATCGTGAAGTCATGCTGTAGAGTTGGAGTGGCAGGGAAGACAAGAAGCTCAGTCTTTGCCAGGTTGAGCTGTAGGTGATGTTCTTTCATCCATGCCGAGATGTCTGCCAGGCAGCCTGAGATCCGTGCAGCTACCGTTGGATCATCTGGTCGAAATGAGAGATAGAGCTGTGTGTCATCAGCATAGCAATGGTAGGAGAAACCATGTGCTTGTATGATGGGACCCAGTGATGTAGTGTATGTGGAGAAGAGGAGGGTCCAAGAACTGATCCCTGAGGAACCCCAGTGACCAGTTGATGTGCTTTGGATACCTCCCCTCCCCAGGCCACCCTGAAAGACCGACCAGTGAGATAGGATTCAAACCAGCGAAGTGGAATCCCAGTGATGTCCAGTGATGAGAGGGTGGACAGGAGGATCCTGATGGTTAACAGTGTCAAAAGCGGCAGACAGATCCAGCAGAATGAGGACTGATGATTTGGAATCAGCTTTTGCAATTCGCAGGGCTTCAGTGACTGAGTAGCACAGTCTCAGTTGAATGGCCACTCTGAACCTGACTGGTTAGCATCCAGTTTGTTGTTCTGTGACAAGAAACAATGAGACCTGGTTGAAGACAACTCGTTCGAGTGTTTTGGATATGAATGGAAGGAGAGAGACAGGTCTGTAGTTTTCTATAAGAGAAGTGTTTAATGTAGGTTTTTTGAGCAGTGGGGTTAACCCGAGCCTGCTTGAATGCAGTGGGGAAGATGGCTGTGAGGAGAGATGTGTTGATGATGTGTGTGAGTGCTGGTAAGAGTGAAGGAGAGATTGCTTGGAGAAGGTGTGAGGGGATTGGGTCTAGAGGACATGTTCTGGATGGCTGGAGAGGGGAAGTTTGGATACTTCTGCTTCAGTGAGGGGACAGAAGGAGAAGATGGGAGTTTGAGCAGTGGATCTAGTTGGTTGGAGGTCCTGTGTGAGTGGAGGTGAAAACTGACTACTGATTGAAAAAAAAGAAGTTGCAAAGTCATCAGCTGTTATAGAAGTGGTGGGAGGTGGTGAAGGGGGACAGAGGAGATAATCAAATGTTCTGAAGAGATACATAAATATATTAAAGCGTTGATTAAAAAAAAATCAACGCTTTAATATTTATGTTTTGTCAGTTTTCCTTCCGATGATCCTACAATTTATACGGTTGCTAATTAACTTATTTGACGCAACCATTCGCAATTTTGACGCAACCTCCTGTGATCGCTACTATATTTATTACTATTTTTTAAATTACATTTTATTTCGTTTGTGGACTGAATATTAACCCTATCCACATAATTCGCACTCTGCAATTTTGTCAAAAACACTCTAGTTATCAAATTCATTGTTATCAATTATTAAATGATTAATTCCAGAGCGGGAATTGTCAGATAAAAACAAAACAAAAAGATAATGTCAGGTAATGTTGTGGTAAAGGTTTTGCCCCATCATGTCTCACGGTACGTGGCGTGTTACGGTACCGAGCGTGACGTCAGCGCGCGATAGTCTAGTCAACAGCTCAGCTGCTGCTGTTGTGTGCGACCGCGGGAAAAAAACACTCCACGTAATACATCGGCCGGTTCCAGGGAGGGACTCTGGACTTCCGTGGGGTAACCGTGTCCGTGTTTCAGACAAGATAACGGGAATACATCAGCTCTCGTTCTTCAGAAATAAACCGAGACTCGTCGGCGTGGAACAGCGGAGGTTTAGGTCTAGGACAGTTTCTCTGGAGAGGAAGGGAAATGGAGCTGGATGACGGAGTTGTGTACCAGGACGATCCGGGGACATCGGCGATCATGTCGGAGAGAGTCTCGGGCCTGGCCAACTCCATCTACCGCGAGTTCGAGAGACTCATCCGCAAATACGACGAGGACGTGGTGAAGGAGCTGATGCCGCTGGTGGTGGCGGTGCTGGAGAACCTCGACTCGGTGTTCGCCGAGAACCAGGAGCAAGAGGTGGAGCTGGAGCTCCTCAAGGAGGACAACGAGCAGCTGATCACTCAGTACGAGCGCGAGAAAGCGCTCAGGAAACACGCCGAGGAGGTGAGTGCGCGCGGAGGCTCGCGTCACCATCAGCATCTTTGTTTTCTTGCAGCAGCAGCATCATCCTCATGCACGTGCACGAATGGTTTTGTCCTGTCCTTGTTTAGCCAGTGCTGCCCTTTGAGGGTGAATCAGCATTGGGCCTTAAGTGAATAAAGAAATCAAATGTGCACTTAGACTTCATTAATATGCCCTCTGATGGTCTGTCTGGTTAATGTACACACATTTCTGACGCAGTCATGTTGTTTGCATGCTTGTAAGTAAAGACCAGAGATCGAAAACAACGCAAAACAAGCATCAAACAACATGTCGAGCGAGTTACAGAGACGGATGCTGCCTCTGTGTCACATGGGATGAGAGACCGGGGCAAGTTGTCACAGTGGCCGAGCTTTGGCTATAACGTTCTGGCAAACGTTCCTCAAGTAACGCTAAGAGAATGTTCATTGTTATCTGTTCTAATAATGTTCTCAAAACATTTTTTTATTTATACGTTATTAATAGAACGTTTTTTTCTGAAACATTTTAGTTGCATGTTCATCTGTTGTTGTTTTTAATGTTAACGTTACCTGTTTCAGAACGTTCTGTTCCGAGAACGCTTTTATAGAATGTTCTTTCAAAGTTATCTGCTATTTAATAACGTTAGCACAACAATGTTATTTTATACGTTTTCATAGAACGTTTTTTAGGAAACATTTTAGTTGGATGTTCTTCTAACGTTTTTGAATGTTACCTGTGAGGTAATGTAACTATAATGCTATCATATATTTGATACAATGAAACGTTCCCTTAACGACCAAGAACCAAAAAAGTTTTTTTTAAACATTTTAAAAACTGGACATTTTGAACATTCAGAAATAATGTTTTCATAACTTCAAGGGAACATTAGCAGAGTGTTCTTATAATAAATATGTTTAGTTTGATGGGTAGCTGTAAGGTTTTGATTCAAAAGCCCAATAGTTTTTAGCAGTGGTTTTGTATTTCAAACACCTTTTTTAAAATCCCAATATCATATTTGTCAATGTTGTGTCGGTGTGTTGTCAAGTTAGGCAGGCTGTCACAATGTCGTTAATTTCTAAAAATGACTATTTTAATAATCATAATAATATCTGTTGACCGTGAATTGTGCTGTTTCATGACTTTTAGGCTAATAAACCAAAAATAGGGTTTTTAATGGCTGTGTTCGCTGTGACAACTTACCCCATATAATGTGACCGCATGTCACCATGTTCAGTGAGATGTATTATTTTCCCCTGAGCAATAACGATGGAAATATTCAATAGCTTTTTTTGTAGGCAAGACTTTAATGTATGTAAAATTACATTTAAAAAATAAACCTACCTTGGTAAATATTTACTAGAGTCAAAAGTGTGTCATCTAGTCCTAGTCGTCCATATATGGCAGGATTTTGATCTGATGCAACAGTCTGTCATCATGCACAGTAACACACTGTGCAGTGCTTTTTTCAGAGACTTTCACCTTAAACCTTTGACATTGTATTGCATGTGTCATTTGTTTTAAGTTACGAACCTTTAATAGTTGAAGTGTGTGAGTAAATGCGACTCTCTAATCTGTTTTGGAAATAAGATTACACTACATGTACAGTTCTCAACGTGTGTAAGCCCGACTTTGGACAGATTAAGGCTGCTCAATGGCTTTATGTGTTCCTGACACAGTGACAGTTAACTGTGATTGAGTAATATGTCTGGCACATTTTACAACCAAAACACACATGAGCCATGAGCTGCATTAATCCCCGTGTGTGTACTGATACATCCTATAATGTCAGACAGATTCCAACAGCAGAGTGACTGTGACATAAGGCTGTGATCAATATTCTCAGATCACTGATATACTAGAGACACTTTTAAGACTATTTGAGCTCTTGATCGGGTTTCAGGCATAATGTGTTACATTTTTATACTGTATTTTTTTAAAAACAAAACATTGAACCAATATGTCGTCTCAAACCAGTGTAATTAATTATTCTATTATAGGATTTATGGAAATGTTAAATTGGCTTTATATTTTTAGTTTTCATTTTAATTTAGCTTTAAGTTTTGGTATTTTTTTGTGCTTTTTGTTGTGTGCTTTTGTCATTTTTATTAATTAAAAAAATATTTATAATTCCGCTTTCATTTATTTAAACTTTAGTTTTAGCTATATTATTAATTCGACTTACTCTTGATTTATCACTTCTAATTTTTTTAAATGGACATTTTTCATCTAAAATTTATATTTTATTTTTCAGTTACCCAAAATGTTTTAATTTTGAATAGTTTTAGTTAATAACAACACAGTCTTAATCATAGCTGCAAAATCAGTTCACACTTATATGTCGCCCCTTGATATTAAAATTGAATTTAATGAATTGATTTGAGTTTTTCCATGGCATGTGATGATATTTTTGATATCTAGAGAGAATAGTGTCTGAAATAATGCAGATATATCGTACAGTTCATTGACTTAAGATACCATGACCCCATGTTTTACAGAATATTTACTGAGAAAACAGAAACTATATTATCATGTCATTGTAGTTTATGTCTTGTCTTAATCTTCTCTAACTTTACTGTGTGTTTGTGAGCGATTTGTGTTGCACTGAAAATGAATGGGAACTGAATGTGACTTGGACCTTATGTTTGTTGATCTCTGTGCTCGGGGAACCTAAAGCTCCCCTTTATCAGATACTCTCTCCAGGAGACCCCTGTACTCCAGACGGGAAGCATGTGTCCTGCAGGGATTTGCAGGAGAGAGATTCCAATTAGGGAACATTCCTCAAGATATTACTTCCAGGTCATGCGGTCCTTTGCTGTGACCTGGCTATAAAAACTCTTGCAGGATTCTCACTCTATTTTGCTTGTGAAACGTACAGTTTTGTCAATGCATGATGTCCCTTTTGCAGTTTTCATACACTGCCACTCAAAAAAGTTTGTGGTCAGTAAGACATTTTGAAAGAAATACATATTTTCATTCAGCAAATGTGCATTCAATTAATCAAAAGTGACCATAAATACATTTATATATTACAAAAGATTTCTATTTCACATAAATGCTGTTTGTTTGAACTTCTGTCAACTGTTCCAACAAGTGTTTTTAACACATGAGCACTGCAGCAAATCAGTATATTATTATGATTTCTGAAGGATTGTATGACACTGAAGACTGGAGTAATGATGATGCTGGAAATTACTCTATTTTCGATCAAATAAATGTAGCACAGATAAGCAACTTCTTTCAAAAACATATTAAACAAAAATATTGCTAACCCCGATGTTTTGAATTTGGTTAGTGAATATTGTGAGCATTTTTACACTTCAATTTAAGCACATTTTCATACTTTAAGCAATGTTGTAAACTATGTTTTAACTACTGTACTTTCTATATATCAGCATTAGCTGTTGTTTTGGTCAACCATATATCCACATTTCACATAGATTTTGTTGCATATGTTGGATGTAGTTTAATAAAATAAATCCTTAGAAGTCTTTTCTGCCTTGTTTGTGTCGGTCTTCATAGATTTGACATTTTAATCTTGTTCCTCAGAGCTGGAAATATCCATAAAAGTGAAGAGAATATGTCAGACACATTTATACTAATCTTGATCCTATTCTTGATGCATTCGACTACCTTGCGGAAATCATAAAGTGCCTTTTCTGCTTGAAGTTTTGTAGCTTTTAGTCTGTTGAGTGTATAATCAATATGCTGGCTAGCTAAAGTTAATTTCAGCACATAAACACGCATAAGAAAGACCAGAAATATTGATGACTCGTGCTTGAAGATGCACAAGACTGAAAATGTCCCCTTCCTTTAAATGACAAATATCGCTCACCGTTGATATCATGATGTAACATAACTAAATCATGTAAGGCCTGTTGGTTATTTAAAAAAATAAATGTATTATGCAATATTTAATTTGTTCTTCTGTTTTCTGTGAGCAGAAGTTCATTGAATTGGAAGACTCCCAAGAGCAAGAGAAGAAGGACTTGCAGAACCATCTGGAAAGCCTTTCATCACATTCCCGTCAACTGGAGCTGAAGATCAAGAACTATGCTGACCAGAGTAAGAATCGCCTGCTTTATTCCCTCTTCTCGTTCAATCGGACACTTCCACGATCTGACAGTCTTTTAAACCTTCTTATATATCTTCTTCATGTTATATGTCCATGCATCTGCTCTTAAAGTCCTTCTGTTTTAGTATACAATAGCCATGGTCCTGTATACTGTAGCTGTTATGTGAAGTATTGATTTAGTGCTCTTCACACGAGGTTCATGTTAGAGTACTGTCCCGTAATTTAATCTGCTCTCTCTTTTCTCAAACCATTCTGCTTGACCCTATTAATGGATCACTGAGAATGTAGAGTGGCCCGTTTGCACAGCAAAGATTTGACACGTGCTTTGGCTTCAACATATAACTGTTTAATACTTCATGTCTGGGAATCATTATTGTGCAATTTTTTCTATTAAAGTGAAGTAGTTGGGTGCTACTTATCTTACACCAATATGATTTTCAAGGGTTGCTTGCTGTTCATATGCATCAGCATTCAACAGATTAATTTAGAGATCATTGGCTAATTCGCTTCTGACATGGATATGAATATGTTCCTGTGGCTCAGTGGTAGAGCATTGTGTTAGCAGCGCAAAAGGTTGTGGGTTCAATTCCCAGGAACACACATACTGATGAAGAAATGTATAGCCTGAATGCACTGTAAGTCGCTTTTGATAAAAGCGTCTGCTAAATGCATAAATGTAATGTAAATGAATGTAAAACCTGCTGTATTGTTTTCGGTCCATATTCCACTCATCTCTCCATATACATTTGTTTATTAATTTAAAGGAATAGTCCACCCAAAAATGAAAATTTGCTGAAAATGTACTCGCCCTCAGACTATCCAAGATGTAGATAAGTTTGTTTCTTCATCAGAACAGATTTGGAGAAATGTTGCTTTTCCTCACTTGCTCATCAGTGGATCCTCTGCAGTGAATGGGTGCCGTCAGAATCAGAGTCCAAACAGCTGATAAAAACATCACATTAATCCACAAGTAATCCTCACCACTCCAGTCCATCAATTAATGTGTTGATGTAAAAAGCTGCTTTTTGTAATAAACAAATTTATCATTAAAACTTAAAAAAATCCATTGCTAAAATACCATAATGAAGCGTCTCGCTTGAATCGGGAGAGAAGTATGCACAGATCGAGCTCCGTTTACACGGACTGGAGTTGTGTGGATTATTGTGATGTTTTTATAAACTGTTTGGACTCTCATTCTGACGGCACCCATTCACTGCTGAAGATCCAGTGGTGAGCAAGTGATGTAATGCTGTTTAAATGCACACAGAAACTCTCCTCTACATATTTTAGAATATAATTATGAATCACATTAGAATAACCAAATTAAAGTTGTGACCATATTTAGTGATGCATTACATCTTTTCCAAAATAATTGAAAACAGAATTTGATTTGTTGTCAAAGCAAATATTTACAGCTCTAGAAGTCTGGCTTTGAGTGAGGGAGTTTTCTTTAGTTTTGCATTCATGTGAATAATCTCTTCAGTCTTATTAAATGCAATGTTTTCTGTGGCCCTGAAATAACATAACTCATGTTCTGTCGCTCGAAAACATCCGTAAAAAAGATCTAAACCAGGGTCAGTTCAGACTGAGTGTGTGTGCTGGAGCCCGTGGGTGATAATGATATTAGTCAAGCACCAAAACATGCTAATTATGGATGTCTGCTGTTTTAATCTGGCACTAATGAATGAATTAATAGTGCATTTCCAGCAAACCCTTTTCTGAGATTTGAAATGGGTATCAGTTCTACTAGAAATCACTGTGCGGAAATGAAGTGTGTAGAAAGTGAATTAGCCGGTCTGATTGTGGGATGCTTTGGGTTTGGGCAGATCTGCGGCAGGATTAGATTTAAACATGAAAGCTAAAAGTGGATTATGTCTTTGTGTCACCTCTTAAATAAAGCCTGTTTAATATCCTCTGTGGATATTCTCTCTACAGAACTGCAAGTATTTTTAAAGGCCTCACTGAAAGCATCAGCTTTGCTCACTCAAACTAGCTTAAAATCTGGTTTCAAGCCAATTCTAAGTGGCAGGCTGGCTCGCATGGTTTTTGAGTGCTGTACAGTGAACTGCGGGCCGTCATTGGTCATTTGGGAGGTTTCTAACCTGCTACGACGATGGAAGTGATAATTAGCCTCGTTTCTCTGTCCTCATTTATTTCAAGGCCCTTGTTCCAAGCTTGTACCTTGTGTTTACAAGACATCGCAGACTAACATTTTGCATGCATTTGCATGCAAAAAGATGCCAAAATATTGTCTTTCAAAGTTGTTAAAAGTTGATATAGACATTTAAAAAGACATATTTCTGGACTGAACCACAATACTACAATCTTTGCAAATTACACTGTTGAACAAGTTAACCATTCCCAATTTCTTTAATATTTTTTTACTCCTCCTTCCTCAGTAAGTCGATTAGAGGAGCGAGAGGCTGAACTGAAGCGCGAGTTTAATTCCCTTCACCTGCGGCACACAGAGGTAAGAGAGTCACCGCGGTTTTGGGAGCGGCAACCGTAATATACATTAATCAAAGAGTGAATTTAAATACAAATTGTACATGACAATACATGAAAATAGAAGTTATTTTAATAAAATTAATGTTCTTACTTTATTAATTAAATGCTGCCTTGGTGAGCAGACTACCAGATCTTTAAGGCCAATTAATTTGCCTACTTTTTGTTAATTTGTTCTTCAGATGATCCACAACTACATGGAACACGTGGAACGGATCCGGACGCAGACGGGAGGAGAGACCTCTGACACAGCAACACTTGGCCGAGTTCGGTAAGATGAACATGATCCTAGTATCTGTGCTGCTTAAAAGAAACAATATATAACATTCAATTACATCAGAACAAAGATTGATTGCATTTCACATTTAAATGAATGCATGATGATTTTTGATCTTGTTCACATTACACAGGAAAGAGCGGCCCCAGTCTCTGGGAATCTTCCCCATGTCCGGCGGTGGCTCTTCACTGACGCCTGACATCCAGGGCAGAGCCGAGACTCCTGGGATGGACGGCTGGAGATTCAATAACCTCAGTCATCAGCGCTCTAACGCCAGCCTCAAGGTACAGGAACATCCAAGATCATCATATAAGAGTTTCGAGGGAATTTACACTGGGCCATTAGAAGAAAATAACTGATATAATAGACGGATGATATGAAAGAAGCATAAAGAGATGCTTTTAATCCAAAAAGTAAATTATTCTTCCTTTTGAACTGGTTCTCTTTAAAATACATAACTTGTGTAATCCCTCGTAGACTATCTGTATTCAATTAAAACTGGAATATATTTTAAGTCACATGTATTTCATAAACCCATAGTGCTTTCAGGATTACAGTCCACAATCAAAATGATACATTTAATTATTCTAGCTGCTGTGAGAGAAGGCTATAAATGATCCTCACATGCGATAACCTACTAGCCGGGACAACTTCTTCATGTTTACAGACGTGACATTATTATAAGCTAACCGTTGTGAATCGGGCTAAAGTAAAGTTGAACACTGGCTGGTTATGTACTTGCTCAAATATTGATTTTGGAAAATGTTTAACCAAAAAAAGTTACGGACTGCAGCTTTAACACATATGATGATATATAACTATATCGAGTGTAATATTCAGTACTTCTGAAAATATTTAGCAGTTCATAATATGAATGGTTTGAAATGGACTCCATACGTACTGATGTTCAATTTAAGAACATCAAATGGACCCTTTTCACATTTCCAGGGTTCTCAGAACTAGGGGTGTGCGATACTGACAGAAAATGATATCTTTCTTTATTTGGGATTCTTTGAATAACTAAACTATGTATTTCTGAGGATGATTTGTGCTGGGATCTTGGCTGCTTTAGGCCTTTCATGGATAAATATGACACATAAATGCCAGAAGGTGGCAGTAAGTCCAATGAGTGATTCATTGAATCATTCATTCAAATGATTCATTCAAAAGGGCTGAATCATTTTTAGAAATGAAGCAAGTGACTGGGTTATTACGTATGGGTTATTGAATCATGGACTCTAATGATCGGTTCAGGAATAAAACGCAGCAGTGTTGCTCTGAGATGCAAAAATGTTGGTGAAACAGGAAAAAACAGACAACATTATGTCTAAAATCTAACTAACTGAATATTAACGTATTGCTTTTTGAACTGTTTAATATAAAGTTAATATCACATTTGCGATCACACTCATGCGCTAATATTTAGGAAAACGGCACTGTTGCTTGTGTTGTATTACTTAACGATATAAATACAAAAACAAACCCATACAGGGATACTTTTTGCTTTCATAACTTTAATTATTGGGGCTTTTTAACTGCATTTATTAGTCTTCATCATGCATATAGGCTTCAAGACATGATTTGTTTATTTTTTGTAAAGTGAGTAATATTAATATAAAGTGAGTATAAATATTGCACACCCCTACTCAGAACGGGAAGTACTTCTATAGTGGTGAAGAAACTACAACAAACATAATCTTTGTGCTCCCATTTGCTCCAATAGTAAAATAAAAAATCCATAATATTGTTTCTATGACTTTCCAAAAGAGGAAGAAAAATAGACATTGATTACGTTGGTAGGAAGTTCCTCAGCCATTGTATTAGAAACGCAGCAGGATTAACTGCCAATGTAACAAAGTATAATGTTATAAACAAACTTAAAAAAAATTTACATTTTTTAATAAGTAAAATATAAAAAACTTCACAATGTTAATAACCGTGGCAATGCATCACGTGAAACGAGTCCATTATTCAGACGATTCATTCCATTAATGTTACAGCCGTTTTTCTTTACGTGAACTGGTTTGATGCTGCGACATCCACGCTCACCTGCAAGAAACATGGCAACATTAAGAATCTGAAGCTCTCTTGTACGGATCGCTGCTTTAAATGTTCTCATGCACAATAATGTTACATTAGAGTTGTGTTTTCCCACCCACCATTGCTAGATCACAGCACAAACACATGAGAGCGCTATTGTGTTTCAAACCAATATAAGATGCCACGTCCCAATTTTCTTGTCCAAGCAGTTGGAGGCGGAGGACACTCCAAAGAAAAGGGATGGTAAGGATGTTCTGGAAGCTTGGGACTCGCTGGCAAACGACTGCAAGGTAGCAAGGCTGTGTGCCGGCGGACAGTGTGTAGTGCAAATCACTGTTGTCCTCTAATAATCAGAAAGCTTATTCACAGAACGTGGTTTGGTGTCTTAGCTGCATGCAACTACATAGATGTAGAAAGTCCAGATTAGTAATAAAAGCTAAATAAAAAAAGAGCATGTTAACTTGGAGTAATGCACAAATATTTTATTTATCTCGGATATAGTTACATACAGCTAATGCATGGAGTTAATTTAGCTTTTACCGCATGTCATGCTGTCTCCGATTTCATTCTTCATTTGCACATTTCTTACATTGCGCTATCAAAATGGTAGCTGACAATATCATGTCTTTTATTTGTAACACTTATTGTCGTTATGAATTGGTTTTAACCAGTGTTGGGGAACGTTACTTTTAAAGGGGTCATGAACTGCCTTTTTAAAATTATTTTGTGCTGTTCTCTGAGGTCTACTCATAATGTTATCAAGATTTTTACATCAAAATCATCATGATTTGGAAGTAATAGGCCGTTTTCTGTCCTGTTTTTGACCCCCTCATCAGAACACTCTGTTTGAACAACACGTTCTCTCTCCCAACTCGTCACATATTGAAGTCGAGGTACCCTTTTAGTCATTTTTTGACTTGCAGGGTCCTCCGTTGTTTTCAGTTGTTTGTCTTAGTTTAATGGTTTGCCTGCATTTGTAAAAAATTGAAATAGTTTTATATAAATTTATACTTTCATTGGAGCACCTGACCCCACCGTAACATTACCCTAAACCTACCCACTTTAGAAGACGGGAGACGGAGACGGCGATCACGTCTACTCCTCTCACAAATCTATCGTTTTGCCTCAGAAGACTTGGAATATTAATCGTTTTTGAATAAATTATGACTGTAGTTGTATCTGCCTGTTATATCTTGTGTTTTATTGACACATGGCAGGTTTATGGGCAGGGGTTGGGTTATGTGCTCATAAATGTGTAATTAGTGTAATTTAAATAAAACTGTCGTGACTGAAAAATGCTTACATTGAAAAATCACACCCCAACATATATGCAATAATGGCAATATTATTACCCAGTATATAATTTAATCACAACGATAAAATTCCCAGTACCTTTCGCGTCGGCATATTGACGCCAAGGTTTTTATTTAAAGCAACTGATGACCTGCACGTCGAAAAATGACGTTGGGTACCTTGAGCGTCAAAAAGTCACGCCAAGTGTTCCTGACCAAGCTTCAGTATGTGACGAGTTGGAAGTGAGAACGTGTTGGTTTGAATAGGCGTGGATGATTGTAGACTCGGTAATAAACGCCCACTGCTACGATTGGCTGACAGTTGTGTACGTTTGACTGCTGTGATTAAGTTTAAAAATGTGTAAATACTCAGTACATATCAAACGATAACAGACAAAGCAATTGTGATCACGTAATGAAAACAGTTACTCTTGTGTGTTGCGACATCAGATCCAGTATAGTCGGCACAGCATCGTCTTTTAGTTTCAATCTTTCTGAAAATCCCACATCACATTCGTTTGTAAACGAATCCGCGATTAACTTCCTTGAAAATAAAGTTCCTCAACTACAGTTTGTTTTCTGCGTAGACCTGCGTTTGCCTCTCTTGTTATTCACACTACATCGGTGGGCGGGGCTAAACAGGCAGTGATGTAGAATTGGTGGGAGGGGCTAAACAGGCAGTGATGTAGAATTGGTGGGAGGGGCTAAACAGGCAGTGATGTAGAATTGGTGGGAGGGGCTAAACAGCAGTGATGTAGAAGCAGGCGTTGATCATCTTTGTGGAGGCGGTGCTTATCCACACTATTACATCATAAAGCAGAACATTACTCAAGGTGTCATTTTGGCAGATTGCCATCAATATAAGCTGTTTTTAGACTAACGAGGGCGTTTTGAGTTCTGAAGCTTACAGCACAATGACCTCTTTTGTCAAAAGATCAAGGGAATTTTGGTTTCTCAGTTCATGACCCCTTTAAAATGAAATGTTACATTATTTCTTCACTTCTAATAAAAGTAGCTTGCTTTTTGTATAGTGTAAAAATAATGTTAGTTTTACAATATTTTGGATAAAGTGTGCGGGTACGTAACACATGGCAATAGATGTTTTCAGTTTTAGTAGGTTAATGTACTGTAGATGTAGGTTTTCTACAGTATAAATAACCCCAACACTTGACTTTAACATAGTTTTTCTTCTTTTCTTTAAATTACTGCATTCATTTCAACTGTGTTGCATTTACAGCAGTGTTTGTTAACCTATTTCATCAGCATAAATGATATTTGCTTTGTTATTCGTGTGTGTTGTGTAAATCTCGGTGTGTTGCAGTGTGTTTTTGTTGTAGTGGTTTTGTAGAGATTGACCGATAATTGGTTTGGATGATTTTATTTTCCACTCTTGTGTTATCAGTTCTTAAGTACCAGTATGGTACGCCTATAAATCACTCTACTTAATATATTGTTTGGATAAAATTGTAAACGTAATTTAAAAAAAAAATCTTCATAATCAGACAGCAAAGTTACAAAGCAACTTTGCATTAATATAATCGCATAACATGCATAGTTGTATTAAAAAAGTAAATAAACCTTTTTTATTATTGTCAAAAATCAAAAATGTAAACTTTTAAATATATTTAGCAATATTAAAATATTTACAATATTGCATCTTAGTTATCAGACACTTGAATAAACAAACAACCTGTATCGGTCGATCTCAGTTGTTTGGTGTTCTAATCGCTGTTATTTTTGTATCATGTAAGCTTTCGTACAGTTGCATCAATGAGCTGTCAAGTGTTTGCCCTTTTTGTGTTTGGAGTCTTATATTTTAATACCTTTAGCCTGAACTGACACTGATTTGTCTAGTTATTATTTGACGCTTGTAATTATTTGAAAATTGTCTAGAGCAATGCCATCCCCTATATATTTAGTTGTGTGTGTTTGTGTGGCCTTTGGTCTCACCTCAGTTTGTCAAATGTTCAGGGTATATCCCGACCCCTCTGTGTTTTCATGTTGCTTTCTCTCCTCTGTCCCTGAGCTGTGACCTCTGACCTTCAGGTAATGAGCATTGTGTGTTGACTGATTTTCAGGATGAGCTGTCTGACCTCAGCCAGGGAGGTGTCACTCCCATGTCCACCACGGCCTCAGATCTGGCCCTGGACTCGCACAGAGAGGATGGAGAGGGATTCTGGAGGAACACAGAGGTTCAGGCTGTTCCCGGGACCAGGAGCGTCTCTGCGGGTTAGACGCTCTTTTACTGTGCATGGAAAGCGTTTCAGCTGTAGATGACTCTAGAATTGCTCAGTGTTACTCATTTAGTGTAATACACTACCATTCAGACGTTTAGGGTCGGGAAGATTGTTCTTATGCTCAGTGAGGCGATATTTATTTGATTAAAAAATACAGTAAAAACAGCAACATTGTGAAATAATTTTACAATTAAAAGTATTCTATTTAAATATATGTTCAAATGTAATTTATTCTTGTGATGTAAAGCTGTATTTTCAGCATCATTACTCCAGTCTTCAGTGTCACATGATCCTTCAGAAATTATGCTGATTTGCTGCTCAAGAAACATTTATTATTATCAAATTTGAAATCACTTGTGCTGCTTAATATGTTTGTGTTAGCTGTGATAGGCCTACCTTTTTTCGGGTTTCTTTGATAGATAGAAAGTTCAAACAACGTATTGCAGATCACATTTCAAATGATGATAAATATGCAGTTGTCCATTTGAATTATTCAGGTCTGGCCGATAATGAGGAGAAGTCCGATGTTCAGGCCATTATTGAGTCCACACCAGAGCTGGACATGAACCTCGGATATAAAGGTTCAAGGTAATCAATGTGCCATCGATCAAACAGTGTGTCTAAAACATTTGAATGTGTCTATGATGCCCAGAAATACTGTTTAGGTTTAATAGGATTCTCTAAACTGAGTAACTGCAGTTTTACCCTCTCATATTAAAGTGTCATATCCTAAATCTAGTGCTGGCCTATAATTGAATAATGTAACATGCTCGTTGCTGATGTGTTGAAGCACCCCGACCCAAGGGATTGAGAACATGGCGTTCGACCGAAATACAGAGTCTCTCTTTGAAGAAGTGTCGTCAGCAGGCACAGGTTTGATTGGAGATGTGGATGAAGGAGCAGATCTGTTGGGTACGTTTGTTGCTGTTCATTTTCAGATGTTACGAAAACATTACACAAACTTAAAACTGTTTTACTTGAGCTCGATTTTTATTAACATCAAAGGAACAGTTCATTCAAAAATTTGCTGAGAATGTACTCATCCTCGGGACATCCAAGATGTAGATTGTTTCTTCATCAGAACAGATTTGGAGAAATGTTGCATACTTCACTTGCTCAGCAGTGGATCCTCTGCAGTGAATGGGTGCCATCAGTATGAGAGTCCAAACAGCTGATAAAAACATCACAATAATCCACATGACTCCAGTCTATCAGTGAATGTCTGGTGAAGTGAAAAGTTACGTGATTGTAAGAAACAAATTCATCATTAAGACGTTTCTAACTTCAAACTGAGGATAGAGTCCTCCGTCATTAGTATTTCTTTCTCCAGTGAAAAAATCATCCCGTCTGAATCGGGAGAGAAATATGCACAGATCAACACCGTTTACCAGCAAAAACAGTTCAAAACTAATATGTCTGTGGATTTTGATCTTTAATCAAAAACCATTAAAGCAATGGTTTACATTTAAAATGTCTTAATGATGGATTTGTTTCTTAAACACACACACACACACACACACACACACACACACTTCGTACCTGTGAGGGTTGAGGTCATGGAGATACTTGTGGATTTTTTTCATCTGTTTGGGCTCTGATTCTGACGGCACCCATTCACTGCAAAGGACCCATTGGTGAGCAAGTGATGTAATGCTACAGTACATTTCTCCAAATCTGGTCTGAAGAAAAAACAAACTCATCTATATCTTGGCTGTTCTGAGGGTGAGCACATTTTCAGCAAGTTTTCGTTTTTAGGTGAACTAGTCCTTTAAATATGTGTCATTTACCATCATAATGAGATGAGCTCTGTGATGGTGGCACAGTCCCATGATGCTCTGTTTTGCATGTTGAACTGACCCAGATTTCTCTCTCCATGCCCTGTTGTCCTGTTCTTCCCTCTAACCGCAGTGGAGTACTCCGGTGTGTAAGACATCCTTGCTTCTTTCTGTCAGAGAATCTTTGCTTGTGTTTCAATTAGCATCATTTTTGTATCTAAATCTTTTAATTCGTTCCTCATACTTCTCCATACTTTCCCCTTTAACTGAATCATACAGTAGCAAACAGTGCCAACCCTATGGCAGCAACATGATATAAACATCTTCACCTACTGTAGCATGATGTAGCACAGAATGGGGTGATAGTGTTAGACTCAAGGCCACACAGAATCTGCTGACATTTTCACATTTTCTGCACTGATTATGAGATTATGATATCTCACAATTGTGTTTTTCTTCCTCGCAATTCTGACTTTATAACACGCAATTTTGAGTTACTAAGTCAGAAATGTGAGATGAACTCACAGTTCTGAGAACATATACCATCTTGTGGTCACACTATCACACTAGATAGTGAGCTGGCACAGACTGTGTGTAATCTGTGATGCTAATCTTCGTTGAAGAATCAGTGGTCTGCACTCTCCCATCTTTTGGCATCCTTTGCAGTACATTTTTCCAGACCTGTTAACTCTCCCACACTCCATTCCTGTTGCGAACTAATGTCTGCAAGTGCTCTGTAACACCCGCCGTCCTCAAATTCACACCCTTGTCCCGGAACACCATTCCCACTCCTGTTTTGGGCACATAGTGTCTCACGTTGCTCTTGTAGGTGCCAAGGCTGTGCCAGATTCTGCTGTGTGATCCAGGCTGGGTCGGAGTCGTGAGGTGGAGAATCTCATTCAGGACTCTTTCCAGCATCTCTTGGTTTTTCTGTGACCTGTTAACTCTCACCTCACAGCTGTCCATTCCTGTTTCACTCTCCATGTGTCTGTCTCTCTGTCGAACACCCGCCGCAGTGCATGCGCTTTCACACCCGAGTCTGTCCGGTAAGACCATTCATACCTGTCTAATGTACAACCCCTCTCCAACGTTTTGAATCTTTAAATAGTGTTTTTATCACATTATTGCTCTTGTTCTCATCAGTGTGCCTCGGCTGTACTGTTATTAGAGCTTTTTGTGATGTATTTTGCAGGCATGGGTCGTGAGGTGGAGAATCTCATTCAGGAAAATGTGCAGTTGCTTGAGACAAAGTGAGTAATATTGTAACTCTTTACAGTTTATGTACCGTTTTATGCTGCTTTGTTGTTGACAGCGCATTGTTTGTGTGCACAGAAATGCATTGAACGTGGTGAAGAACGATCTGATCGCTCGTGTGGACGAGCTCTCCTGCGAGAAGGAGGTTCTTCAGGGGGAGCTGGATGCGGTTTTGCAGGCCAAAGCCAAACTAGAGGACAAAAACAAGGAGCTGGAGGAGGAACTCAAAAAGTGAGTCATTGTTTCGACCTAATAATACAAAAACGCCTGAGGGATGCATTCATATGCAGTTGTTCAGGGTCTAGTTATCATGCGGTAGTAGCCGAATTTCGAAATAAATCAAACATGATGTATTTAGGTTAGTAGCCACAGGTGGTTTATCACATTAATGTGCATCTTTTTCACGAGAGGCTATTGCTATTTGGACTGTGTAATTAAATGAGATTGCACAATTGCACTGAAAATGAGGGACTCATAAGAATATTTCATAACACAGAGTGAAAGCAGAGGCAGAGGTGGCCAAACAGAACGAAAATAAAGATGAAGATGAGGTAAGTATTAATATTTGAGTTTCACAATAAATATAAGAGTCAGTGAGATTAATACTATATCAAATTCATAATTGTATATATCGCAAGGATGCATTTAATTGATCAGAATGAATGTGCTTTCATTTATATTGTTACAAAAGACATTTGTTTTGTTTTAATAAATGCTGTTCTTTTAAACTTTCTATTCATCAAAGAATCCTGAAAAAACTAAATCATGATTTTTCACAAAAATGTTAAGCAGCACAACTGTTTTCAACATTGATAATAATAAGAAATGATTCATGAGCAGCATATTAGACTGATTTCTGAGGATCATGTGACGCTGAAGATTTGAGTAATGATGCTGTAAATACAGCTTTGATCGCGGGAATAAATTACATTTGAAAAAATATTAAAATGGAAAAGGGGACTTTTGGGGACTTCTTTCAAAAACGTTTAAACCGGTCTTCTGAAGCCATGTGATTGCTTTGTGTGACGCTGTTTGCAACAGTAAAGACCATTGCACACGGAGTCGTTAAGAAATAAATACGACTCCACGTCATGTCAATCACGTTTACACACTGCCTCCGAAACTTTCATCCGTCATAAAAAATTTCAGAGCAGCTTCGATTTTCTGCGTTGTCGCATCTGTAGCATGCATTTGATAGGAAAGGATGATGAAAACGGAGAAACGCATGCAAAAATTTCGGACTTAGTGTGCAATGACCTTAAATGTTGCCCTTACTCTAGAATACAAATTAATTTTCTAGTTCACCATATTACGTAATTTTATTTAAAAAAAAATTGTTGACTAATACATGTTAAAATAATAATTATGCCAAAATGGTGCACAGTAAGTAACTCCGTGTCGCTGGGTGTCCGCAGAGCGATGTGCCCACAGCTCAGAGGAGGAGGTTCACGCGGGTGGAGATGGCTCGAGTCCTGATGGAGCGAAACCAGTACAAGGAGAGACTGATGGAGCTGCAGGAGGCCGTCAGGTGGACGGAAATGATCCGGTAAACATTTCACTGAAACACAGTACTGTAAAGAAACAATAGCTTTAATTTGCTCTACAGTCCAAAATAGAAAACATTGCTCTTTTCTATCCTTTTTTAATTTCAGATGTTTATTTAATTTTATTATTAATAGGTTCAGAATTACAATATAATTGTTAGTGCAGCAGGCAAGCAAATCACATTTTTAATAGCAATGTTACTGTTTGTTTATTTCATCAGTGTCTGACCAGACCATGTTCTGGAGCTCTGTTCTCAAACTAATTGTCCAAGAAAGTAGGCCAGTTTTTCTGGCTCTTGAACAAAACCCCACGCCGCCACATGGAGTCTGTACTGAGACTCTCCTACAGTGATGTCTTGTTTTTCCCACAGAGCTTCGAGGGAAAACTCTGAAGTTGCAGAGAAGAAGAGGTCAAGCATCAGGCAATTGTAAGACCTCGTCTCAACTGCTAGTCACACAGATCACAAATGTGAGTTCGTGCTCTTCACACCCGTCTATGTCCTGTTTCAGCTTCAGTCGCCTGTTCAGTTCCTCCAGTTCCTCGACGTCCAGCAACACAGCGAGAGGTTTACCGTCCAACGTCAAGTACAACCCACCCAGCATCATGAAAAAGAGCAACACCTTCTCCCAGTTCCCAAGAGAAAAGTCCAAAGCGTTCGACTTCCTCAAAGAAGAGTAACTCTTCTTTTCAACCTTGTCAAACATATGTTTTGTGTATGTGCATTATTTGCAAACCAATACAGCAACAAAATGTCCTTAAAATGCTGTGTGGCTCAGTGGTTAGAGCATTGCGTTAAGCGCACGATTTCCCAGCACATACTGAATGTATAACCTGAATTTAAATCGCTTTGGATCAACTAAATGCAAAAATGTAAAATCAGAAACGATTATTTAGTATTTAGTGTAAATGCATAACTGTTCAAGCATTTTATGCATTTTTATAATATGCATTTAGCGTTGCAGTGTTTTACAAGACCCAGGTATCAAGACTTGCCGTTGAATATTCCATGTAAATCCAGAATCTGAAGAAATTCTTGTCTGGCGTCACACAGATTTTCAGCTTACGTTCTACACCTGGCAAAGTGTTAATGGTCTTCTTTGATAACAATGCATACTTCATCATGGAAACAAAACAACCCCTCTTTTAAGACATTACTTAAGGCTGTGAATCACAAGATTTCTGACATGATTTTTTAGTTGTTTGGAGTCAAGGGATCATTCACCTTGAAAAACTTCATCTTTGTTTCCAAATGCAATGACTTCAGTTTTCTGCCTTGTTTAGAAGAAACAGTTTTCTCTGGTTGCGTAATTTCATCTGCATTGGCAGCAATGGGGCTAAAATCATTTGCCGGGTATCATCAGCGATAGAGGCAGTGTTCTTCCTCATTAATCTGACTTAGTGGAGCATATACAAAAACAAGAGCGGTGCAAGTATTGAGCCTTGAGTCATGGACGTCCACTGAGACTTATGGCCTGAATCCACCATCTTCCAGAAAGCCCGACCCAGTGTCTCTCTAGAAGTATGTTTGATCGACAGTGTCAAACCACACTCTACCAGCACTGATATTTTGCCAAAATCTGCGAAGTCTGTCTCCTGTGAATGCAGGTATCCATTGAGTTTAAGTTGTTGTTAAGACGAATAACCTTTTCAATAATGAAAGGAACATTTGATATATAGTATGGAGGTTTATTCAAGATTGCGCTTTTGCAATTGTTTTTTTCGAAAAGTTGTATTTTACTGTTTTGATAAGTTTCAAGACTATTACCATTTAAGATCAGTACTATTTCTTCCAAAAATTTTGATCATTGTTTTAAAAACAGACATAGTCACTTCTTCTTGCGATTAATATATTTAAATCTCCTTCCTGATAGTACTGATCTAAAAGAAAAAGCAAAACTCAATTTAGATGAAATGCATGTATTTGTGTCAAGTATTATATAACTAGTTGCATTTTATAATATGATTTAGCGTTGTATTTTCACATACAGTGTTCTGGTATCAAGACCCAGCCGTTGAAATCCATGTAAATCCAGAATCTGAAGGAATTCTTGTCTGGCGTCACACAGAACACTAAAGTGTTAGTTAACAATGCATACTTCATCATGCGTCCCCTCTTGACTTTTTTCTTGATTGTCCATCAGGGTGGACTCGAGTGGTTCTCTGTCCCGCCGGGAGCAGAAGCGCGCTCAATACGAGCATGTGAAAGCACACGTGCAGAAGGAGGACGGCAGGGTTACAGCACATGGCTGGAGTCTCCCTGGAAAATGCAAGGCAATGCAATATTTTAATTTTTAAATTGTTTTTTTTATGTAATTGTTTTTTTAATTGTATTTTACTGTTTATTTTATTTAATTTGATCCAGAATTATAATTATATATTTATAAGTACAGAAGCCAAGTAAATCAAAATGCTTTTATGTGCATATGATTATACATAATACAAATGATTTTATTTTATATTATAGGTTCAGTATTACTATTATTAGTACAGCTAAGCAAATTTCAAACTAATTGTCCAAGAAAGTAGGCCAGTTTTTCTGGCTAGGCTACAAAACAAGAACCTTTTATTTGATCGTTTTATTATTTACACATTTTCTACTTACATTTTTGTAAAATATCTCTTAATTGTCCTGTAACATTTTATTTATGTTTGTTTTTATTGTTTTTTTTTTGTTTGTTTTACTCTATTTTATTAATTCCACTTTTTCTACTTTTTTGTAAAATATCTATAAATTTACTGTAATCTATACCTTTTGAAAAACAGCGTACAATTTAATGTATTTTATTTTACATTAGTTTTATTTTGATATTGTTACTTTTAATTGTATTTTTTCAATTTGTACTATTATCTTGCACTTAAGATCTATTTATAACAATGCAACATTATATTTTATTAATTCCACATGTTCTACTTTTAGTAAAAATAATCTCTAATTGTATTGTTCTCCTGTTCTTTTTAGGTTGCGAATGGTGGCCATGCGGAGAACAAAATAAACCTTCCTGTTCCTGTGTGTCTCAGGCCACTGGAGCAGAAAGATGCTTCTATGAAGGTGAAGAAAGATTGAAATCAACTGTTTTGTTGCCATACTTCAGCAGTTCTGTTTAAGAAAACGTTTATGAGTCGATATGACTATGTCAGCCTCTAATATTTCTCCTGATGTCCCCTGCGCAGCTCCTGTGTGCCGCTGGAGTGAACCTGTCAGGTGGACGCTCATGTGAGGGAAGCTCTGGCGTCTCTGGTGAAGAGTCTGCGGTGGAGACAGACGCCTCCAAACAGAGCAAAGGCTCCCAGAGCGGCCTAGATCAGCTGGAGCAGGAACCTAAGGTAAACCATTTCCATACTCATATTGTGAAAAACATGACTTGTTTGAAGTAAAAGAGTTGATGTAGAAAGTAGACATATTTAAACACAATTAACATATGATCCCCATATTTACATACCCTGTTCAGTATTTAAAACCTTGTAACTTATTTGAAATACGAAGAAACTAGGCAATCATAACAAATGGAATTTACATATAGAAGCCATATACATACAGAAAGGCACAGACCTATAACTGCGAGAGTGTGTGTCATAAAAACTACATAAAGACTGGTTTTGATGTGAGAAATCTTGCATTGTAAGACTTTCACAAAACAAAAAGCTAAAAAAGTGGTCGTTTAAACTAGGTATTTAGGCTTGGACTCTCTTGAGAGAGTCATTGTGATGGATCAGACACACATACCTCTAAAAACATTGGTAGGCAGCATTGACGGTGTTGGTTGTTCATGCAGTGATATTGTGTGTGTGTGTGTTGACCGGAGCAGGAGCGGGAGCAGACGGTGCACGTGGAGATGTCCAGTCGCGTTTGGATCTGTACGAGCACACACTCCTCCACTAAGGTGATGATCATGGATGTGACGCGGCCCGACGACCTGCTGGACAGCTTCTACGTCTGTAACTCATGTGTGCTGTGCATCGCCAGCGTACCAGGTCAGAAATGTACAGTAATCTCTCTCTCACTTCCTCTCTGTCATGTTTCTTTCAGTCATGGGCATTAATAGTTTATCATTACATCTCGATAAACTAATACAAAACGCAGTTATTACAGATTATGGATGTCTTTAGAAGTGTGTGATTTGGCCAAGCAATTATATTGTGATTATTTTGTCATATATTCTGATTGTGATTTGAGCTGCGTTATGATAAACATTTCATGAAACATCTTTATATTGATGCTGATAAGACACCCAGGCAAAAAGAACAGAGACCCGCTTTGATTTCAATAGAAATAGTTACTCAGTTTTTAATCTTTACAGGAACCAACTCAAACCAAACTAGTGTCTGAACTTAAAGGAGTAAAAAGTCTCTTTGCGTTGACTTTGTATGTTGAAATATGGCTCAAAACATTTTTTTTTTGTGATGGTGTCTCAGTCCATATTACATTCAAACATTTTTAGGACACTAATCAATACAATTTTTGTTATTATTATTGAAACCCTGAAAGACTAATAATGAATTTGTATAATTTATTTGACAAATTAATAATTAAAACAAATATATAACTATTGTAATAATTTATTGTACTGAAAAAAATCATATTAATTATATTAATAATTTAATTTACTACAATAGTAGAATTATGATATTTTTTCACTTCCCAGCATTTAAATCATGATTCTGGCAGAAAACTGCAAAATGAAAGTAAAAAGTAAAATAATGTTTAGTTGACCACAGGTTTATAAACATTTATTATTTCAATATCTGGTGAAATACTGTAACCTTGTCTCAAGAAAATCATTGTACATTATGTAAATGTGAAAATAAAGTAAACCTTGTGCATGTTGTGTTCCCAGAAGATGAATTGTGCAGCTCTACATTGAACTGAAACCCTTTTCAAAATCACTAGTGCCGTGTCCGAAATCACTCACTCGTTCACTCGTTCACTAATCCCTATATAGTGTATGGCGGTTGAGTGGACTATCAGAGAGGAGTGAATTAAATAAGTGAACGGATTCGGACGGTGACGTATACACTGCATGTGAGACTTGCGCTGTTGCAAAAACATCTTTATCACATATGTACTTTTATATTACATGTACCTTATTTTAGAAAATAATATCAATACCACTCAAAATGACTTTATATTGTAATTATACACAGCTTTGTGGTTTCATCGATGGTATATTATTAATTTATTTTGTAATGATTTTTCGTTCATAATCATTAAATACTATTAAAATACTGAGAACAAAATAAACACACGTTTATTTTTATGTGTTTATTATTTTTAGTATCCTGAAACTCTCCCGAGCAGCGTTTTGAGCTCAGGTAAGATAATGCTCGTAGAGCGCCCTCAGGCGACCGTTAATTTGACATCAGAGTGATACGCTACCTACAGGTGATTAATGAAAAAATATTAAATTATCCACCAAATGATCATCATTTTTGTAAGTTAACAACAATGCCACCTCAGTAAACTAGTAAAATATAGTTATTGCCTACATTATATATTTTTAATATAATGTATGAAATAAACGTTAAAGCAGAAATAAGAAAGATGTAAACGGCATCTCTCATTCAAACTCGCGTGCTCCAGCTCTCTCTTCCAGCTCGTCGGTTCTCCGCATTGGATTGTGGGAAATAGTGCTTCAGCGAGTGTACATCGGTTGTACACTCGAAATCAGAATGCATTGTGGGTAAAAAGTAGTGAACGAATTTAGGGAATGAAGTCGTTCGCTCAGAATTCGGACTGCACTACAAAATGGCAGACACCCGATATAGTGCACTATATAGTGGATAGGGAGCGGTTTTGGACACAGCTCAGATGATCTAAAACCTGTTGTTTAATATTTAATTTGGAGCATGTTCAATGTAGATCATTGTTAATGATTCTGTGACAAATGGCACTAGATAGCGCTTTAGACTGAGACACCAGAGAGACTTAGAACACAGTATTTTTGTTTCACTTGAAATTGAAATGATTAAGTTGAATTTCTTTAGTAAGTGCATATGTTTAGTTGCTTGCAATTTTTCCAGCATTTGAAAGGCAGTATAGTGAATGTTTGATTTGTGCAAATCCAATGGCATCTGTAAATGTACAATTGCCTTTGTTGTCACACGTTGAGGTTGGGCGTCTTGGTATCAAATGGAAATGGGAGTGGAGAAATACTTCACATCATTAATGCAATTCACTTTTAGGAAGCTAATGACAATGGCTTTAAATATAAATGATCCCAGTAATGCCGTTGTATTGTGATTTCCAGGAGTCTTGGAGACAGACTATCCTGCAGGGGAGGAGATTCCTCAGGACTTGGAGGCGGGGCCAGACGCTTTATTGGCCAGCAGCTGTTCTCAGGGCAGTGAGGGTGCGCTGAGTGACGTGTCAGCGGTGGGCTGCAGTGTTGAAGAGTCCAGCACAGGATCTCAGACGGGCAGCACAGGGGCAAACGAACAGTCAGCAGAACAGAGTCCAGCCAGAGGAAGTGGTAAGAACTGTCTTAAACATCAGTGAGGGCATGTCATTTTGACAGCTCTTTATAGAAGCAATAGTCCAGACTCTGAATTTAGTTTGGATGAGATGTTGAAGTTTAACTTCTGATAGGTGAAATAATAGTCAGAAAAATTGAATTGGAATGAAATGGTACCGTTTATTGCATATATAATATTTAAAACATCAGGCTTTGGCTTAAGTAGTATAATATAGTGAGAATATGGATCTCATACTTGAGTAGGAAAAAAAAATCATATTCAGTGTATGCAATCTGTGCAGTTGCTAATATTTACAAGGCCAAAAAGTAAGATGAAATTCTGTAATATACATTAATGAGATTTTTATAACAGAATACTGATACTTGCATAAAATGCATGCAAATATCAGTTGTCACTATTTATCTTCAATAAAATTAGTTTTATGTTCAAAGCTCTGTAGTTTTTAATGTGGGGCAAAACATAATGAAATGCAATACAATAAGAATGAGAGTTGAACAAATTAACATTCCTCAAAAGCTTTTCAGCAAAAAGACCCATGAACCACAACCTGAAGATGGACACTTTCAGAATGATGCTAAAAGGCCTTTTACTTGTCAGTCAGATGACAAGTTTTGATCATGTTGATAACTTTAAGGCTCTAGACATTTGCTTATCAAATATGATACCTGGGCTTTATAGGGTTAAAAGTAAACGTGACAGAAGTCTCTCTGTCGTAGATCTCTCCAGAGCTCCCAGTGAAGACGGGCTCCCTGCAGCAGAGGAAGCTATGGAGGCCACAGAGGAAGAGCAGGAGAGCCCGGGACAGGACACCAGTCAGCCAGGAATCTACACGGAGCACGTGTTTACAGACCCACTGGGAACTGAGTCTTCTGGGACTTCAACAGGCAACGATAACCAGAGGTGAGCCGGGCACAGCATCTTTATCACTGCTGATTTATATCCAGATGTGGATGGGAACTCATCCTCGGTTGGGTTCCTTGTCAGGGGGTCCGATCAGGACAGGGATGATACGGCCTCAGCAGGTGGAAAGACGAATCTGGTGAAAGAAGAGATCCAGCGGATGAGCAGCGCGCTGCCCACCATGTGGCTGGGGGCTCAGAACGGCTGGTGAGATGCACGCACACAAATACACAAATATAATAAAACAGCATCTGGCCACACGTGCCATATAAGTGCGTTTCCTTTGTGGCAACAGACTTTGTTAAACACCATCATTTATGAACGGAAATAGTTCTGTCAGGGATAGTAGTTTTTTTTTTATTATTTATATATATATATATATATGCCATACTTTGACAACCCGTGTTTCCTGGAGTATTTTTGTCTACTTGAAATCTGTGGTTAAATAGGGCCCTATGATTTCCATGATGCAGAAAACTATGATAGAAATGCGGAATTCACTCATAAAAATGGAATTTACTGGAAAATTCAGAATGTCACTGAATCCAGCAAATTAAAAAAATTTAGAGTGGCACAATTAATCAAATTCAAATTGCGATATAAACTAGTCTCTGACTTCATTTAAATTTGAATATGAAGAATTTAATTTTGATTGTCAAATACACACAGAATCTGAAAGGTCTTCTCTACAAACTGCCAAATTAAAATTAAAACTTGAAGGAATTGACGTAAATATTATATCACTTTTATTTTTTTTACAGTAAAATTACTTCTCAACTTTAACAATAATAATAATTAAACTATTCATTAAAATGTTTTTTTAAGAACATTACCCAATAAAGACATTTTCTCATTCGCATTTAAATTCATAAAGAACATTTTATTTTACCCCAAAAATTTCAGAATTTTATTTGACAATATGTAAATAAATAAATACATACATAAATCCAATGTCCAGCTGTAAACCAATTGTTTTACTTTCAGTTGATTTACATTTTAGATGTATCTTTTATGAATTTATGATTTATAATTTATTTCACTGTTTTGTATTAAATCTATTAAATCATAAAGCACAGAATCTAGAAAACAAAATCAGCAGACAACACAATTTGGGAATGAGCATTAATGCAGATATCATAAGCGCTATATATATTAAAATAGTTGGTTTTATAAATGTAATCAATAAGACATGCTTTTTTTGGATGCTTGGAAATGAATGAATCATTAAACCAGAATCCAGATTACTAAAGTCAGCTGAACAATCAACATGTGCCCAATGAAATGTAGTGTACTTTGACCAAGATCCCAAATGTTAAAAGTGCACTCTATCATAGCATCAGTGTTTTGCAATCTGAGAGTTTAACTTTTCTCATTTGCAAATGTCTTTCATGTAGTTTATACGTGCACTCATCTGTCGCTCGATGGAGGAAGTGTCTTCATGCGGTCAAGCTGAAGGATTCCATCTTGAACATTGTGTGAGTTGAAACTCAAGAATACAGTGTAACTTTTGAAATATGTGACGCTGTCTGTGAAATCCCGGCTGATGTCTCAAAATCTAATTATGAGATAACAAGCATCAAAGTTTGATTTCTACCATTAATTTCAATCTTTGACATGACCTTACTCATGTGGGATTTCAGTTTATACAGCCAGATGATAAAGTAACTTGTTAAAGTTGCTATATTTTTATTCAATAGCAATATTCAGTTGAAATCAAAAGAAAACTCTGCAGCAAACATGAGTTCTAGTGATCTTTTCCATTATTTCTCTACACAGACATGTGAAAGGCCGTGTTTTGGTGGCTCTGGCTGACGGTACACTGGCCATCTTTCACAGAGGTCTTGGTAAGACACTGTCAGTTGACTAATCATTCAGATACTCCTCTGAATTTGACTTTTAGCTGTTAAAACCATCCTCGTTCTGCTTTTACAGCCAGCCAGTGGGATTTAAGCAACTACCACCTCTTGGACCTCGGCCGGCCGCATCACTCAATCCGCTGCATGACCGTCGTGCATGATAAAGTGTGGTGCGGCTACAGAAACAAGATCTATGTGATTCATCCCAAAGCAATGAAAATAGAGGTTCAGAATTATGTCTTAGTCTTCACTATATTAGTAGTATTTGAGAAATGTGTTGCATGCAGTATTAAATAGATAGAATTTGATGAAATTGCGTAAGCAGGATCCTTTACAGTGTGTTGTGATTTTTCTCTGTGTGAAACAGAAGTCTTTTGACGCCCACCCGCGTAAGGAGAGTCAGGTGCGTCAGCTGGCCTGGGTGGGTGACGGTATCTGGGTGTCCATCCGGCTAGACTCCACCCTCCGCCTCTTCCACGCTCACACCTTCCAGCATCTCCAGGACGTGGACATTGAACCTTATGTCAGCAAAATGTTAGGTGAGAATACTGTGAATATATGTTTTTAGTAGTGCTGTCAATCGATTAATCGCAATTAATCACTTCCGAAATAAAAGTTTTGTTTACATAGTATATATACACTCACTGGCCACTTTATTAGGTACACCTTGCTAGTACCGGGTTGGACCCCCTTTTGCCTTCAGAACTGCCTTAATTCTTCGTGGCATAGATTCAACAAGGTGTTGGAAACATTCCTCAGAGATTTTGGTCCATATTGACATGATAGCATCAACGCAGTTGCTGCAGATTTGTCGGCTGCACATCCATGATGTGAATCTCCCGTTCCACCACATCCCAAAGCTGCTCTATTGGATTGAGATCTGGTGACTGTGGAGGCCATTTGAGTAAAGTGAACTCATTGTCATGTTCAAGAAACCAGTCTGAGATGATTTGAGCTTTGTGACATGGTGCATTATCCTGCTGGAAGTAGCATCAGAAGATGGGTGTAGTCATAAAGGGATGGGCATGGTCAACAACAATACTCAGGTAGGCTGTGGCGTTTAAACAATTCTTAATTGGTACTAAGTGGTCCAAAGTGTGCCAAGAAAATATCCCCCACACCATTACACCACCACCAGCAGCCTGAACCGTTGAGACAAGGCAGGATTGATCCATGCTTTCTTGTTCTTTAAGCCAAATTCTGACCCTACCATCTGAATGTTGCAGCAGAAATTGAGACTCATCAGACCAGGCAATGTTTTTCCAATCTTCTATGGTCCAATTTTGGTGAGCCTGTGCGAATTGTAACCTCCGTTTCCTGTTCTTAGCTGACAGGTGCGGCACCCGGTGTGGTCTTCTGCTGCTGTAGCCCATCTGCTTCAGGGTTCGACGTGTTGTGCGTTCAGAGATGGTATTCTGCATAACCTTGGTTGTAACGAGTGGTTATTTGAGTTACTGTTGCCTTTCTATCATCTCTAACCAGTTCTGCACATTCTCCTCTGACCTCTGACATCAACAAGGCATTTTCGTCCACACATCTGCTGCTCACTGGATATTTTCTCTTCTTCGGACCATTCTCTGTAAACTCTAGAGATGGTTGTGCGTGAAAATCCCAGTAGATCAGCAGTTTTTGAAATTCTCAGACCAGCCCGTCTGGCACCAACAACCATTCCACGTTCAAAGTCACTTAAATCCCCTTTCTTCCCCATTCTGATGCTCGGTTTGAACTTCAGCAAGTCGTCTTCACCACATCTAGATGACTAAATGCATTGAGTTGCTGCCATGTGATTGGCTGATTAGATATTTGTGTTACCAAGCAATTGAACAAGTGTACCTAATAAAGTGGCCGGTGAGTGTGTGTGTGTGTACTGTGTATATTTATAATGTATATGTAAATACACACACATTCATGTATATATTTAAGAAAGATATGTTACATTTATATATTAAATATATTTATATGTTATATAATTTATATGAACGTCTGTCTGTCTATCTATCCACATACTGTATGTGTGTGTGTATTTATATATACATAATAAATATACACAGTACACACTGATATATTATGTAAGCAAAAACTTTTATTTTGAATATTATTTAATCGTTTGACAGCACTAATATTTAGGTTCATGTGGACCACCTCTCATGTTATATTATATCATTAATTATCCTGAAGAGTAAATTCTCTATAATTGCACAGCTCTGAGAAGGAATTTGTGCAGTTTAGATGGTTAGTTTACAAAAAAATGTCATCAATTGTTCACCCTTATGTCACGTACTTCCTTCTGTACAAGATGTATACTGCTGTTCAAAATTTGGGGTGGGTAAGATTTAAAAAAAATATTTTGTCTGCTTTTATTTGATATAAAAATCAACATTCTGAAACTTTATTACAATGTAACATAACTGTCTATTTCTATTTAAATATCTGTTAAAATGTCATTTATTCCTGTAATGTAAAGCTGTATTTTCAGCATCATTACTCCAGTCTTCTGTGTCAAATGATCTTCAGAAATCTGTCTAATATACTGATTTGCTGCTCAAAAAACATTTATTATTATTATTAATGTTGAAAACGGCTTAATCTGTTTTTTTTTGGGGAAACCTTTCACGGATCTTTGAATAGAAAGTTAAAAGAACAGCATTTATTTGAAATGGAAATCTTTTGTTACATTATAAATGCCTTTACTGCCAAATTAATATATCCTCGCTAAATCAAAGTATTAATTTCTTTTTGCTACTGAGCCCAAACCTTTGAATGTTGGTGTATGTCGACAAATCACAAGAAATGACTAGATTTGAGCTCTTTTATATACGCTTTTGAATAAATAAACAATTGAATGCACTTCCTCGTGTCTTTAACAGGAACAGGAAAACTGGGCTTCTCTTTTGTGAGGATCACGGCTCTAATGGTTTCCTGTAACCGGCTGTGGGTGGGAACAGGAAATGGTGTCATCATCTCCATCCCTTTATCAGACTGTAAGCCAATATCACACACAAACACGGTGTACATTAGTACTTGATACAGAAGGCAGCATTAGTTTCAGTCTCTTTGGCCACTTCTCTCTGTTTTTCTTCATTCTTGTCTTTCTCGTCTCCGGTGTCTGTAGCTGTAGGTCAGTGTGGATATCTAGGTCAGAGGGGTGAGTGGGAAACACACTGTTGACAGCAGGCTAGTTCTGAGACAAACCTGTCTTGCTTTGCTTCATTGCTGCATCTTGCTCAGCTTGGTTCAATATTTCATCTGCAAGTTCTTAGTTCCTCTCAGACTGAATCTGCATCTAGCCAAAATTCGCTTTAATGCTTTAATGAGTGTCTCTTAGTAATTTCGCAATTGAATTTAACAGGCATTTGCTCTGCGAGATACTGGTGCTCTATTAAACGCTTGGGACACTTGTGGTTAAACATCTTGTTCTTTCCCCAGCAGCTCATAAGACTGTAGGAGCGATCGCCTGTCGTCCAGGTGGCGCGGTGCGAGTGTACGGCGATGACACTGTGGATTGTGCGGTGACGGGCTCGTACGTACCGTACTGCTCCATGGCACACGCTCAGCTCTGCTTCCACGGCCACAGAGACGCTGTTAAATTCTTCGCTACTGTTCCAGGTAAGACAAAGTAACACAGTGCCTCAGTCTCGATTGGGAAGCCTCATGAGTGATGAAGCCAGCTTCACGAAAGGTCCGGTTTAGTGCATGATGGCATCAGGTGGTGTTTGATATAATGACTGGTGAAGTTCAAAGCTGTGCTAACGTGATAACGTTGTGCTTCAGGTCAGGTTATTGTGCCCGGAGCTGAAGGTACGACTGAGAACTCGGACTCAGACGGCAAGAGCATGCTCATCATGAGCGGAGGAGAGGGATACATCGACTTTAGGATCGGTAGGAAATCTCTCTAGCATCTGTCCATGAGCATCATATGGTATTTCTGCATGTGTTCATAATGTAAATATGTAAATGTGCACATCCTGCCGTTCATTCATAAAGGGCTCATGTCACATTCAAATTCAAAATGACAGTAAAAACAAATATTGTGAAATATTATTACAATTTAAAATAACTGTTTTCTGTTTTAATATATGTTGAAATGTAATTTATTCCTGTGATGCAGCGCTGTATTTTCAGCATCATTACTCCAGTCTTCAGTGTCACATGATCGTTTAGAAATCATAATAATATACTGATTTACTGCTTAAGAAATATTTCTAAGGCTGCAAAACAATTAATTGCATTCAAAATAAATGTTTATGTTTACATACTGTATGTGTTTGTACTGTGTATATTTATTATGTGTATATATAAATACACACACACACATGTATATATTAAGGAAAATGTTAGATTTATATATACAATATTCATATTTATATATAATTAAATGTACCTACAAGTATAAATAAATATATATATATATATACATGTGTATTTACGTATATACACATAATAAATATACACCGTACAAACACATACAGTATGTAAACATAAACATTTATTTTGAATGCAATTAATCGTTTTGCAGCCCTAAACATTTCTTATTAATTTAGTTGAAAACAGTTGATGTTTTTGTTGAATGCATGAAGTTTTGTACATTTTTTATTTCAGGATTGTTGAATAGAAATCTTTAAAAACAGCATTTATTTGAAATATAAATCTTTGTAAGATTATTAATGTCTTTGCTGTCATTTTTGAACAATTTAAGTACATCTTTGCTAAATACTAGTATTAATTTCTTTCAAACAATATTGTGAAAGCTTTTGAACGGTGGTGTCATTGTGAACTTGTCTGAATGTAAAAAAGGCTGTTAATGAAATATAGGGCAGTTCAATTACATCGTGCATGAAACTAGATTTTCTTTAAACAACTGTAGATTTGCATTTGAATCCAAAGATGAGGTTTACAGAGGTCATGTGTTACAGGGTGAAAAATGATCAAATGAACAATGACATCAAAATGATCACCATTTCTGTTCTTAATATTTGTCAGTGTTCACGATTCATGTGCAAAATGAATGCAGATTATTCTAACGGGACGGATGCTTGTATCTTTAATCAAAGCTTTTAATGGACTTTTCTGCTGATGTATTTAATGTTGCATGAAAATAATCATAACCAATAATGTTGCAGACTTTCCTTTAAAAACATTATTAATTTAGTTCTCTAGTTTTTAAAGTGAAAATGCACAAAGCTACAGAAAATGTTTTTCTCTCTCAGGTGATGAGGATGGTGCTTTGGGTCGAGATGAAGATGATGAATCAGCCGAACACACTTTGAAGCTGCAGTCGGCTCCTGCCAAACCCGAGCGCAGTTATGTTATAGTCTGGCAGGTTGCTTTTGACTGATGAACCACTGCTGCAGGTTCAAAGAGAACTCTAGATCAACCCACATGGGCTTATTATTTTACAACATACTACTCTTATTAATACAGATATTATTATTATTAATAGTGTTGTTCTTACATGCATCACAATGAGTTCTAATATTTGTGATAAGATGTTTATTTAATTTTACTGTTTTGTATGAATCCGGCATTGACAGAAAATGAAGGAACAAAACATTGACTTGAAGCCGTCCACAGCTATATTGCAACTATATGAAAATCCTGTGCTAAAAGTTTTAAAGAAATAAATGAAGATTTGCTAAAAATGTACTCATCCTCAGGCGATCCAAGATGTAGATGAGTGTTTCTTCATCAGAACAGATTTGGAGAAATGTATCATTACATCACTTGCTCACCATTGGATGCTCTGCAGTGAATGGGTGCCGTCAGAATGAGAGTCAGCTGATTAAAGGTAAAAAGCTGTCTGTAAGAAATAAATCCATTAAATCCATCATTAAGGAGTTTTAACTTTAAACTTAAACCATTGCTTTGGTCAAAATATAAGATCTAATATCCATATTGTTTTTTCCAATGAAAAAGTTGTCTTCAAAATGTTGGATTCATGGATTATGGACAAGTATTTTGGTCAGAAGCAACAGTTTAAAGTTAAAAAACGACTTAAATGATAATTTATTTTTTGCAAACGTGCATCTTCACAAGACATTAACTGATGGACTGGAGTCATGTGGATTATTGTGATGTTTAATATCAGCTGTTTGGACTCTCATTCTGACGGCACCCATTCACTGCAGAGGTTTCTCTGTGCGCTATGGCAGTGGTAGCACTGTGTAGTTCATGTATATAGAAACTCAGAGAGCTATTTTTGCTATCTGTACGGCGTAGATCTCGTGAGCACCTTACGGCATGGTGTTGTGCGTCTGTACGCGTGTATTTGGCGCTTGCATGAGTCCGGTATCATTTCTATACAGAGCCCCGGAGCTCTAGTTATTCGGCCTTCCCTCACGCTATAGAGCTTGCTGGCACTTTAAAGACCATACCGATCGTACGTTAGACAAAGCTCATTTCTGGAAAGAACAACATGCTGTAGTGTTTATAGCAGTTCAGACGATCCGCCCTTTTACCAAAGGATGAAACGTAGAACTAATAACAAATACTACACAGCCTAGTCGTCCAATATTTTGCATTGCCAAGGCTTTTCGATGTTCTGTGATTCTCTTGAATGGACAGAAACGGACAAAATAATGTTAACAAAAAAAATTGACAGGGATTGTATAATAAATGATTTGTATGTCTTGTGTCAGATTTAGTTTAGTTTGCTTCAGCACTAAGCATCTCAGATAACTAATGTCTGTATTGTACGTCCCGGGCTTGGGTTCGAGTGTGTTGAGTTTTCTAATTCTAATCAGAGTTTTGCGCTCCTTTTTGTATCTGGTCTGTACGACACTTTTATTGTACCTTGATGTCTGTTGAAACAAATGCAACATGATATTTGACTTTTTATGTGTAAATGGGTCGGGTTTGGGTGCATTCGGTCTCTTTGTTTCTATTCAATTCTGACACATAAAGGGAATCTTTATATCATTGTCGTCGCCATTCCAACTATTTATTTTCGTAATGAACTTTGCGGTTCAGAATGTAACTTTTTACATGTGTGTGTGAACAAGGACGATATTGTTTTGTTGTACATCAGACACCTTTAAGAAGCGATGTTTTCACGCTGAAGGAACTGACTAATAATGTTGACAGTATTAGACCTCATAACCTCCGTGGGTCATTCGGAAATACACGTTTATTGTATTAAGCTATGCATGTTTTTTTTAAAGTACACTTGCAGTTTGTTCGTTCAACTTTGTTTATCGCCACCTTTTTGGGTGGTTGTGTGTATATGTGCGAGTGTGTGTGGAGACGATTGAGAAATATTACCGCATTTGTGTGTTTGGATGTGAGTGTGTGCGTGTTGTTGCTGTTTCCCTTAAAGGAACACTCCACTTTTTTTTTAAAGATGCTAATTTTTCAACGTCCAAGAGTTAGAGTTGAGTTTTACTGTTTTTGAATCCATTCAGCCGATCTCCGCACTAAGCACTTTTAGCATAGCTTAGCATAGATCATTAAATCTGATTAGACCGTTAGCATCTCACTCAAAAATGACCAAAGAGTCTCTATTTTTCCTGTTTAAAGATTGACTCTTCTGTAGTTACATTGTGTACTAATATCATTGTACCTGCTGCTTCCATGGTACGGCAGCAAAGTTCCTTGATTATTACGCCGGAATGAGAGAATAGTTACTTGCCATATCGGCCTAGAAAATCACAACTTTTCATTTTCCGCCAGTCTTATTACATAATGTAACTACAGAAGAGTCCAGTTTTAAATAGGAAACATATCTAAACTCTTTGGTCATTTTTGAGCGAGATGCTAACGGTCTAATCAGATTTAATGATCTATGCTAAGCTAAGCTAAAAGTGCTACCGCCAGACCCGGAGATCGGCTGAATGGATTCGAAAACGGTAAAACTCAAATGTTTAACTCTAGGGGAGATGGAAAATTAGCCTTTTTTATTTAAAAAAGTGACGTGTTCCTTTAAATCTTACTGGACTGGCTGTGTGCGCGCCACAGCTTGTCATTACTGTGTTTTTCTTGTCAAACGTTTGCTAAAACTGCATCATAGCCTTATTTTTAAACTCTATTAAACTCAATTTCATGGGGAACTCACCTTCTGTCTTGATTTTATTCTCTGTGTTCATTTGTGCACGTTGTGATGTCTCATTCACAAACCGGTTTGTCTTTTAATGATTGAGTCAAACCATGTCTCTAGTCTTTCCTGTTACGCTTTACATTCATTTCATGTCCCAAATTAAATCTCTCAAAACGTTCAGGGAAATATTAAACTCACAATTTTTGAAGTTGAAAATTAGTTAATTTTATAGTTAAATTCTAGATAATCCAGGTTTTCTAATAATAATAATAAAATAATTTTTTTAAAAAATAAACAGGCTAAGTAAATATATAAAGTAAATGTAAATGTTTAAAACAATATATTTTTTGGTAATAATGATATTAATATTGTTTAATTTTGTAATTATTTCATAGACTTTTCTATATGGTCAGTATTCACTAAGATCCAGTTCATATGGAAGATTAGGAGTGATACTGTAAAAAAATGAAAAATTAATAAATGGAAATAAATGCATTTTTAAATGGACAAATTAATGGGGGAAAATCTAATTGTTTATTTAATGTTTAAAATGTAGGCCTAGTTAAATAAAATGTTATAAGTGCATAATTTATAACATTGAACAGTAGACCCATTTAAAACGATTTATTGATTTTTTTTATTGCATTTCAATTTAACTTCCATCATGTCAATATCTTGTTACATTTTTTTAAGAAAAAGACAAAAGCCAGTTTCTTAATGACATCATCCTCCAGTTAATGACGTCATTTTGGAGGGAAATCAACACATGTAAGTGTTGGCAATAGCTCTGATTGGTTTTCTGCTAATAATTAGTTTCGATCTAAAACATTAGTCCTGGTTAATGCATTTACCGAAATCGGTTTGATAACTTTCTGCCGACACCCTCCGGTATCTAAACAATCAGTATTATGGGGTCTATATGCGCTTCAAGTATCATTCATTTGGCTTTGTCAAATAATTTCTTTGGCTTGCTATCTGGCACTGACATGGGCGTAAATTTCATTTAACAGTAGGGGGGGGGGACAATAAATATACAATTTCTCATGAGCAATTTTTGAAGGGGACAAAATAATACAGTAAATTGTATTATAAAGATATGTCCCCACAGGTGAAAAACTTTGCTTCTAGCATATTATTGTAGCACGGAGACTGCGTCATTATGGTTATTTTCAAAGTTTTTCTCAGGTTCATACAAAGCAGATCAGCACATTTCAAACAGCCACAAACCAAGGATAAGAAATAATAAAATCCCTTTTATTTCATCCATGCTGCTGACGATTGTAATGATGCCAGGTTGTTTACCTCAGCTTGAGCGCTCTGCTCGTGCTGCTCCTCAGAATGTTTGGTCGCTATAGCAACCAGTTGTAGTGGAAAACTGTAGTCCGAAACAGAGCAGAACTGAACTGAACCGAACCGAGCTGGTACCAGTCAGTGGAAAACCCCCATAAGTTGCAGGCACTATGCAACAAGCTGTAAACAAGTAACGTTAACATAAGTATATTTTAATCGCTAATATAGCAGATTCATGGAAATTACATCGGTAAAGTTAATCAGCATTTTTGCTGCAACTAATTTATGAATGAGTCGTGCATCAACTACATTAAAGAGAATCGCTTTATTTAAAGTGAATAAAGTACCCTACTTACTGGAGTTCAACATTAACTGGCCGCAGCGTGTGTGGAGTAGGTGAGATGAACTGCACAGTGGGCCAAACCACTGTGAGGAAGGGGAGGGGGAACTCAACTGTTTTTAAAAGCATTTTTTTTCTTCTACTTACACAATTATTTTAGGTATACATACATATATTTTTCACAATAGAGAGTGCGATTTTTTTTAAATATTTTTTTTGGGGGGGACAACCCTCGGATGGGGGGGGGGGGGGCATGTCCCCTCCGTCCCCGCCGGATTTACGGGGTACTGTTTTAGTTTAGGTCGCTGGTGCATTATATTAAAGCTAAAATGACCACTCTGCGTTTGTCCAGCAGGCGGCAGCGCTGCACTGTCCCCGCAGGCCCAGAGAAACACGTGCTGATGGGAACAGAGCGCGAGACACATAAACAGAGCTGCAGCGCTTACATAAGAGAGCCAGATGCTCTCAGAGGCTCGTGTGTGTGTGTTTGTCTGCTCAACTACCCACTCACACACACCTCCGTCATTCTGTGTTATTGTAATCATATTTTAGCCGTGTTCATTTTAATATCGTTTGCAAACTCATCAAAATACCGTTTTGAACATGTAACACTTTTTTTGTGCGTGTGTTAAACACAATTAACAATATTCCATAATCAACATAGTTTATGATTATGCCAATCATTCAGATCTTTGGTTTTACTTAGTTTTACCATCTGGTACCATGGTAAGGTCACTTTGTTTTGCAAGAATTTACAAGATTTCACAATGTCTCCTCCAGGCCTTTCAGCAGCTGCGCACTTATTTAACATCTTTCACATTCTTAAGCTCAAGGTTAGACAGTACCGAGTGTGTATGTGAGTATTATAGTCTTTTAATGGGATTTAGACCGTGTTAAAACGTCGCACGCTTCAAATGTACACCAAGTACACACAGTCCTTGGGTTTCCTTGTGTAAAAAGTACACTTTTAGCATACAAATAAAAGAGACCAGAGGGTGATGCCCATTGGGGCACGAGCCCCCTCAGATTTTTGAGCCAAGTGGATTTTGAATGCAGCTTCTAAAAGACAAAACATTGCCGAATAATATTGTTTAAATGGTGTAATTCGAATGTTCAATGCGGCACATCATCAGATTCTAAATTCTGCATTCAGCTTTGGCTGGAGACACGTGTCTTTACATCGCAATCACACACGACTCTGTAGAGTTGATGAATGCAATAGCCAATCAGAGACGTCCAGATGAGTCATCGCTGAAACCGGTGTTTTGTTCATTGAGCTCGCTCACTGACTGAATTCTGCTCTCTGGCGAATTCTCTCATCAGAAAAGTGCTGTAGAGATTCAGTTCACAATGTAAACCGCTTCAGTTATTATAATGGGAGATTTTGACAGTGCTTGTAGACTGAAGCCACTGGTAGCATTTTACAAGGTGGTTTCATTTGTTAAAGTGTGAAATGAAAGGTTCATATTTTGGTTTTGGGAGTCCCCAACAACAGGTTGACATGCACGCAAGGTCAAAAAACACTTTCATTGTCTTATAATATGCATTTGTTTTTACCTTACTTTCTCAATGACTCCCAAACTATTCGCTCAAAGATTCATTTTTCTAAACCTCTCCTTTGTGTGAGGATAATCTGCAGTGATTGGTCGAGTTCATTTCCATTTCATCACGCCTGTAATGCCTGATAAAGCAGTGGCAGTGCTGCTTTGTGGACAGCTTTACCAGGGAAACCGCTATTCTTTCCGCTTTAAAAGCGGCACCTAGTGGCAAAGAATTAATTTGCATTTTCATTCAGACCAATGCGAAAAGACCTACATGCGGGAGGGCAATATGCTAATGTTT
The DNA here is from genome assembly GCA_027422405.1 of Ptychobarbus kaznakovi. Lineage (NCBI taxonomy): Eukaryota > Metazoa > Chordata > Actinopteri > Cypriniformes > Cyprinidae > Ptychobarbus > Ptychobarbus kaznakovi. The sequence goes on from CM049807.1 coordinate 22,123,028, forward strand.
CATGTTTCATGTTGACCTCAGCAAGAAATGGCTTCGTTTAAAAAACGACTCATTACAATGATTCAGAGTCGACTTTCTTTTGAGAAACAATAACTTTATACATGGTGCACTTTCAGATTTCAAACTTTGCAGGATGTTTTCATTAACTTAGAGCTGTTACACACGGCATGAAAGGTATTTTCAAAAATCGCTAATAGGAGCACTTTAACATAAGCAATAAGTATTTTTATTAACTTATATAATATTAACAAAGGTTAATTAATGCTGTATAATGTATATTGCTCATCATAGTTAGTTCATGTTAACTAATGCATTAACTAAAATGAGACCTTATTGAAAGGTGTTACTAGTATACTTTAAAATGTATTGCATTTGAATGTAATAAAGGACTTTATTGCATGTTAATTGCAATTAAATTAGCAGTGTTATGGGTTTAATACAGTTAGTTGAATATAAGAGTGCTTTTTGACCTACTTAAGTAGGATTTAAGTACATCTTTAAATGTAATTTCATAATTATATCTATTGTCTTTGAAATATGGTTAAAGTTTACTGCCATTTTAACTACTGTTCAAATTAAATCAAGTATTTTATTTGTGCTTTATTGTCTTAGTCAGCATTTCAAAACAAGCATGCATCTTTTAAGCATGTCAAAAGATTGTTAAAACAATTAATTACTGTGTACTTACAAAATGCACTTTTTAAAAGTGTACTTAAGTGTGTCAAGAAATGCAATGATAAAAGTGGACTCTCTAAATACTTAAGTGGCCTTTTATTTTCTTAATATTTTATTATCTACAAGTGCAGTTTTTTTTAAATATGCTTTTAATATTTAAAGTACATGTCCAGTACAAATAAGCACACTTCTCTTTCACAAGGGTTTGAGTAAGTCCTGCTACAGAGCGTGCAAAAAGTATTATGTCAAATGAGTAGGACACGGGTCAAAGAGCAGCGCTAACATGGCCAGCATCCAGGCAAATGTCAGGCTTTCCCTGCGGCTGAATCAGGAATTATGAATCACAGGAGCTGTACGAGTGCAACAAACAGTGCATGTAAAGTTTAGGATCATGAGGGCTATGAGGGGACGTCCTTCCCCTGCTCAATGCAGGCCGTTCCCTCAGGAGAGCATCTAAACTTAGAAGCGCCGCTACTGACGATGTGCTTTTGTGTGCTGTATATTTATAGGTGAGTGTTAGTGTGTCTGGCCAGGATCGCGAGCACGAGTGTGAGGGAGAAGAGTGTGAAAGGTTTGTTCATTGCATTGGTATCTCTATATTTATACACACACAAATAACAGCTCAAGTGTCAACCAGTGCTTTGTTTATCTTCACTTGCACGGCTGTCCATTTGCTGCCCATATTCTTAATGGAGAAACATTTAAAGGGATAGTTCACCCAAAAATGAAAATTCTGTCTACTTGCTCCAAACCTGTTGACGGTAGCCATCGACTTTCAATTGGAACTCATTGGCTACTGTTAAGTGTTTATTTACAAACATTCTACAAAATATCTTCTTTTTTGCTCAACAGTAGAAACACACACAGGTTTGGAACAACTGGAGAGTGAGTAAATGATGACAGAATTGTTTATTTTTGGGTGTATACTGTCACTTTAATAACATCATTATTATATTTATTTTAACAAATTAGATTTTAAGGCACCACCTAAAAACAACATAACATGTAGGTTGATTTAAATAAAAGCAGCTTCTTTAAAAGGTTATAAAAAGGCATTTCTTAAAGGAACAGTTCATGCATTAATTAAAAGTCTGTCCTCATTTGCTCACATAGCTCTCAAATGTCAATCACCCTTCTGCATATTACACATTGGCATGTTGTGTTTGGTTCATAGACACGTAAGAGCAGATTTGGCACTGACGTCAAATCTTGTGTGCTGCATCTATGCACAAATGATATTCAAGATCTACTGCTATAGAATAGTAATATTAACAGCTTAATTTTTCAAATATAGTGCATAGAGTTGTACTGACTACTCTTATAATACTACTCATATACTAATGGAGCATAGCTAGATTTAAATAATATTAATCAGCACAACTATTTTCAACATTGATGATGATGATAATAAATGCCTCATGAGCAGCAAATCATATTAGAAGTGATTTCTGAAGGGTCATGTGACACTGAAGACTGGAGTAATGATGCTGGAAATTCAGCTTTGCATTACAAGAATAAACTACATTTTTCATTCTCATTTTCATTTACGTTCTTCAAAACATATCTTTTCAGGCCCTATTTTAACAATCTAAGGCATAGTCTGAAGCGCATGAAATAAATGTGAGAAATGGTCGGTGCACCAGGCACATGTTCCAATAGGGTTGTACCTATTTTCTTAATGAGTCATGGGTGTAACTTTTGGGTGTAACTTTCAATAAACTAATCAGAGTCTCCCATTCCCTTTAAAAGCCAGTTGCGCTTTTTAAATGGTGGAATTTGCAAGAGCAAAGACTGAACGTGTCTCTAGAGAGCAAACGGATCTGCTCGTGCACGAGGTTAAAGCGTAAACAATTTACATTGTAATCCTTTCATTTTAAAATTTGGCATGTTTGTGTGCTGCAGCGCATTTCTGTGTTTAATAAGCAGAGTATACGTGTTGTGCACCCGCCTATAGGTGCATGATACTAACGCGCACACTAAACAAATAAAAAAATACTGGGCCATTGACTTTGGACCAGGTTGGTCAATTCCGCAGTCGTTTTCCCAACATAGCAACGTGCCAACAATGCTCTTGAATACATCTCGTTTTCAGACCCATGGGCAAACAGTTGGGCGCAAGTGCATTTGCGATTTAAACAACGTGGTGCTGGACGTGAAAATGATAACTGCGTCGTGCTGAAACTAGCAAAAAACACCTGCGTCGTGCATGGCATCGCATTGATCCACAAACTCCTACAGGTTCAGATTGACGTGAGGGAGAGTAAATGATGCCAGAACTATTCCTTTAACAAGGTATAAAGCGTCTGCTGTCTCTGCTTGGTCTGTGTGTGGTTTCAGTGGGCTGTTAATGAAGTAAAAGTGAGTTTGAAGTCAGTTTGTTATTCCTCTCATTACTGCCCATGCGTTGACCCATCCGCCCTGTGATGTGTCTGTAATTTATCAAGGCCTCTGAAGGCTGTAATGATTCAGGATTTTTAATATCCCTGCACTGCAGTCCTCCAAATCTAGAGGTAGAAAGTGAGTGTGTGTGTGTGTGTGTACTCAGCATGTTTTTTCGCTCGGCTCACAAAGGCGCCCCTAAATTTATCCTGACAGTCTCTGGGGAAATGCCTGGAGAACAGTGCTTATAACCACAGAGGGGCTTGCAGAGCACAAAACTAGAACAAGAGCAGCCGAGACGTTTCTCTAGAACAAAACCTGTCACGGGACGTTAAACTTCCAGCAGATCTGCTCCGTGATTTTGACAGGTCAAAAGTACACAACACTTCCCTAAGAGCACAAGCAGACTACCAGAATTGTGTGGCTGCATTGCATTGTGTGGCTGCTAGGTGTTGTGGGTAGCTTCCAGGGGGTTGCTGTGGTTTTCGGAACTTTTTTTTAGTGCGTTTCTAGGGATGTTCAAGGGTGCGTCTCAATCAGTTCCCTAGCTCCCGAGCTCGTGAATCAGTAGATCGTGTACACAAATTCGGTCACTAGTAAGTTCCCTGACTCACTGCATGTTGGGACAGTGATCACTCGAAGTCCAGTGACATGATTTACGTACAGCACCTACGGACAAAATTGTAGAACGTCATTTCTAGAATTAATAAACAACAGGCAGGACCAGTCTCATTTTAATATTTGTTATTATTTTTAAAGACATTGTTTCATCTTCATACAATATTTCAGCTGAATATTAATTATAAATGTTAATTAGATGTGCTCATTACCCGTCTAGCGATGTGTGTTTATGTTGAAATACTGTATACCAAAAAGTGGTTAGTCTTTTCAAATCTTCGTGTGTCATTATATTTGTCAAAGTGGCTCGTGTGGTTTATGTTTTGCACTTCAGAAATGTGACGTTATTTCCGGTAAGGGAGCATAGTGAGCGTTGATGCGTCCTAGAATTCGTGATGCATTGTGGGATTTTTCAGGGAGCGAACGTTCCAGTGCATGGAATGGCCGACTCCCTAAATGGGTGCCCTGACTACTGAGACGCACCCTAAGTGGTTGCCAGGAACGTGCTATGCTGTTGTTTACAGAGTCAATTTTAGTCGGTCACACGCACAACACAGCATACACATTAACACTGGACGAAGACTAACGTAATTGACTGGACGTGAGTGCTAAAGCAAATGAGGGTGATTACGAGACATGCCTGAACCAAATGACAATCAAACACAGCCGGGAAACTACAGAGCACATGAGGGACAAAACACAACAAAACAGGTCCACACAGGTCTGACAATTAACTTCGGTGGACTTAAACTTGAAAAATGACCCCCCGGTTTCACAGACAAGGCTTAAGCTAGTCCCAGGCTAAAATGCATGTTTGAGCTGTCTCAACTGAAGATATCTTGCTCTGACATATCTTACAATATGTCAGTGTCAAGATGCACAGCTTAATATTTTCTTCTAAGGCATTTTTGTAAAAGTTGCTTAAATATCTTAATTTAACTAAGGCCTAGCCGTGGCTTAAGCTAAGCCCCGTTTGTGAAACCGGGCCTATGTGTATTGACGTCTTTCCGTGGTTGAAGTAAAATACCTTCTGATGTTCATTCAGGTTTATTTCATGCTATAACTAGTGAAGAGGAAGAGACGGTCGGTTCATGTGCTGCTTGAACTGAGGCTCTACAGAGATCTGTCATGATACACTAAAGAGCCACAAACCGGTATTTATTGATTACATTAAAAAAATGTCTAACTTTGATCACGTAGAAAAGTAGTAGCACAAGAGGCATAATTTGTGCTGTCTTTCATGTCCGTAGCATGAACGGTGCAGGATGGGTTAATCAACAAAGTTGAACCCTAGCTAATGGGTTTGTTGAAATCCCTAACCGTAACTATGAGCACAAGTACTAGTGGTAGTCGTCTTAGAAGTCATCACTAAGGTACAGAATGTTTCATTAGAGTGAAACGTGTCAGAACATGCGTTTGACTCTAAAACCAGTCACATGTTTCCTGACGTCTTTAACAAACCTCCTGCATTCTGCCCTGGAGGAGAATGAAATGTAAAAGGTCTCGACCCCTCAAGAAAGCATCTGAGTAACAACGGCACTCTTGCTACACTTCTGTCCCACACCAGGGAGGTGTTTTAGAGCTATTCTGAGTACAAGAGATTCCATCAGAGAGGTTAAGCAATCCTTGTAGACGCAGGTGAAATAGTTATTGTGTTGAATCAGTCCTGACGTCAGTAGCATGACATTTGTGACGGAGCAGTCAGGACTGGAACAGTCTGTAACCCTACTGCATTATAACATGTTTTTGGTTGACAGTACAAGGAGAGGGACTTTTTGTAAACTAAATAAACAGTTTATTAATGGGAGGAAATCGCAATACTCAATATGACTAAATAAGTCCCACTTATCAGTTAAATAAGCAAGTCGCCTTTTTGATAGAGGATCAGTTGTGTTTCTACACCTGCCACATGTGATTTGAGGGATAGATGCAAAATACTTCAAATTATTTGTGTAGCGCTTTTTACCATACAATCCTTGCAAAGCAGCTTTATAGGAAATTAAGTTTCTACAATAGATTTATATATTGCATAAACTTAATATATTTAACTTATGGCAAAATTTGGTTATAATTTGTATGTATTGTACTACTATTTAAAATGTTATGCTTCACCAAGGCTGCATTTATTTGATCAAAAATGCAGTAAAAACTGTGATATTGTGAACCACTATTACAGTGTAAAATAATTGTTTTCTATTAAGCAATTTTGTCAAATTGTTTTCAGCAGCCAATCTCCAGTCTACAGTATCACACGATTCTTCAGAAATCATTTGAATTATCATATGAAAACAGGCGTGCTGCTGCATAACATGTTTGTGGGAACCATGAGACCATTTCAAGATTCTCTGACGAATAGAAACTTCAAAATAACAGCGTTGATTTGTAATAGTTATACATGTATTTACAGTGACTTTTCATCAATTGAATGCATCCTTGCTGAAAACCGTTAGCGATAGTGCTGATACCTGCTCGATAGTGAATGCTGTTAGCCAACATGTTTGTAGATGTCAGTCTTTCCTCTGTCAAGCTGACAGGAGCTGCACACCAGCTGCCTGCGGGCAGAACAAGGCATGCCTATTCTACTTTAATAATGTAATGTACTTTCAAGTGAAACGGTACTCAAAAAGAATAAAAGCAGGGCAGGATTTCATATATTTAGAATTGATTGCATTGTAAAAAAGGGCAGGGGTTGAAAAGTATAGGACTTGTTTCCATCTCTCAGAGTAATACTGAAAAAGCTATTTGTGTTGAATCTTTCTTAGTGCGACACAAACTCACAACTGTGACGTATAAGTTGAAATAAAGTACAGTTTTATTGTTTACTCTCAGGTTGAAATGTAATGGACTACATGCACGGTTACTTCCTGGTTTTAGATAAGCCAGCTCAGTCATTTCCGGTCAACTGTCAAAAGCAGCTGTGCTATAAGGAGAGCGCTCTTTCTCTACATAATCCATTCAGAATTTAAAGAAAAGTTCTGCTGGTCTAAGAGGACCATACTGTACTGTGTACTACCGTATACTGTTTCAGGAATGACAAACGTGAGTAAATCCGGGGCATTGCTATGATTAACAGTGATAACTGTAGCAATGGATGGAACAAATTATCAGACAAGCCGATGACAAAAATAAAACTTGTGCATTAAGTGATTTAGAGTAAATTCAGAGGAACAAAACTACACCAGCAAGTCTATATTGGCTGAATGTATTTAGCAGCTTACACCGTTTAAAGATAAAACTTAAAAAATACTTATTTAATAGGCTTATGGGTGACAGGGCTTATTTATTTTTTAAATGACATGAGATTTTGTGACTTGCTTCACTTTCTATACTTTATACTTCAGTACAATAAAAGTACTAAAATGTGTTACAATAATCATTTTATAATAAAGCCAAAAAGATGTAAAAAACTAGGGAGTTGAAAGGGAGTCCCTCTGCTGTCCATCTACTGGTTATAATGCTAATGTCATGTCATTTTCATCTTAAAAAGTCTTTGTTTTCCACCAGGAGACACATTTAGGCCAACATGTGAACAGTCCCTAAGAAGCACCGATTTTCTCATTTTTCGTTTGCTCCGTTCATGAAAAGGTTTATTCCACCCCTTTCGTTTCAATCGGTTGAATATTTTTATTCTGATTGACATGTTTACATGAAGTATTATAATTCAGATTGGACTTTTAAACTGGTTCTAGCTAATCAGAAAACAATGCTCTCGTATGTAAACGGGTTAGTGACTAGTCACTTGCTGCCATCTACTGGCGGTTTGCATTCGTTTTTAAAAGTAAAAACCGTCTGTGTAAATGCAGCTGTTTCTTCTGCAGTGGAAAGATAGGTTTTCTTAATACTGATTTCATTTGATTGGTGACAGCCCTATATTGTCTTATTATATGTAAATATGTAAGAATTTAATATGAAAGATGACGCATGCGTTCACAGTTAGGGAAAAATGGCCTTTAGGCAAAAAAAAAAACAAAGACCTGGAAATCGATTTAAATATTTTTTTTTGTATGCACTATGCAGTAACTTCTTTGGTCATATAAAACGTGATTTCCCAACAACAAAACTGTGGGCAGTGAAAATGCTGAGTAGCTAGTAATTTTGGACAACCACTACATCCACAGTGGCTAGTGAGCAAAAAAGTTGATGTCAAGCCCTGTGTGTTGATAGCAAACTAATGCAGTTATTAATGCTGTTTTTAGAGAGAGAGAGAGAATAAGCATGGTTTACATGAGTCTGTGCATTTCTCAAGAGCGTTTTTCAGCAGCATCTCTACTACGGTTTTAAGAACAGTGCTGTTCTTTGACATTGCTATTGAGAAATGTCATCAGTTGCCTAACTGATAAAATCATCAAAGTAGCGCAGACAACACGTGTCCGTACTGTATGTGTGTGCGTTTGTCAGGGAGAGATTGCGGAAAAAATATCTAATTTCCGTAGGCTACAATAATAAAACATAATTTTGTAGCAAACTAAGTTTATGAAGTAATTTGTCACTTTTATCCTATTGTTAAGGCTATTTATTGCTTGGTCAGTGTTGTTGTGGGTTTTGGTTCTTTTGCTGTTTTAGGCTTTGAAATAACTGAAATCATTTGGTGAAGTGATATGGACATGGGAATGCGGTCAAGACCTGCCTGCCTGGAACTACTTTACCATACATCGCCTTGAAAGTAATTGCACACCTTAGAGCACTTATCAGCCAATCAGATTCAAGCATTCAACAGCCCCATAGTATAATCTTCTATAATGCGCAGACGCACAAGATATACAGAGACATGAAAACAAGAAAGTCAATATTTTTGGGAATGAGGGACAGGTGCGTCAGGAAACGGTGTTTAATTTATCACTGTAACTCAGCAGCTGTGCTCTGTATCCTGTTTCATGGATCAGTGTGTTGGCTTTCACAGCATCTCTCTCTTTCTCTTTCCTATTCCCATTTGTCGTCTCCTCCTCATTCCATCAGCACCATCCTGCTCGCTCTCTCTCTCTCTCTCTGATGTGCGTCACAGGCTGGGTAAACACGTTTGCTGTGGGGCCTTCTGCTCACCTGCTTTGAATTTGACATGGTGAGTGGGCTAGAAGCTGAGAGAGACTGTGTGTCGTGTGTGTGTGTGTGTGTGTGTGTGTGTGTTAGATGAGCTCCTCTGATCTCAGAGGCATGAAAACACAAGCTTCATTAACTATGTGTCAGAGACAGTCCTTCAGAGATCACTGACCACTGCAGCTCGACACTATTAGCATCTGTTTGCACATTTCAGGATTCATTTCATATGGCAGATCACAAGTTTATTTGTGTCTCATAAGAGTCCTGCACATTGTAGTAGAGCTATTATTAAAGGAATATTTAGCTGGAAAGTTTGGTCGTTACTCCCTCACCCTCCTGTCGCTTCAAACCTGTATTAGATTTATGTGGAAAACAGAGAATTTCTGAATAATTTTTATTTTTGAGAGTTTTCAAAATATGCAGTATTTAAAGATTTTTAGTACATTACTTACATTTTGGTGTGTTCCCCACATAAAGCTATATTGTATGTCTTAAGAAAACTTGAAATGCTGTGCTTTATTTTGTATTTTTTGAGGCAGTTATGGAAAAGATTCATCAAATTATGTCCCCCCAAAAAATAAAATACATCAAATGGTTTTATAATAATAATAATAATATAAATAAACTACGTTTTAGGGGAACTATTCGCTTAATAAAAGAATCCTGAAAAAAATTATGTATCACAGTTTCCACAAAAAATTGAATCAACACTACTGTTTCCAACATTGATAATAATAATAAAAAAATAATTCCTGAGCATAAAATCATCATATGAGAATGATTTCTGAAGATCACGTGACACTGAAGAATTGAGTAATGATGCTGAAAATTCAGCTTTACCATCACAGAAATAAATTACATATTAATATATATTCAAATAGAAAAGCTATTTTTACATGTAATAATATTTCACAATATTGCTGTTTTTACTGTCTATTTCATAAGATAAATGCAGTCCCGGTAAGCACATAATACTTCTATCAAAAACATAAAAAAATCTTACAAACTCTAAATTTTGCATTCAGTGTATTTTATTTTAATATTAATTTTAACATTTACATTTTAATATTTTTTTGAGCATAAACATTTAAAAAAAAAATCTCGTAAAAATATATCATAAGGGAAAATAGATCAAGAAAATCTGACTGACTTTATTATTAATTATCATAAGCCATAAGAGCCTACCTTTAACCCCAAACTTGATATGCGACTAGTTTGCTTGTATGTTGGAAATAAGCACAGCACAGGTTAATGTGATGTGATCTGAGCTTTCTGTGTCTACGTCAGCATTGTTCTGGCTTTCACCGTTGGTGTTTTCAGCACCCTGGACAGCGGCGTCACTGAGAGATTCTCCTGTCGGTGTGCTGTGATTGGTCTGGTTTTGAGAGGCTCTATGACTCATGACGGTGCCAGAAGGCAGCTACAGAGTGATTAGCTCAACCGTGACTGACCTGTGCCTCTGGACAGACACACACTGACCAGCACCCGCCACTGTCCCACCATAACACCAAACACCACTGAGCTTTTGTTAAAGGAATGTTCTGGATTCAATGCAAGTTATAAAGATAGTTACAAAAATTACAAATTGTAATAATTTGCATACTGCCAGAGTATCTTACTCCTATTTTAATGTTTTTGAGAAAAATTCTAATGCTCACCAAGGCTGCATTTCTTTGATCAAAAATAGAGTAAAACAGTAATATTGTGAAATTTATTACAATTTAAAATAGTCTATTTTAAAATATAAAAAAATGTAGTTCCTGTGATGCAAAGCTGATTTTTTAGCATCATTTCTCCAGATCTTTCAGAAATCAGTCTAATATACTGATATGCAGCTCAAGAAACATTTCTGATTATTATCAGTTGTGCTGCTTCATATTTTTATGGAAACTGTGATACATGTTTTTTTTCAGGATTCTTTGATGAAAACTCAAAACAACAATTTATTTGAAATAGAAAGCTTTTGATTTATATTATAAATCATACATTAATTAATCAAACATACATCAATCATAAATTATTACATTATAAATATATTTGATTAGACATTATAACTTAAAAGTGGTGATTAATAGTGGTCTTTACTGACACTTTTAATCAATGTAATATATCATTGCTGAATATAAGTATTAATTTATTTAATAACCCCAGACTTTTGAATGGTAGTATATATTTTATTTCTTACATAAAATACAAAATGAGACATTAGGAATAATGTCCAAGCTGCTCTTTTCCAAACAACAAAAATGCATGCTAATTAATAATGCCAAGCTCCAAAATGCACTATAAAAATGTCATAAAAGTAGTCCATATTACCAAACATGGAAAATTACCAAACCGGGAAAATGTAAATGAACTGTTAAAGGGGTCATATGATGATTTTTATATGATCATTATTTTGTGTATTTGGTGTAACAGAATATGTTGGCATGCTAATGTTAAAAAAACACTCTATTTTTCAAATACTGTACATTATTGCCCCGCCTCTCTCAAACACTTAGTTTTCTACAAAGCCCCTCCTTCCGACAAGCGCAGTCTGCTCTGATTGGCCAACTGACACAGTGTATTGTGATTGGCCGAACACCACAAGCACTCGTCGGAAATTTAACACCCCTTACCATTATTGCGAGCTTCAGCTTTCAAAGTGAATATAAAGACAGTTAATAATGTCCTTAGTTTTAGCATCAGCTCGAGCCCGAGAGGGGAACAGAGTTGTGTGACAGACACAGTAATGAAACTCATATGTATTTGCACACAAACCGCGATTAAGACCGCTGACTCCACTGTGATGTGATGTGACCCTGTCTCTCTCTCTCTCTCACACACACACACACACACACACACACACACACACACACACACACACACACACACACACACACACACACACACACACACACACACACACACACACACACACACACACACACACACACACACACACACACACACACATTACTCTACACTTGCGCAAAACTCTGCATTTGAACAGTCAATAGCAAATACTTGAACTAATAACAAAATATAGTTACAGTCGCTGATACAGAAGCGCCAGATTGTCAGAGCAAAGTCAGAATTGACCTTTTTTTAGAAATAGCCTTCGTGCACAGCCAGCCTTGTATTCTCCTAGGTTCACAAAACTGTCGTCCATAAAATGCGTTGCACAAATTCGAACATTTGGGTTGTGCTGTTCTGTTGTAAACAAATCTTAGCAATGATTCCTAACTGAATCTACTTTCAGAAGGCCAAATAAAGTGCTTTTGCTTCGCATAGAAACACACAGCGTCTCCCTGACACGGCTGCATCAACACTACTGCGGTTACTGAAACCACGCCTTCTTTCTTTGCTGAACATTTGGGCAGCATTACGCAAATATCTCCACATCGTGACGTAGACATGTGGGGGTGTGTTTAAATGAGGCGATTTAGCCCGGTCTGGATTAGCCTTCTCTTTTAGATAGAATAAATCCCTTTTGTGAGAGACTTTGAGCTTTGTAACTCTGCAGATCTTATACATGCACAAACAGCTACATAACACACTAAAGAAAGGAAAACAAGAAATCGCATCATGTGACCCCTTTAATAAGAACTAATCAGAGGACATCTCAGAAGAATATTGCTGGACTTTTCATGATGGATGGACGCATGTTTTTGGGCTTCAAAATCTCAACCACCATCCACTACCATTATAAAGCTTGGAAGAGCAAAGACATTTTTTATATATAACCCTGAATGTATTCATCTGAAAGAAAAAAGTCATATACACCTAGGATGTCTTGAGGGTGAGTAAATCATGGGTTCATTTTCATTTTTGGTTGAACTATCTCTTTAAAGGTAAATATTAGTACTTCAAAAGTACATTAGGACCTAAATTGTACCTTTTGAATGGATACCGGCCCAGTGACAGCTTTGTACCTTTTATCAGAGACTGTTTAAAAAAGTGGGTCTGATTGGGACAACATTGAAAATAGTTTGTCCTGATTTCCGTGCACCAATCCTTCCCTTGCTAATTTACACAAAAAGCCTCAGAACGAGCCTCCGAATGATTAATTTCCTAATTACACACATTATTCTTCTCCGCTGTCCTCTGATTAGTTCTTATTAACAGTTCATTTACATTTTCCCTGTTTGGTAATTTGTCGCAATGACCGAAATAGAAAATGCAATTGTGCTTTTGAAGCGTTGCTGTGGTGACTCATACTGCAGGCGTACAGCAAACGACTGTGGATTTGTGTTTTACTTCTCTGTGTTTGATTTGACTGCTAAAAGATGTGATGCTTTTTTCTGAGGTCGCACATCACAAGAGCTCAAAAGAGGCAAAAAGTGTGACAAAATCAAAACTAAAGCAGTTTTGACACTGCTGTGTGATTGTAAGACATCCGATTAGTCTGTCACCGTCCTTTCTTTGTCTTACCGTCAGATCTGAAGTGGCCTTAAATGCTGCCTTTTCATAATCAGACAACACGATGAAATCCTGCCGTTTGACACGTGGAGGGGAATCAGACCCCATGGGATGCGGAGAGAAGCTTGCTTTGAATCGCAGCTCAGTTGTGTATGTGTGCCTGTCTGTGTGGGCGTATATGGCTGCGGCTCATATTCCAGAAGCTTTAGATTTGTCAGCAGACAGGCCTGACTCTTTCTTGAGGTCGCTCTGAATTAAATATGAGGAGTCTTGTGGAAAAGTTTCTGTTGGACAAGCAGTTGTCAGGAGGTGTCTTGCTGCTAACCTTAAATCTTCCTGCTTGACTTTAATTGATTCTGTTTGTGACAGCTGTAGAAAAGTTGAAAATGTTGCATGGAGTGCAAAAGGTGGCAGTTAAATCTAGAATGTATAAACTGATACATTATTATGCCATTTTCTATCCTTAATAATATTTAATTTATGTTTTAAATTAGGTACATTTTGGCTATTCTGTGCATAAAGTAAATGTGCGCAGTTTATTATAAAGCATATTGCAGAAACAGTAAGATTAGTAAGGTAGTATGCTTTCATAGTACTGTATATACTGATCTCTTGTCCATTATTGAAGCATGTGGTGTATATACACTGAACAAAATTATAAAAGCAACACTTTTGTTTTTGCCCCCATTTTTCATGAGCTGAACTCAAAGATCTAAGACTTTTTCTATGTACACAAAAGGCCTATTTCTCTCAAATATTGTTCACAAATCTGTCTAAATCTGTGTTAGTGAGCACTTCTCCTTTGCCGAGATAATCCATCCACCTCACAGGTGTGGCATATCAAGATGCTGATTAGACAGCATGATTATTGCACAGGTGTGCCTTAGGCTGGCCACAATAAAAGGCCACTCTAAAATGTGCAGTTTTATCACACAGCACAATGCCACAGATGTCGCAAGTTTTGAGGGAGCGTGCAATTGGCATGCTGACTGCAGGAATGTCCACCAAAGCTGTTACCCGTGAATTGAATGTTCATTTATTTATTTATCCATCCAATTGTGAGAAAAAAGTCAAAATTACAAGATATGATTCTAGTTTATATCTCACATCTATGACTTTTTTCTCATAATAAGTAATCTCTTAAGTCTGTTTTTTTTTGTTTTATGTTTTTTTTGTTTCCACAATAAATAAATAAAGGTAATTTAAACTTGTTACATCACAATTTAGACATCTTGATCTTGTAATTGCAAGTATCTCAGTTCAGAATTTTCTCATAAACTCGCAATTAGTAATTTTCTCGCGACTCTGAATTTATAGCTCAAAATTCAAAGAAATTTTTTTGTATCATAATTGCGAGGGAAAAAAGTTTGAACAGTGAAATAACATTAATGTTTATTGTTAGTTGTGAGTTGTAAGGGAAAAAAGGTCTGAATTGTGAGATAAAAAGTCATAATTAAGGTTTTTATTTCTTTATCCCTTGGCGGAAACAAGCTTCCATAACAACGACAACTATAATGGTAACTATAATTAAAGTTTGAATAATTGTTCTAACTCTATAACGATGAAGTCCACACAAATAGCCTGCAATAATGACAGGAACGATTCTGCTGAAATCACTTCCAGTTGTATTTTCTCCAGCTGATGAACAATAAAAACATTGACAGCCAATCAGAATCCACCTTGAGCATTTAAAGTGGCAGAGTGCACTTATAATAAACATAACATTATCATGCTAAGGTGTGGACGCTAATATAGTTATCGTCCTTGGAGTGAACGGCCCTTTAGTCTTGATGTATTTCTCTGGTATGTATATATGTAATAGACACTTTCAAAACCAGGCAGAAGTGAGAGTGAGCGCTACCTCTCGAACAGCAGTAGAATAGAGTAAACTTGTTGTGTTGAAGAGGTAATGAACTCATTGGGGAATCTACTACTACTCAACTCTGCATGGTGAGCAGGCAAGACTCTCCTTTCTTTCCTGCCTTTGTCTGTGCTGAGAGCTGATATCGACTCTCAGGTTCCCTGCGGTGTGCGGCGGCGCTCCTGAGGGTTCAGTCGTTCTGGATCTTCTCTGGCCTGTGCTCTTGCTCTCTGCTAATGAACTCCCATGACATAGAAATATACAACAAAATAACAGCTGAGGGAAGAAGAACAGTGTCTCCATCTTAAACAGAGGTTTCTGAGACATCGGCTAACCGATTTAGCATTTGGAACGCCGCTCAGTTTCTTCAGATATTGTGAAAATATAGCTAATCCTTCACTGGTGTTCTTCATCCTCCATGAACAATAGTAAATACTCACATGCAATTAGCAAGCGTTCTGATCTAGCCGGTTAACTGGCAAGCAGGATGAGCTCGGCTGGATTTGCGGACGCAGGTGGGCAGAGCATAAGGATTTGGAGCTATATAAATAGTAGTTCTAATCAAGGGAAAGCTGAGCACTAAGAACAGGTGAATAATAGCCACATGAAAAGGAGATTGTCCATTCTGACCCACAGACATGGTATAGTAAGGTATTAGGGTCAGCTTTCCTCTATGACACAACCTAAGTATGGTAATGTGATGCTAGGCGGTGCTAATGTGGTCTGTGTACACTATTAGCGAATAACGAGTTTAGCTTAAGCTTTATTGTTCATTTGTGCTATTTTTGGGGCCTGAGGGATTTCTCTGTGATAATATTACCATGACCTTGCTGATGTACAGCCGGAAGCTACAGGAAATGTGTGGAAATGTGGAATTGTGCGCATTGAGATCCTATAGAAGACAACTTTTATATTGATATTTTGAGAGAATAATGTTTTTTTAGAAGCTTTTGAGAGTCACGTCTACCAAATATTTGCTGTACAGGAAAAGTTTGGCCAAAAATAAAAACTGAATCAGGCCATTAAAGATGTAGTTTAGTTTGTTTTTTCATCAGAGCAGATTTGGAGAAATGTTGCATACTTCACTTGCTCAGCAATGGATCCTCTGCAGCGAATGGGTGCCGTCAGAATCAGTCCAAACAGCTGATTAAAAATGACAGTTGTCCACAAGTAATCCACACCAGTCCAGTCCATCAATTAATGAGGTTTTAACGCTAATGCTACATTTCCCCAAATCTGTTCTGATAAAGGAACAAACTCATCTACATCTTGGATGGCTTGAAGGGGAGTAAATTATAAAGTATAAATATAGTAAAAAGTCATCAAACCGATGATATAACACAAATGGTGGTATGGGAATAATGTAGTGACCAAAATAATGTTAAAAACATGACATTGAAAATGAAATAAAAAAATCTCTGTCTTTGTCTAGATTGCAGTTTTGCATAGTATTTCACAATTTAAAGTATTCAGCCAGATTTTAACTCATCCAATTACCTAAAAGAGTCGACTGAACTACATCAGCTGGTTTGAATCTAAATAGTCTCAAAGCTTAAAATAATGACTCGATTTCTATTGTGCAAAAATGCCTCAGACCAACAGCACAGCACAGCGTTGCATTGTATTTTTGTATTGTCCATAACTTGACATATCTTGCACCAAAATGTGTCAATCACAGCACTGCTATGACAATATTACACTTATTAAATGACCCAAAACAACTAATGTGTGCACTAACAACCAATCAATGTGACTGTGTATCAGCCAGTTGTGATTTAAAGAACATTAAACACATTCTGAGAAAATCCAGTTCTGTTTGAAGATGAAAAAGGGGTGATTTAACATGCCTCAAACCAAATATATATATATAATATACAGTATATATGTATCCTGTAGCAATACAACAATTCAGATATATATATGAAGACACACTGAAGACAAATACTCCGTAGGAGATTTTCAGCTTGAGAAGCACTGCACTGCTGAAACATTTTGGAAGAGGAAAAACTATGTCCTCTAAAAGTGCTGTGTCATTTTTTGGAGCGCTACACACTGTCGTTTTAGTTCTCTGATTTTGCTGGCAACTCCTGCCACTGAGCCTCTGACTGCAATATCAACACAACTCCCGCCGGGGAGCTGGTCGCTGCAGTGCGTGTGTGTGGTTTCATTCTCAGGAGTGTGTCAGGTCTCTTGTCTCAACTAATTCTCATCAGTCTGCGGTGACAGCGCTGGTTACCATGCTGTGGCCTGGGTTTACCTTTTCCTGTGTACGTAAAACTACTGATCAGCTTTCACCTTCATTTAATAAGCCTGCTTCCACAACCTTATATTGTATTTCTGACTTATATGAACTGCTCCTAGACGAGTAAAGAGTACATAATATATGTCAGGACACAAGATAAGCATCTTGTTTACAGGACTGTCCTAAAAAAAAATACTGGTCACCTTGATGAAATTCGAATATAATCTGTAAAACTTCCTTTTTTAGGATCAATTTTAGTATGCCAGCACAATCTTGAGAGGAAAGGAGCAGCACCAAGGTTAAAGCTACAGGCAAGTCTGCTTCCCATCTGATTTCATTTTTTACTCAATGTATTAAAAACAATCTCTTTTTTGTTTACTAATTCATTGCCAAATGAACGTATTTAAAGATAAATTGTATAATTTCTGTGCTATTAAAGCAGTATTCACTCACCCTCAGGCCATCCAAGACGTAGATGAGTAGATGAGCATGTAGCATTACATCACTTGTTCATCAGTGGATGCTCTGCAGTGAATGGGTGCCGTCAGAATGAGAGTCCAAACATCTGATAAAAACATGACAATAATCCACAAGTAACTCGCATGACTCCAGTCCATCAGTTAATGTCTTGTGAAGTGAAGAGCTGCATGTTTGTAAGAAACAAATCCATCACGGCACCCATTCACCGCAGAGGATCCAATGGTGAGCAAGTGATGTAATTATACATTTATCAAAATCTTGGAGGCCTGAGGGTGTGTAAACTATTCCTTACAACATCAAAAATAATATTTTCAGCCAAGGTTGCTGAAAGCACACCCTGCATTTCATTGGTTAGACAAACAGATAGTCCCGCCCCAAACACAATTGGTTAAGCCAACAGTCGAGATGCTGAAATAGAGCTGGTTTTGACACCTCCGTCTTTACTGAGAAATAACCTACAAAGGGCCTATATTTGTCTCTGCGTATTAAGTTGGCATAGAAGAAAGTATTTTGTCATGGAAAATTGTACACTTCACCTTTAAACAAGGGCAGAAGGAATGCTGTGCCCATTATGTGTCACTAGGGGGCTAAAAGTGGCTGTTTCTAAAGCAGTCAAGCAAGACAAAAGATAGATCGACACTCAAAGTAATTACCTTGTTCTTTTTTTGCCAATTCCACAGAGTTGTGCTATTCACTGAAAGCCCTGATACCTGCTACAGGCTCTTTAAAAACAAGCCGATTAAGGTGCAAGCGAGCTAAGATGAGCAGATTTCTGAAATAGAAACCAGGAACATTTCCTAGTTCAGTGGTCAAAATATAGCTGAAATCTCATTTGTTATTATCTGAATAAAAAAATAGGGACAGAACATTTTTGTATTTGATTTTAACTATAGTGAGTTCCGTGTATAATTAATAAATATTATGATGCTTGCACATCAAGCTAACCCTAACTGTGAACACTGTGAAAAATAATAAATAGTAACTATTGCACATCAAAAACCATATTATATTATAACAAAATTATGACTTATCTGGTCCGAAACTCAGCCAATGTCTTATATTGCATGGATTGCATATATGCTGAGACAGCTTACTTTACTTTATGGCTTTTAAAAACTAATCTTGTATAATAGCTTCAATATTTACAGTCATGGAGCTGTTTTCATAGTCAGTTTGCTTAATGTTATTTAATGTCAACACCCCTGATATAACTATCACAAACGAAATGCATAAGCTTTCACCATATATGCAGTGTGGAAAATAATTTTTCTCAGGGTCAAATGATTATTTATATGGCAACAGAAACCCAAATTCTCATTACAATGCAACATGTCAACAGGGTGCTGAGAAATAAAAGGTTGTCAACAGGATTTTGGGCTATTTCCTCCTTTGTAAACTCAGATGTTGATTCAGAAGAGAAGTTAATTTATAATTTTGTCCTGGTGGGTGGCAGAAAAAGTGCTAGTGCCTGTAAATGCTAAAAATACTGCACATCCCCACATACAGCAGTTGCCCTCTGAACAGGTCTGTAGACATGTGCTATGCATGTTGATTCATCACCGAAATCTCAATATGTAACATGACTACTTCAATGGCAGCCAGCTGTTAACTGGGACATGACTGCAGTGTGGTATGTTTAGTAGCATGTGTGTTGATTCACCTCGAGAGGCTTCTGGACTGAATACTGTAAACATATGGCTTGTTAGCACTGATCTGATCTGTTTCATGTACTAGCTGCTCACGGGTCTGTTCAAATACATCATGACTATCAAGTGTTTATGCTGAACCCATCTTTTACATGACACACAGCTGACATGCTAACTGCACACTGAATGCCCTGAAGAAGTACTTTTTGGCTACAGTCTAGTAAATGATTGCCAGTGGCCTGAATCCTGAGGGGTCAGAAGCACACCATGCTCCGGCTGTTTGCATTGCAAATATCTGATAGGCCTTATCCAACTCCTGTTGATTTTTCCTCCTGTACGTCTCCATAATTATCCTCGCATCGCCTGTGAGTAGCAACAGATGGATGGACCGGAGCGAAGGGGTGAGGGGAGGATTTGCACTGAAAAATGAAGAAAGATTGCACATGCTTCACACCATGTGCTGTGAACGACCCTCTGTTGAACAGCTTCATGTTTTGCTGGCTGTGATAAGATGGATAAGATTAAGTGGAGACCTTTTTTGATTTATTCATTGCCGATACTTTGACCTTTAGCTGATTAGAGAATGACTTTCGCTTCCTTGTTCGCTATTTAACAACCATTTCTCACCTTTCTGACACTGAATAATGTTAAATGTGACATTCAAGGAAGAGGTCACCAAAAATGGAACTTTCTGTCATCGTTTTCTCAACCTTATGAAATTCCAACCCCATTTGACTTCCTTTTTACACTTTTTATTTCATTTTAATGCTTTAGTGGACATTATATTAGAAATATAACAGGATACGGGATATTTTGCTCCACAGAAGAAATAAAGTCAAATGGGTTTGAAACAACATGATGGTGAGTAAATAAAGTGTCTAACGTCAGCTTTAATTTACTGGCAGACGTGAGTTTGTTCAGTTCACAGAAGTTCAAGTTTGCTGTTTTTTTGTCGTGTACTGATGATCTGGAAGCCAACGGTGGGAGTACACCTGTGTTTTCACAGGTCCTCCAATAGAAAATCTTATATGGTTGTACTACGGTATGGACTTTTACCTCAGAAGATATTTTTGCGCTCCTAATCTCCTAATGTGTTTGTCATATTGTGGAGACCTTTAAACTAGTATATTTGTGAAACAGTTTTCATTCATAAATGGAGTCACAAGTAAAATATATAAATGTGAGTTAAAAACTCACAGTTTTACTAACAGCTTGTGGCAGTGCAAACCATCTTTTGGCATTAAAATAGTACTGTCAGGTTTTACTAAAGTCATTTGAAATTGTAATATGTAGTGCAAGTAGCAGCTTTACATGACAGCTCGCTCTAACATTAATCTAGATAAATGTGTGCTAGTTTAGAAGCGATTAGCATGCTACATGACATGGAGGCACCAGGTAAATCACTGGCATTTTTTTCTGATATAGCAGCGAAAACAACTTAAAATACACAATTTTTGCTCATACACATAGGAGTAATACATCAATCAAAACTGTAAAGGGTCTACTTTTATTTGTGTACACACAATATCAGCAAAACGTGCTTTGGTAAAATAAAGAAAACAAACAGGATGTGCTTTCTGCCGTCTCGGCCTCGTGAACAGGAGCGTGGCACAAAAATGAATCGAAGCTCAGCGTATAGGCTGCTTCCCTCACAGACACGAGAAATGAATCTATAAAGGGCATGAAATGTCTACTTTAAAATAAATTATCTCTGGTTATGAAAGCTGGGCTGCTCAATTATGGCAAAAATCATAATCACGATTATTTTGGCCAATAATGTAATCACGGTTATTTAACACGATTATGAGTGGGCTATATGATGAGGTGGGCCATATGATAAGGTTATGACATCCACATTCTTAGGTACTAGCTAATTTTCACAATACTACGGTAACTCATAATTTTAAAAAGTCCTCAAAATCAAAGGACAAATATAAAAACAAAGATTCAAATGAAACAAACAGCACTTACATTTTTTATTGTAAGCACTTACATTTTTAATGTAAGTATAAAATATTCAGCTAACAGTCTACTATAGAAATGTAATAACCAAAATGTATCACCGCCCTGTCTGATGGGCTATCTTAAATACAGGGCTCCCACAGGTCCTTAAATTTGACTCAACTAAACTGAGTTTTTAAGGCCTTAAAAGTTTTAAATACATTAAATGGTATAAGAAAATTCTTAATTATAATTTCAAGAGGTCTTACAGTTGGGTGTGGAAAGGCAAGAATCGCGATATGGCTGGATTAAACTTCAAAAGGCAATTATGTCATGGCATAAATATGAGCGCTGCATGTTTTAAAGGCAAAACATGGCACAGATGTCTTTGTTAATGTATCTCTGAAGGGAACCGACTGTCCTCAGAAACGTATCGTTGGCATTTTCATTTAATCTTGCCTATAATGCCTGATAAAACAGCGTTTATGAGCCCTATGCTGCTTTGTGTACAGCTGTTACCTGTCAGGATTATGGACCTGTCGGTGTGTGTTTTTGCTCCCTGTGACCCAGTTTCTCTATCATGTTGATTGTTAATTTGATTCCAGGTGTGTCTAGTAATTATTCTCTTAATTGTCTGTGTATTTAAGGTCTTGTCCATTCAGTTAGTGTTTGTCGGTTCTTAAACGTGTTCCTGTGTCTCCTATGTTCCCCGTTGGATAATTAAAAACTCTATTTGTGTGTATCTCCTCGTTCCATGCTCCTAGTGAAGTGTGACATTACCGGGGAAACCGCTTTATTTCAGCCACTCTTAAAGCAGACAGAATGAATTTGCATTTCAAAAAAGCCTATCTTATGTTTAGATCAATGCCCAATTGACCACTCGCAAAACCCGCCCACCCTTAGTTACTGTTGCCATGACCGACAAACAATGCCACTCTCCCACTACACACATGTTCTCACGCAGTGAAAAATACATTGCAGAGCAAAGAGGAAACTGACAACACACTGACAGAGAAGATAGAACAGGTTCCTTCTGATTTGAAACAAGGTCTCCAGACTCTCAGCTTTCAGGTTGTCATTTTAAAAGAATAATATATACAGTTTTGTGGCTCTTTAATGTGTCGTGACAGATCACTGTATTGCTTCAGTTCAAACACGTGAACCGATCGTCTTTACGTATTTATTTAAGCTCGAAATTAACATGAATAAACATCAGAAAGTGTTTAATTTCAACTGCGGAACACATCATTTTTTTTAATTTCAGTCCACCAAAGTTAATCTGCTCTTCTGTCTTATTTGTGCTTAAGACTAGGAGGAATACAGCTGCAGCTACTGGGCATGCGCAGTTACATATTTTCAGAGCCGACAATAGAACGTGAAACATATGAAACTGGTTGAAAAAAGTACATAGCGCCATAGTTTAATTACTTTGAAGTGTCACAGTGACCGTCTTTTTGCCGTAAATGACCTACACTATATTGCCAAAAGTATTGGGTCACCCCTTCTAATGAAAGGTTTGACTACCTTTGACTACTAGACTGTTCATTTTACTTGAGCAGCTCTTAAAAAGTCATGAATTCTGCAGAGACCCTGTAAATATAGTAAAATAAAACTCTTTCTTTGATATTCATTGATATTTGTGTATTGAAAATGTTTCTTGATTTACATTTTATGGTCTTTTTTTATTTGGGCTAGTTAAATACATTTTCGGCTACCAAAATCTGAAGAGTACCTTGCCCGAAGGCCTACCAGGGATTTAGAAATTGTGCGAGCCCTGATTTATCAGCCCAGCACGAGCTCTGTAACATTGTGCTGTTTCGTCCCCTTTCTGGTGTGTTTGGCTTCTCATATGTGCAGCTGAACACCGGTTCTCTCACAGACACATTCTGGGGACACCTGAAACTTATATTACATCTTGTAAAAAGGGGTATAATAGGTGCCCTTTAAGAGCTGCACAGATCCAATGTAGCCACTGTTTCACACGTATTTTCATTCTCGACTGTTTATGTTCAGTTAGGCCTTAACCAACCAGGGTTTACGTGAATAATCACCTAGCGCCGCATTTTGACACATATTTGTGTGTATCTGACCATTTCGGCATACACTCTAAACTAAACGTTCACTTTACTTGTCCGTGTCCTGGAACAGGCAGAATGGTGTACAATAATCGTTTTATCTAGATTTTTCCCAACACATTCATAGATTTGAACTTTTTGCCAATGCTTAGCAGAAAGCTTTATGGCTTAAATAAATCACTTCTAGTAAACAAGTCGAGGACAGCCTAGTAAAAAATCACCCGGAACACATTTGCAATTGGATAGCAACACCTCAGCAGCACCGTCTGGTACTGACTGCGAAAAAGTGCTCCGTTTCAGCTAGTGTTGGCCTTAAATTCGTTCTCTGCATGTTTCTGAAATCCTGCTATGCTAAAAGCGCAGTTTACTGCCAAATAATCACTTTACATACTGACCTCTGCAAGCAGAGATGCCAAAATGGCCTCAATAATTCATCTCTGACTGTGCACTCAGCTGTTTGCCCATCCAGAGCGTCAGCTCTCATGGCCTCAATATCCTCCATTTGTAATGTCTGTTGAGCTGTGTAAAGTAAACATGATGCGTTTCAGGACCTGCTTGGAGACCTCGCTGCATTAACAGACTTGTCTCTCAAAATAAAATATTTTTGATGCATTTGTTTAAAATGTTTACTGAATTGTAGTCACTTGTTTATAGCTCACTACCATCTGTGTTACATTATTTTATATTGATTATGTATTTTGTTATTAGGTAAAGGTCATAAATTTTTTATGAATGTAACCATTTAAAAAAAAATTGTGCATTGTTGTGCATGTAAACACGCTCACTGTTTGCATTCAAAGCAATGCGACTTGTTTTAAAACTCTGTTATATTACTTTAATCATTCAGAGCATATGTATTGTTCATTCACCAAAGATTTCTTCAGGCATTATGTCTGTCTACTTAACAGCATGTTTCCACTGATAAACCCAGCACGTAGCTTCTTATGTAATCACCTTTTTCAAGCATTATGGGACATGACTGCTCACACTGTGCTGGCAATAAATTCTCTAATAGCTTTGCCAACTAATTCTCTACTTAACCGAGAACTATTGCAACAGCCCCAAAGATAATCAGCACTGGCCTAACAGCTTTCTTCAACTCTTACTTATGAGGAAATATAGGCAAAACCCAACAGTACTAGTGACTAATCATTGAGCCTTCCTCTTTATTGGGAATCAGAAAACGTTGAATTATGCACAAATATCACTGCATTGTCACACATTCACATCTATCTAGGAGGCATGTGGCTCTTTTTCTTTGATAATTAATAAAATCTGCATGATTATTGTAGTAAAAAAGAATTGCTTGTCTAAAATTATTTGACAGAACTATGCATTAACCTTTCTAAATTCGGTCACTTCAAATGTCTATGGCAAGTTACACAAGCTATATTTATTTGTATTAAATTTACATGCTTTTATTATTATCATTATTTACATTAATCTCAAAATCTCAAAACATCATGGTTTCCACAAAACATCAAGCCACACAACTGTTTTTAAAAAGGTAATAAGAAAATATGAATTTATTATGATATTTTGCTGCATATACAAGCTATACTGTTTTATTAAATGTGCATATATTTACTATTATATTTTCTATTTACTATGCTTTACATGATTAAATGTAATCAATAAATTAAATAAGAAATTAAATAAAGATTTAATAGATAATATATTGTATTTAGATTTATATTATAATATAATATATTATATTTTATTTAGGTAAAATAATATATTATTAATATATAAATAAATATTTATAAATAATTTTAGATCTGGGTTTTGTATTCTTTTTTTGTCTTGCTTTGACATCAGTGCATTCAATTAATTAAATATTCCCCCCTATAAATACAAGCTATATGTACATTATTATTAGATTTTGTTATTTATTATTGTTATTGAAGTGATCCGAGAGTTAAAAAAAATATATCACTGTTTTCACAAAAAAAGTAAGCAGCACAATTATTTTAAAAATGGTAATAATAAGAGAATATATTAATGTATTATTATTTTGCTATAAATACAAGATATATATTTTAAAATGTACATATATTTTTTATCATATTTTATTTATTATTTTGACAATATGAAATTAAATTAAGAAATACATATATAAATAAAAATATCTTTATATAATTGTTTTATTATATTTTGTAATTTATTATAATTAACATTATTTATATTATTAAAGCTTCTCACTGTTTCCACCAAAACATTGCTCATACAGTTTTAAACATTGATAATAAGAATGCATTTTTGCATTTAGCAGCTGGCATGAAACTCTGATGACTTTAGCAATGAAGTAAGGTGAGTTCCGTTCAACTTGCAAACTTTACACCTTAAACATACACTTGTGTGGCCATTGCGTCTCTCAGCTGTTGAATTATCACAGGATGAAACAGTCTCTCTCTGACAGTATGAGGATACACTAATGACTATAGCAATAACACAGACTGACAAGTTCCTTCATCACTTCATCAGCATGTCTCCTCGTGTCAGCTTTGAGAGGGGCGGGGCTTCCAGTGACAGCCAATCAGATGGAGGGGTGGAGATTCCTTACCCAGCAACAGCTAAGTGTCATTACCCATTGCTCCACAACTCTCAGGTGGCTGTGTCCATCCCCCAGGGTACAGTCATGTTGTCTTGTCCTCTTGATCTCAGTTCATGACTTACAATGGTTTTATGAGTTGGGTGGCGGTAATGACGAGGCCTGAAGATGAAGGACCTCTGCCACAAACACAGGGTTATTGGTTTGGTCTCTGGTAGTGACGAATCAAGAATGGGAAAGTTCTGCAACCCTTAAGTGAAGCGCTTCCCCCCAGGACTGATTCTAATGAGTGTACTGAAAGTCAGTTTGGTTGAAGGTAGTAAGGTGAATTGATGGTCTCTCCAGTGTCAAAGCCCATTTTTACCATGAAATGAAAAACTAAAAAAAGTTATTATGGCTTTTTCTCAACTGGGGTCAGATTAGCAAGATACTGTATAAACTCAAGTTTTCCTTACAATTTCGAGCTTATATTATACAATTCTGACATTACACCTCATAAATATTTTTTTGTTTTGTTTTGTTTCCTGAACGGAATAAAAAATTGTGACTTCAGAATCTCGTAATTCTGAGTTTATATCTTGCAAGTCTGACTTCTTGCAAGTTAGAATTCTGAGTTAATATATCAAAGTTCTGACCCCCCCCCAAAATTTTTTTTTTTTTTTTTACATTTCTAAATAATTTTTCCCCCACCAAGGGATATATATTTATTTTAATTGTGACTATGTATCTCACAATTCTGAGTTTACATCTTACATCTACATACAGCAGTTCTAAATATTTTGGTTCCACCACAGAGTTAAAAGTAAACTATTTTTTTCTTGCAATTTGGAGTTCATATCATGCAATTCTGACTTTCTATCTCTATATAAAGTCAGAATTTTATAGAAGTCAGACTTTATATAAAATTCTGAATTTTTTTATATAAAGAAATAAACTTGCGAGATAAGTTGCAACTACAATCTTCCATATTCTCAAGATCTGGTTGCAAGTTTAAACATCTCCACCTAGTTTGCATTTTCAAATTGGTTTATTTTAATGCTATTTTTCAATTTACCAGTTGCTTTAATGTTTGTTTACTTGATGCAAAAGAAATAGAAAAATAGAAAAGCTGTTGATTTTAAAAACACATTGAAATCTGTTCTGTAACCTTCCTGAATGGTCAACTAAATGCTGAATCTGTATAGTGTTTTCTGTTACTACAGCTCTGGTTATAGTTACTATACTGTAGATGGTCCCTTGATACACACTATTTTTAGTCAATCTGATGTGTACACAGTAGACAAACGGGAGCATATAAAACCTTCAGCACAAAATGTTCAACCCATACATATTAATAGACAGCACTCTGGAATACTTGATTTTCCATGTTAATAATTTTTTTTTTTTGACAAATAGCATGTAATAAGTGTCATAATCTACAGTCATTCTTGCAAAACAAACCCTTTCAGCCCCTATACAAGACCCGTATGCTTTGCATCAAGACTGAAAATGATCCCTTACATAACATGCATCCAGTTAGCAGAGGCCGGAAATATAAGGCCTGTTCTTTTATTGGCGCTCATGTTGAGAGTGTACACAGCGAGTGGCTGAGCTCTTAAGCAGACCGGGTCCTGGCCCGGCGGAATGAATAGATGCTAAACACTCTATTAGCTGTGGGTGTGTTAGCCGGGCACCTCTCCCTCTAGTCCAAACAAAAAAGCTGTGCTCCAGCCGGTTATTATTAGGCATGCTAAGCATATCTCTCAACAGGAAGTGGCTGCTGGTGCTTCCTATAAATGCTCGGCTGAAGTCAAACAGACACTGCTTATTTCTGAGCGCCATGTTTACGTAAAGGGTGCAGGTGCTGGATCAAATACGCACAGATGGTCTGTTTTTGTTTGCTGTGTCTTGACAAACACAGAGCGTCAGGTTGGTGTGCTGCTCAAGTGTGTTAGTTAGGCATGTGGTATGTCTGTGAGGCAGGCAATTGTGTAATTTTTAGATTTGTAAGAATTGAATTTCACAAGACAGATGTGAAACAGGAAGTATAAGGTCCTCATATAATGACCAGGGGTATAATGAGAGGTGACAGTGACCCTCTCTGGGAGGCAAACGTGAGATTTTGATATCCTGAGGAGGTCTGGTCATCTGTTCCTCTCAGTCCACTGAAACTCACACAGAAACAACGATGTTCAAAGAGATGGCAGTGCTTTTAAAGGGATAGTTCAGCCAGAAAATAAAGTTCTCTCATCATTTACTCACTCTCATGTCTTTCCAAATCTTTCTTGTTTCTCTAGAACAACACAAGAAGCTGTTTTGCAGGATGCCTGCGCTGCTTTCTTCCATATAATGAATGAATGGGCTATTATGCTAAAAACAGAACATAAAACATCCCATAAAAAAGACTTGTGTACTATATTCCAAGTCATCTGAAGTTATATAATAGCTCTGAGTACGTCTGATCAAATTTTTGGTCATTATGCACTGAACTCTTGTCTTGAAAATCTTGTTTAAAGGGGTCATCAGATGCAAAATTCACTTTTCAAGTTGTTTGAACATAAATGTGTGTTGGAAGTGTGTGTACACATCCATCCTATAATTATAAAAATCCAACCAGTGGTTTTTAAATCCCTGTTTTAAAATCCTCTTTCTCAAATCAGGCTGTTCTGAGGTTCCTGTCAGAATGATGTAGTTCTGTACAGGCCCCTCCCACGATAGTTGATTGACAAGGCCATCTTACCTTAGACCCGCCCTGAGTGAACTGTCATCAGGCCGCCATTGTGTCGACTCCGGTGCAGGGGAAGACAAGATGTCTCCGATTGAGCGATTGAGGTGCTTTGTTGTTGGATGTAATAATGAATATTGGCAGTCGTCATTTACTCCCGACATCTGAGCTGCTGAAGACGCAGAGGATTAACGTTACTTTCGCTTTGAAGTGAATGCGCCGATCCCTGATCTACATAAATGCGTCTATGTTTGCGCGAATGATTCGTGATCCAGCTTCACCTACAGAAGAAGTGAGTATAAGGGTTTTTTATGAATCTTTGCAAATCGCCTTTCCTAATAATGCACTAGTTAGCCAGTTTCGCGGCTAAAGTAAACAGTACTGCTTGCCACCCCTCAGAAGAGAGGGGCGGGGTCAGAAGAGCTCATTAGTATTTAAAGCAACATGCACTAAAAAACTGCTTGATGAAAACAGAGCTGAAAAGGTGTTTTTTACACTGCCATTGAGAAATTTTAACCAAAGTATGTTATAGACTTTTAATTAAGACCCTAAAGAATCATATCAACTTGTGCAAAATGGGAATCCGGTGACCCCTTTAAGAGCTATGTTTACTTTAATTGTACACTACCATTAGTTTGGAGTCAGTAAGATTTTTTTCAAAGAAATTAATACTTTTATTCAGTGAGGATGAATTAAATGAATCAAAATTGATTTTTACATTGTAACAAAACATTATATTTCAAATAAATGCTGGGTCATTTCATGTCAAATCAATCACAGGTTCCCGGCTCAAATTTTAGATTTTCACCTGAGATTTGGAGCTAAATGACAGGGGGGTAAAAACAACTTCAGAAAGCTGGCAGCATCAATCATTGTGTTATTTGATTGGTGGGTCTGCTAGTAAAATCTGTTGACTTTAGAAATCTCTGTTGCATTATATGCTAATGGTGACCATTCAAAATTGAGAAAAAGCACTTTTTAATTTGTTTTCTTCAAAGTTAGCACGTCTGCTACTCAAGAAATATTGAAGATATCTTAATGCCCTTTTATATATTGAGTTTTAACAAACTTTTCTTTTGGTATCTTCATTTGTAAGTCCCTGTATGGTTCAGTTCCAGAGATATTGGGATCTCAATATGGCTCCAGGAGTAAACTGTTAAATTGTACACATTCACAGTGGTCTTAAACCACAGGTGGGTCACTTTGCATATAGCTGATGCTTTTTATGTTTAAAGAACAATGCCTGATCCTTCTACATAAACAGTGAGTTTCCATGGAATCCAGTGATTTAAATAATGTTTTATTAATGTACTGATTGCATCTGCTTTTGTATCATGGTAACCCTTGTGGTTATTCCTGCCCCTTGTCCTCATTTTATCTCTCGTCCTCTCTTCTGCTTTCCTCATCTCACCTTCAGTGCTTTAAAAATAAACAGCCGCTCTTGTTTTTTAGAAATAGCATGACATCTTGGCAGACCATGTGGACGGCTCTTAGTTTTTCCTGCGTTTGTGCAGCTGCGTTGGACACGTGTGACGTCACTTGGCTGAGCAAGAGAGGCACAGGGCCGCTCCGAGAACAAACACTGATGAATGTGAACAGTGGATTAAACACCGCTGACATAAAACTACACCAACGGAAAGACAATCCAGTCGAGGAGGTGAAACACCCTTCGGTGTATCTGTAGCGGGCCCTTGGCACCGACAAGCAAGACGCAGAGGGTTTCTGACAGGTGCTTTTACCTTTATTTACCCCACAATCTTCACGTGCTAAACCTGAATGCACTGGCATCATTTTTCACATTTAAGTACAGTGAAACTATACAGACATATTAAAACAGATAAGAGAAAAAATAGCACATATGTCGTATATGCAAGAAAAATATTACAGCAAGTCATTTGAGTGAATACTATATACATATAAAGGCATTCTTTAAGCAAGCACAGCAATATTGCCACATAGCTTATTCATGTTTCAGCAAACTTAAAGGAATAGTTCACCCAAAAAAATTTACATTTGCTGAAAATATACATATCCTCAGGCCATCCAATATGTAGATGAGTTTTTTTCTTCATGGCAAAATATTTTGAGAAATGTAGCGTTACGTCACTTGCTCACCAATGGGGTGAATGGGTGCCGTCAGAATGAGAGTCAAGGCAGCTGATAAAAACATCACAATAATCCACAATTAATCCACACCACTCCAAATTGTCAGTACATTTTTGTTTTATAAAACAAAAAGCTGCATGTTTGTAATAAAGAAATCCATATTCAAGGCATTTCTCTCTGATTCAGATGAGATTTCTTATTTTTACCTCTCACATCAAAATCCACCCACATAGAGCTGTTTTGGACTGTTTTGGTAAATGCTGCTTGATCTGTGCACATTTCTCTCCTGATTCAGATGAGATTATTTTCTACTAGGTAAAGCAATATTATGGATAGAGGAGTCATATTTTAGCCGGAAGCAACGGTCTGAAGTTAAATATGCCTTATCGATGGGTTTGTTTATTACAAACACACCACTTTTCTCTTCATAAGAAGTTATTGATGGACTGGAGTGATGTGGATTACTTGTGGATTATTGTGGTGTTTTTATCAGCTGTTTGGACTCTCATTCTGACGGCACCCATTCACTGCAGAGGATCCATTGGTGAGCAAGTAATGCTACATATTTCCAAATCTGTTCTGATGAAGAAACAAACTCATCCATATCTTGGTAATTTTTCCTTTTGGACTATTTTTCCTTTAAATAGAAAGTGTGGGTTTAATTTGCACTGTTAAAACTTTAACCATTTCTGTTGGATTTTAAGCTTAAGAAGTTTGGTGCACATTAACCTGTGCACTCCGACATCAATACATCTGTTGAAAATGTGGCATGCAAAAGTAAACTAATGACTGCTAGGGCTGATTATTTACAATAACCCAAGTTACCAAAAGACAAACTGTTAAACTTCTTAATGCTATGTGAAAGTATGTGCATGTTTGCTCTTCTGTTGGATAATTAGTTTAAATTATGTAGAAGTGTCACCCTTCATTGTATTGTGGCACATGCAGAGTTAAGGAAACAGTATTATGCACCAAAGAGATTCTTTGTAAACTAATGAAAACATAAACCAGACCAGTCTCTTCTTCCTTTCTCTTCTTTTTCATCTGACACTCTGAGTGCACCCATCTCTATAAATTCTATTCAAAATTCTTGCCCTGCAGGTGACGGCTGTGCACATCTCATTCTCTCCGTTTTTGTCCTGATGGCTATTTTGGAAAAACGACTGAGCATGTCAGCATTGTCTATCTCTGCACTATTATCTTCCATCAGCCGTAATGGGAGGAATTTCTTATGCACAAAGACTCATTTCCAGGGCCGTGGCTCTTAACAAGGCGCACATTTTAACCAGCTTCCCATTCAATCAGCCATGATCAAAGACAAAAGCAGCCCAACACGCTGCCCTCACATGGCAATTACAGTACAAACCCAAATGAGTCCAATACTTTTAATGATGATGGATGGATTTATTGGTGGGGGCAGTTTAGAGTTTATGTGAGGATCTCTTATATTGAGTTTTCAGGGAAGACTTGACACCAACACTCTCAGTAAAAAAAGCTACAATAACTGGGATGGCATCCTTGCAAAATGTACACTTTTGTAACTTATTTATCCCTAAAGAGTGCATATAAATACTTTAAATGGCCCTGCTCCAGTGACAACTTTTGTACCTTTTTTAAGAAAAAAAAAGAAAGTGTTTTTTTTGTCCCATATACCGTCTACAAGTAGTAGTAGTTCAATATTTGCTAAGTGTGTCATTTTAACATATATTTTTTTTACATAGGTTAGGTAGGTTTTGTGCTTTTATCATTTTTTATTAGTTTGTTTTTATATTTCTATTTAGCTTTATTTTTATTTTGGTGCATAAACATTTATTTCAGTGCTATGGTAACAATTCTCATTTTTATTTCAGTTTTTTTTTTTTTTTATCTGATATTTATATTATATTTTATTCAAGCTTGATTTCACTTACTGGACACAATTTTAATACCAACAACACTGTATTGTAGAAGAGGAAAAGTATATTTTTGGGAAATATGTTATGATGTTCATATATACTTCATTAAGCTCAATATAAATGCTTTATTGAGCTCATAAAATGCTTTAATGTGTCATAAGATACCTTTTTTAATCAAGACGTTTATAGATCGAGCTCCAGCTTTATCAAGAGCCATTAAAGTTCTCTTAAATGGACCCTAGACTGACATTTCTAGTTCTGCTTTTCTCTCGCCTAATCCCTTGCCCTCCCTCTTTTCATCTCCGTTCCTCCTCCACCAGTAATCTTTCTCAGAAGCTTCTTTTTTCACAAACATAAGAGAGGGCAAAATCAATTTAGCTTCCGGACTTCATTAATAAATGACAGAAGAGCAGTGCCTATAAATGCTTGGATTTTAGTTTGACCTCTAAACGGATGCGTTATGCATCGTACTTTCGAAATGTTCCCATTCTCTTGGATTCGACGAAAGCCAGGTTTAGATATTGCATTTCCTAAATCAAATTCAGATATCAGAATGTGGTGATGTATGTTGATGTACTGCCAACATTGTGAATAAATGTCCTGAGAATCAATAATTACTGCGCCATTGGTCAGGATTAAATGATCCCTAATAATTAATTGGTGTTGCAAACTTTGTACTTCCTAAACACATGCCATTGGTCAAACTGATTGAAACACATGCCATTAGTTCCTAAACTTTCATCATGCCATTGGTCAGTCTTTGCAAACACATGCCATTGGGGCCATTGGTCCTTCAAACTGATTGCAAACATGCCATTGGTCATGCATTGGGCCATTGGTCCTTCAAACTGATTGCTGATTGCCTTCAAACACATGCCATTGGTCCTTCAAACTGATTGCAAATGATTGGTGGCCATTGGTCCTTTGATTGGATCTCTTTCAAACACATGCCATTGGTCAGTCAAACTGATTGCTCTTATAAACCATGCCATTGGTCCTTCATGGTCTCTTTAAACACATGCCATTGGTCCCTTTCCTAAACACATGCCATTGGTCAGTCAAACTGATTGCTCTTTCCTAAACACATGCCATTGGTCCTTCAAACTGATTGCTCTTTCCTAAACACATGCCATTGGTCCTTCAAACTGATTGCCCTTTCCTAAACATATGCCATTGGTCCTCAAACTGATTGCTCTTTCCTAAACACATGCCATTGGTCCTTCAAACTGATTGCTCTTTCCTAAACACATGCCATTGGTCAGTCAAACTGATTGCTCTTTCCTAAACACATGCCATTGGTCCTTCAAACTGATTGCTCTTTCCTAAACACATGCCATTGGTCCTTCAAACTGATTGCTCTTTCCTAAACACATGCCATTGGTCCTTCAAACTGATTGACCTTTCCTAAACATCTGCCATTGGTCAGTCAAACTGATTGCCTTCAAACTGATTGCCTGCCATTGGTCAGTCTGAAAACACATGCCATTGGTCTTCAAACTGATTGGTCCTAAACACATGCCATTGTCCTAAAACACATGAATTGGTCCAAAACTGATCTCATTTAAACACATGCCATTGGAGTCTTCCAAACACATGCCATTGGTCCTTCAAACTGATTGCCCTTTCCTAAACACATGCCATTGGTCAGTCAAACTGATTGCTCTTTCCTAAACACATGCCATTGGTCAGTCAAACTGATGATTGGTTGGATTAAGCGGCATTGGTCTAAACACATGCCATTGCCCTTCAAACTGATGCCTTTCCTAAACACATGCCATTGGTCCTTCAAACTGATTGCCCTTTTAAACACATGTTGGAAAACTGCATTGGTCAAACTGATTGAAACACATGCCATTGGTCAAACTCAAACTGCCATTGGTCCTTCTGATTGACCTTGGTCCTTCAAACTGATTGCGCCAAACACATGCCATTGGTCTTCAAATGATTGCTTTTCCTAAACACATGCCATTGGTCCTTCAAACTGTTGCGTCCTTAGAAAACTGATTGCTCTTTCCTAAACAATGCCATTGGTCATGATTGCTGTTAAACACATGCCATTGGTCCTTCAAACTGATTGCTCTTTCCTAAACATATTCCATGGGATTGCATGATTGGGAAAAATTGCCTTTCAAACACATGCCATTGGTTTTCATGATTGCTGAAAGCTCAGAAGTCACATGAAGAATGAAACACATGCCATTGGTCAGAATTAGAAAAACATGCCATTGGTCAATCAAACTGATTGCTTTAATTGCAGTCATGGGAAGAATGATCCCTCAATGCCATTGGTCAGGATTGCACCTGAGTCTTTCCAGTTGACCATATTGCATGCCATTGGGCGATTGCGTTAGCAGACTGGAGTATGAGGCTCTGTAATTACAGTATTCATCACTTTCACAGTTAAGAATTCAAATATTACAGTGACATCATTGCAGTTGGCTACATTCTAAGAATGTAACTCAGTGGGAGATTTTTACATTTGATCTGATAGTCTCTTACATTCACCAAGGCTGCGTTTATTTGTTCAGAAATACAGTGAAAACAGTAATACTGTGAAATATAATTACAATGTTTTCTATTTGAATATATCTTTTTCAAATGTAATTTATTCCAGTGATGCAAAACTGAATTTCCAGCAGACAATAGGTGTGTTGGACTTGAAGCGGCGCCGAGCAGAATGATCAGTGTATGACATCAAAGTACCGTCGAGTGATTCGAAAGCACAGGATCCGTCTCCTCTCTTAATGTGATGTCATAGACTGATCATTCTGCTCGGCGCCGCTTCAAGTCCAACACACATATTGCTTCAGTTTTCAGTGTCACACGATCCTTCAGAAATAATTATAATATGCTGATTTGCTGTATGATAAACATTTCTGATTATCTGCTTTAGAAAACAGTGCTGCTTTATGTTTGGATGGAAACCTTTTTTTCAGGATTGATGATGAATAGAAAGTTCAGAAGAACAGCATTTATTTGACACAATTTCAGAATTATAATAGTTAAGAACAAACCCCAGCCAGAATGTTTGCATGCCTAGTAATTAGATCCCAGCAATCACAGGTCAACCTGAGTACTGCTCACAGTGGTAACCATGTATTGCATTTGTATCTGCGGTTTAACGTTACAACCATACCGTGTTTGGACAGGAGGTTTGCAAAGAACAGATGTGGACCTCAAAGGCAGTGTTTACTGATCTGAGGATTAAAAAAGAGATTTGATGACATGCTTTATTGGATTATCTTTCTCTCACGACTCATGCATTTAATGATCCCAGTGCACCGGCAGCATCATCGTCATCCATTATCCAGAGATGCGGGGGTGTTGTTAATTCGTCATGGAGTCTATGCTCTATAAATAGCCATCGTATTGCGTAATACGTGTGTCGGTGGTCGAATCAATAGAGGCCATCCCGACAATCAACTGGGGTTGCGTGTGTTGAAAATCTTTAAAGGCTGACGCTGGCTGCAGTGTTTTGGATGATAATATAATTGTGAGCGCAGAATGTGGCATGCAAATGCCTTTGAGCGGTTTGTGGGATTCAGATATGCTAGTGTGAAAATTCAACTGCTTTTGTCTGTTGTTTTATTCAACTGATAAACACAGTAGTGAAAGAATGTACTAGATGAACCCAATAAACCTGCTCTCTTCCAAAACTTTGTGAGCTGCCCACGGAGGCAGCATTTGAATGCACCGTAGGCGAGCTACTGATGCTAATGGCTATTCCTGAAGATAAACTATCTCAGTATAAGTGAGATACCTTGTTTTAGGGAAATTATAAGGCAGGATCACATGTAATCTACACAGAGAAGGCAATCCCTAAATGCACCGTTAAAAATGTTGACTGTAATTAGAGCTGTTCAATCATGACGTCAGTTTGTAGGCCAACCTGGATGGCTAATTAGGTGTTCATACTGTGTGCACTTTACAGTCATATCTGTAGTATTTAGTATATAAAGATTGTTGCAGTTGAACGATTTGCCAAGCATGTAAACTCATATCCTTGTTGTAGCTGTACTTATTTAAGCACCTTGCTAGCAAATTTTTTATGTTTTTAAAAAGTGTAATTTCAAGCCTATTTAAATGATGTTAAACACAGATCTAATTTTACTCATTCATCCAAAAGCGCTATTATAAAAACCCATAAGAGATTTCTTAGGGAGACATACGTAGCTTGAAAATGCTTATTTTATTCCTGAACAGCTATGAAATTTTACTGATTTAAAAATGTGACTGTTTTTTTCTTATTTGTATGTTTTTTATGTATTCTAGAGTATTGTAGCAACAAGCTAATGTAAGTCTCCTGTTATTGGAGTGGCGCAAGAAGTTGCTGCCTATTTAGTGTGTTTTGTAAATTAGCCACTTTCTTGCATGTTTTACGACACTTTCAATGTAAAATGTCCAGTGAGTGGCACTAAAAGCATATTCTGTTTCCGAAACAGATTAATGTGGATCTGGAAGTGTTTCATTGTACTGGTTGTGTATCGTGGCATTCGTGGAAATGATATGTCTAATGAGTAGCACTAAATGGTTAATGCTCTGTTGCGTTTGAAAATAATATACTGCCTACACTAAACCCTAAACCTAACTAATAGTATTAACCAAGCAAACATCAAATCATAAATGCATTTGCTGAAGCTATCATGCTATTTCAGCTTGCTTCTACAAGTTTTTGAGTTGTGTTATTGGGTGAGCAATGCTGTACCAGGTGGGCTTCTGAGCAAGTTTACATTAGAAAAGCCATACATATAGAGATGGTTATGTGATGCAATGGACAAAATGTATTAGTTTACAAATCATAGATTATGGTAAAAGTGTTTTGAGGTTGTAAAATAATATTGTGCAAGGAACCACAGAAAAATAAATCTTATTAATCAAAAATCTAACCCCCCTCCCCCCCAAAAAAAATAATTTTGTCTCAGCTGCATTAAAATGTTGTTGATGTCATCGGGGGCGGACTTAGTGATTTGGGGGCCCTAAGCAAATCTCAGGAACGGGGTCCCAACACAATAACTATATGCTCTTTTACGCCTAACTCTTATTTTGCTCGCTAGCTCTCTCTCATTATAGCTATAACTATTATTTATTATAACTATTAGCCTACCCCTTCACAACTTAAGTAACCTAAATAATCAGTCAACCTGATGCTATTCTAAAGCCATATTAAGCTACCTTATTTTTTTTCGGATCACAAAAGAAGACATTATATATAAAAAATGCTTGCACTTGTCCATTTAATGAATTGTAAACTTCTTCAATCTTTTTACAAAAAGGATTAAAATGTCATAAATATTATCCCATGCAACTCGTTCCGTTTTCCAAGTGTTCTTAAAGCATACGAAATGACTTGCCGAGAAAAAAAAAAGAAAATGTAATATATTAAGCGAAAATCTCCAGTCATTGCATTCATGCATTTATATGCGTTTTTAGTTTATAGTTCATTTGCATTTAGTTCACGCTGGCACACCTAGGGAAAGCACACAAGAGTCATTTTAAAACATCAAGACAAATAAAGTTATGACTTGAAACACAATAATTTCTTTACCGAGGTGAATATATCTGTTCTGAGACAGTCAAAACAGCTTAGAATGCGTGCAAAGAGCGCTCCGTCTATAATCACTAAAAGCTGTCATTCACTTCAGTTCATCGCGAGCTCACGCCGTTCTGTTAATAAGCTCTCTGCACATTGAATCTCTTATTTACATCTTATCTACACGTATTTATAATGAGAGGATTCACAAGCTTGCAGAACTCTGCACCTGACAAAAACTCGCTGTTTTGAGTGAACATTTGACACTCTCCATAACACAAATACATACTGGTGCATTTGCCAAGTATGTTTCGCGAATATCAGACAGGGCCCCTTGATTCCCCGGGGCCCTAAGCGGCCGCTTACCTCGCCTATTGGTTAAGTCTGCCCCTGGATGTCATACTACAACTAGTCTTCATTTTAACTGGAAACTGCAGTGAATGGTAGCTACGAATAGGCAGAGTTTCGCAAAAATGTAGGTAGAAGCACGTTTTTCACAAAGGCTATGTTGCACATTTAGCTGCCATAAGTTGAAGAAAGCTAGGCAGCCCACTAGATTTTGGAGGGGAGCTTAAGGGTATGAGTCAGATGTTATTTTGACAAAGCGTATCTGGCATCTGGCTGTGCAAATAGGCAATATCACATCTTCATTTCCACTTTCTCTCTGCCTCATCTAAACATATTTTTCTGCTGATTTTAGATCATTTTAAAGTCAGATAGGATTATAAAGTACTGCAGTGTGGAGCGGGTGGCTGATGTCTGGTAAGGAAAGAAAGGCCGGCTGCACTGTCATTGTCTTGCTGAAAGTCTTTGAATGTTATGTATTGCTCACACTCTTTGAGCCATCATCTATTACCATGGCAATCACACTCATCCTCCATCATGTTTCGTTTGTCAGCTGCTGTTCATTGTATTTCCATGAATCAGCTGGAAACTAAGAGATTGTTTAAAGGAATAGTTCAGTCAAAAATGAACATTCAGTCATCAATTTCTCACCCTCTGAAGTTGTTCCAAACCTTTATGACAATCTTTCTTCCTTCGAGTTTATAAGTCATAATAACCAAGCTATGCTACTTTTCACTGTTCAATCAAGTTAAGTGGAAAAAACACTCAAGTCTATGAACAAAATCAATATCCCCAGCTAACAAAAATATGTTTTAGGAACCGTGTGCTAAATGTTAAAGGGATAGTTCACCCAAAAATGAAAATTGTGTCATTTACTCACCAGTATTTCCAAGCCTGTATGAATGTCTTTGTTCTGCTGAACACAAAGGAAGATATTCTGAAGGATGTGGGAAACAGAGCAGTTCTGGGGCATCGTATTTTTTTCCTAATATGGAAGTCAACGGCACCCAAAACAGCCTGGTTACAAACTTTCTCCAAAATATCTTCCTTTGTGTTCAGAACAAACACATTCATACAGGTCTGGAACTACTTGAGGACGAGTAAATGGCAGAATTTTCATTTTTGGGTGAACTATCCCTTTAAGTTACAAATATTGTTATTTATGAACATCCAAAACATCCCGTTTTTAAAATATAAAAAAGTTATATTTTTCCCTTGGTTATGCAAAGATTACCAAAAACATTAAGGGTACGTCCAATTTGATCATTTTGCAAACAATATGGCAATTTTCTTTGATTGATGTCTAAACGTTCTGAAACAACTAGTAAATAGTATCATAAAAAAACGATAGATGAACATCCAACTAAAACATTTCAGAAAAAAACCCTTTCATTAATGATGCATAAATAACGTTTTGAGAACGCTATTAGACCAGTTTACTTTGAGCTTTGTTCAACATTAATGTTACTGGAAGAACGTTTGTTCAGCCAAAGTTCTGAGAACGTTCCCTAATAGCTGTGGATTCTTGACCAAACATCTTCTCTGTTCTATAAGAGAAAGACAGTTATACATGTTTTAAATTACATGAGGGTGAGTAAATAATGACAGAATTTTCAGTTTTGGCCGAACTGGTCTTTTAATTCTTCACTGCTCTTCCACAGGTGTTGAATTAAAAAGAATTACACAACAACTGTTCCAAAATGCAAGGAATGGTATTTGAATGGTATACATGAGTGAGTGACAAAGAGAGCGTTCACAGAGCCGATTCCACAATGCCATCAACACGACCCCCCCACGCCACTCAAAGCCCACAAACACACCTCCTGACCTTGCTCTCTTCTTGCATTCGGTGCGCTGCAAAAGGTCAGGGTTTTCCCCTTCTGTGTCCTTGGCATCGGCACATTGATGCCCAGAGCATTGTGACAAAAAGATATTGCACTTGGATGCCACATGGACAAAGGCAGAAGGGGAGAGTGAAAGAAGAGACATCATTTGTAAGAGCAGTTGCCATGGTGACTTTGACATCACTGCTTCCAACAGGATTGGAGTTTTCTGGCCAGAATGTGTTTGTGCTGACGATAGAGTCTGCACTTTAGACAAACAGGAAATAGCCATGTAGAATGACTGACACGGACAGGACATCTCCTGTGAGGCTGGTAGACTTCACAATCAAACATTAACAAACAATCTCGTCATTGAGAGTGCATGACCTGAGTGCCTTTAAACTTGAACCTGTTTATAGCCCCAAAAAAACTAGGAACAATAAAAATCATGCCCATGTTTTAAATGCATGCATAAAACCAATTAAAATAACTGTTTTATATTTGAATATATTTTAAAATGTAATTTATTCCTGTGATACAAAGGTGAATTTTCAGCATCATTACTCCAGTCCAGTCTACTCTGCCACGCATGACTTGCATTGGTGAAGTTATCCTGAAAATACACATTTACACCATCCAATCAGCTCAGTTACCCAAAGTATCACCTCCTATAAGGAGGAGCATCTTTTCTCACTTCCTTGCAGCAGAGACTGATCTGTGCTGTTTTGAATCGACTGATGCAAATAAGAACCAGGCAAAGAAAGCTTATATGCTTCAGTTGGCATTGAGCTTTGTGTTATGGTGGGCTGATTTAATTTACACACAAGAGTATTTCTCTAGAAGTGGGAAGCTCCCTGTTTAGTGGAAACACTGCTTGTTTAACATGCTTTCGGAGTGTCTTTGCAGCCGTGGCAGTTATTTCGTTATTGCGAGGGATGCTTGAGCAATGGTCTTCAAACATGATTGACAGGCGAATAGAAAAAGGGATATTGACTTGTCTTTGGGGTCAAGGTGACGGGTCATACCCCAGCTGCTAATGTCACCCGTGGGGTGACCACTTACAGACAGCAGAATACATGACCAGCAGTCACTACAACAGCCCTATGTGACCCTGTCGCACCTCTCAGAGAACCTCAAGGCTGTTTTGTATTGTGACTATAAAATGGCTAAAGGTGTTTTATGCAGACCATTATAGCACTGCCTCTGATACATTACTGCTGAACTGCATCAGACATGCATCATCTATGTGGAGTTGAGACTTTCAGCTACAGTGTTGTTATAACTGTATTGATAATATGGATTGAGTTACTGGATTACTCAATGCATGAGTTGAAATGGAGTTCTTCAATATTTTGCTTTATAAATGTCTGTAAGGATTTCACATTGAATAACGGTCCGTCAGTGATGCCTAAAGTCTTGAGAAATATCCACAGTTTCACAATAGGAGACATATGGAACAGAAATGAAGGAACATGTAGAGTCATGTCCAGACTGGTCGATCTGTAAACACCAAGTCTTTGACAACTGATATTAGTTTCTCAACAAAATTACTAACTTTATATATAGAATACACACTGCTGCTCAAAAGTTTGGGATCAGTAAGATTTGTAATGTTTTTAAGGGAGTCTCTTCTGCTCGTGTTTATCCGATCAAACATACAGAAAAAAACAGTAATATTGTGAAATCTTATTGCAATTTCTAATATTGGTTTCCTGTTTTAATATACTTTAAAATATAATTATTTCTGTGATATCAAGCTGTATTTTCAGCATCATTTCTCCAGTCTTCAGTGTCACATGATCTTCAGAAATCAGTCTAATATGCTGATTTATTATCAGTGTTGAAACTGTTGTGCTGCTTTATATAGTTTTTTTGTTGTTGTTTTGATTATTTGATGAATACAAAGTAAAAAAATAGCAGTATTTGTTCAAAATGGAACTCTTTTCTAACAATATAAGTCTTTACTATGACTTTTTATTCATTTAACACATCCCTCCTAAATAAAAGTATTAATTTCTTAAAGAAAAAAAAAA
The DNA here is from genome assembly GCA_027422405.1 of Ptychobarbus kaznakovi. Taxonomy (NCBI): domain Eukaryota; kingdom Metazoa; phylum Chordata; class Actinopteri; order Cypriniformes; family Cyprinidae; genus Ptychobarbus; species Ptychobarbus kaznakovi. Next base: position 22,165,370 of record CM049807.1, read on the forward strand.
ACAAACAGAGAATCCTAAGAAGAATCATCATAGGTCCCCCCCAAAAAATAAAAAATGTAAATAAATAATGAAGCAGCACAACGGTTTCTACACTCATAATAAATCAGCATATTAGACTGATTTCTGAAGATCATGTGACACTGAAGACTGGAGAAGTGATGCTGAAAATTCAGCGCTGCATCACAGAAATAATTATATTTTAAAGTATATTAAAATAGGAAACCAATATTAGAAAGTGCAATAAGATTTCACAATATTACTGTTTTTTTCTGTATGTTTGATCGAATAAATACAGTCTTGATGAGCAGAGACTCCCTTAAAAACATTACAAATCTTACTGATCCACACTTTTGAGTGGCAGTGTGATATAATTGTTCTTTGTGTGCAATAATAAACTTAATAATCAGTGTGTGTGTGTGTGTGTGTGTGCACACACATATATATATATATATATACACAGAGTATATACTTTATATATTCTTTTTATACTTCACTGTTTTCATAGTTTTTTAAATTTCAGTCAACATTTATTTCAATTCAGCAAACATTTCAAACATACATTTTAAAATACATTTTAGTAGATCTAATTTCCTTTTTTATTCGCAGGCTAGCGTTAAGCAGAAAGTGAGCCATTGAGGAACTAATTTAGGTTCTAACAGCAGGGAAAAGCAGCAAAGGTCACTGTTTTGAAGGAGAGCTTTAAGAGCTGGAATAATGAGAAGGGGCCGGGGAGACTTGTGACATTTTTCATGTTAATCTGACCTCGGAACAGTGGGGGAATTTGTCAGAATGCCAGGTAGGCTTGTTACGAGGTGTAAATGTCTTGCGACCGGTATGCTCCGACACAATAAATGTCTGGGCAAAGAATGTGTCCACACCAAAGCGTGCATCTGAAAACAGTCTTTCTTTCACAGCTCCTAAGAGAAAGTTAAATAAATATCAGCTGATTGGTTACAGTGATTGCAAGCACATTGAAGCTAATGATATGCTCTATTTTGATATCTTCACACTTAAAAAATTGGGTTAGATATATGCTGCAATCGCAAAGCTTTAAGATGCACCAATCACAAAAAGAGGCCAAACCCCCTATATAAAAGACACTAAATAGCTGTTCAGATATTCTACACACATTATATACCATAAAATGTGGCAAGACTCTCTTCCAGTAAACATCTGAACGTAGTTTAGCATGCTAGCACAACACCAATTCATCTCAATTCAAGCTCACTACGTATGCTGGTGGATTTTGTAGCAGGAAATGAAATCTGGAGCTTTAAGGTTTAGGAGCATCTGGTTTTCTTGGATTGTCCGTCTGAATATTGTGAATACCGTGAACTTCTGATTTTAGTGCTGAGGCAAACTTAAAATGCTCCTTTCCTGTCTGTTCTCTTTCTGTGCCTGTTTTCATCTCCCGAGGACTATTGTCTTCAATTCCAGCTTTGATCTTTCCGAGTTTTTTCCTTCCAGTAAGGTCAATCTGACTTTTTCTTAACTGCTTCCATGAGTTACTTTGAAATGCTTTCCAATACACATTTTTTTCCTTCTCAAATGGTGCAGGTGATGGAGCTGGTGCTCGGCCGAACCTCTCTCAGAATTGGCCTGAATAATAAGTATGTACTACACTTTTTTTGCAGTGATGCCAGAGAAGAACCTTTCAGTGAACAATTCTTAAAATAACCATTTTTTTTTCCTTTTTATAAAGAACATTGTAATATTCAAAAGAACCTCTTTTCACAAAGAGGATCATAGTCTTTGTTCTCATGTCTTACAAGCCCTTGTTTTGAATAATGTAGTTCAGCAACTTTCTTGGCATCACAAGCTAGCTTTGATGTAATGGTCTGAAGTTTTTTAAATTCATAGCAATCAGCTCACGTAGGATATTTTTGAATAAAATCATTTCATTTCTCATAAAATGAAATTGCTGGAGTACGTCTGCAGCACAACAAATAAGCAGAGTGTCCGTCAAACGAATGCAAATCACAATCTGCAGCTGCTTCAAGTATTTTGACAAAAAAAAGGCACACTTCACTTTTAAACCAATTTTTCAAGCCCAGAACACCCTTCTTTTTGGTAGAAAATTGGGCCAGATTGGACGCAAGAGCTTAGTTGGTGGATATGGGTAATAGTTTTCCTTTTCACAAGCCATTTATGCTCCTCCACCAGTTTACCTTCATCTTCTAACTTCAGAAAGTAGAAAACTGGCAAATATATTAGCTGGCTTAAACTCTGCGCTGGTGTCCAGTGTGCTGATTTGAGACATGTGTGGATGGAATGCAGAAGAAGATGAAGAGCTTTCCTCTCCAAGCACAGCAGGTCCAGAAAACCTCGAGCCATATGACAGGGCTTGGCCTCCGTTGCCATTTGATTTGAGTCAACCGTCTCTGTTTTACCTCACACCCTTCCTGTTTTCCCTTTCTCTGCCCCCTTCACACTCTAACTTCCAATTGCATCCACAAATCGAGTAGCTCTCTTGACACCTCCAAGGTTTTTTTTGACTGGACTGATGTCTCAGCATGTCATTTCATCCTCCTTCCTTGTAACACAGGGGAAAGGGATAGCTGTTTGATCTTCAGAGGCCATTTCCACATTTTACAGCTCTTTCTCGACTTCAAATGACAGCTGCAGTAAAGACAAAGCCACATGCCAGATTGAGGTCATGGACGTGCCAACAAGGACACGTTTCTGTTGCATCTCCTCTTCTTCAGGAAGCTCTTGGAAATAAATCGAGGTGACACTGTAAGAATTTCAGATTGTTCCTGAAACTGTAACTTAGTTAAAAAATAAAGAAATACAATTAAAATAAAAACTCACCTGTAAAACAGTACAAACGCATGCAATTGTGTCTTTTAGTATGTTACTGATTACAAAAGACTGTCCAAATATGATATTGTTCCAAGTCCTGTTTGACTTTTTTCCTCCATAGAACACAAAAAGATGAATGCAGTGAATATATACACTGACCATGAGCAGCAAATCTTCAAAACGGATGAAAAACAGCATAAGAAGTATAGTTGATGCAATGGCATTACGTGATGAACATAGCAAAACTGGAAGCCATTTAGTGTCTGTCAACTTTCACTCGAATTGCACAGAAAGCAGCAATGCAAACATTCAATGAAAAAAGTCATATCGATTGGAACAACATGAGTAAATGATTTTTCATTAATGGGTGAACTCTAGTTACTGACGGGAGATTCCTCTTTCTTATTGTCAAGATAAGATACCATACGGTACTTCAGCCCTAGTCAATTGTAATGCCTACATGTCTTGGCACGTCACACCCTCAGAATCAGATAGTTATGCGTGTGTGAGTGTTTTTATTGCGTTTTATGACAGTTCCTCAATCACAAAGGCAGCTGACTAGTTAAAGTCGGTCAGCAAATGGAGGTCTGATTAAACTAAAACTAATATTGCAGTTGAAATTGTTGAGACATCCGTTAGTATTGGAAATGAGCCTGAACTAGAGAAACATTACACAGCGTGCATCTTTTATCCAAACTAAATCTATACCGCTATGATCTCGGGTTAAACTGAAAGGTGTGATAATACGTTTTTCATACTATATTTGTAGTAGTGTAAAAGGTCTAGGATAGCATCTCAATAGATTCAGAGAGGTGGCCGATAAGGTAATCATTTATTTGAAATATATTAGTATTAATACAAATTCTTAGTGATTGATTTTAAAGTAGTATTAAATGGTATTTCAAATGAATCATGCGGTCAACAGATAAACGTTGTTTCAAATATAGATATTAAATAGACAGTAGATATATTTGTAGTAATATGATAGCAGTTTTTGCTTTTAACAAACACTACTCTTTTACGCCATCAATAGCAACAGGCTGACTGCAGTGGAAATAAATTGTGATATGTTATGTAAACGTAGCTGTTGTGGAAAATACTACTGGTTTTATAGGTATGAGGGTATATAACTTATACACAGTGCTGACACACACACTAACCTAAATGAGCTGTTCATGGAGTACATGTCCTGAGCTGTATTTTGCACTTGTGATGTGGGTGGTTTAATGAATAACTAAATCACATAGCTGGAGTGGAGAAACTAATATTTAGTTTATGCAATAGATCTATCCAGTGTAATCGTGAAATGTCATAATACAAATTGTGTGAAGTGACAGCAAATGGCACGGCCATTTTCTTGCTGTTAGGTTCTTTTACTAAATTTATTACGAGCCTGAACGGAGCTGTACGTTGGTTTGTTTGACAGCCTGTGTAATTTAGCTTCTCTGGATCAGCGAGCCGGCATTGTAACTGTGACTCAAAGCCTATTTAAAGAGATGATAAGGCCAGTGTAACAGGTCACTGTCAGCTTTGTAATCCTAAAAGAAATGGCAATACACAGCTCAAAACAATTTGACTCAATTCTTAGTGATATAACAAATAAAGTGAATTTTACATTTTATAATGGGCAAGGTTATGGTGAATACAAACCAGTGTTTGTGCTAAGAGATACAATAGATCTCTTTCTGAGCGCTGCATGGTGATTAGAGTTCTGACACCTTCCTCCTACTTCTTTTTAGCGTTCCCATTTTTTTTGCCTCCCCCTCACTGCAGCTGACATCAAAGAACATCTGTTTGTTGTGCAATCCCGCCTCTGAACTCCATGTTAAGCCGTAGCACTCGGCAATGTCAAAAGTTCTTCATCTGAGACCGGTTTCTAAGTTGCATGGGCATACTGTGTGCTTTCTGTATATGCGTGCGAGTATGTTTACGTGTGACTCTCACATGAAAAACCAGCGGTGCGTCCAATCAGGGAACAGAATTCGGCTTTGCTTTTCCCAGGAAATGAGGCTGCTTTTCTCCTAGCTGCAGTGGGGCAGAAAAATCACAGGCCATTAGGCACAGAAACACATGAGCACTGTTCTTATTATGCTACAGTGTACAGCTCCACGTCAGAGAAATGCCCTCTCATAATAATAAAACCAGATTTATTGCATATCAAGGTGCAGGTGGAAGATTAAAAGCGTAACGTTAACTGATCTAGAACACAACGGACAAAACAGGTATAGCGGCCTGGGATTTTGAACAGGATATGCTGGTCTAAACAGGAAGACAGTTTTACCTCTCTGTAAAGATAGATAGATAGATAGATAGATAGATAGATAGATAGATAGATAGATAGATAGATAGATAGATAGATAGATAGATAGATAGATAGATAGATAGATAGATAGATAGATAGCCATTCACTAGAATATTGGCACCCTTGATCAATATGAGCTAAGGCGCTGTGAAAATAAATTTGCATTGTTTATCCTTTTGATGTTTCACTCAAAAAATTCAAACCTATCATTGAAGTAAAACAATTGAACGTGGGGAGAAGTGATTTTTCTGCCCCACTGCAGCTAGGAGAAAAGAAGCCTAGTTTCCTGGGAAAACCAAAGCTGAATTCTGTTCCCTGATTGGACGCACCGCTGGTTTTTCATGTGAGAGTCACACGTAAACATACTCGCACGCATATACAGAAAACACAGTATGCCCATGCAACCTCAACTCTCCCCACTTCTTTCATAATGAAATAAATGTTTTTCTCCAATGAATGTTGGCCACAATTATTGAACCCTACAGAAAATGAGTGGGGTGAACCGAAGAGAAGAAGTACTAACATGGAGCTGTGAATCTGAAGGATCTGGAGAGATTTTTTATGAAGAAAATGGTCTCTGATAAGTAAGTTGTTCTCCAAACTCTTCAGGCATTATAGGAGAAAACTCAGAGCTGGGAAAAGGATGTTGAAATAATTGGGTGCCAATAATTGTGGCCAACATGAACTAGAGAAAGCATTTATGTCACAATGAGATGTTCTCCCCACTTTCAATTGTTTTACTTCAATTATAGGTTGGAATTTAGTATTTTTTTTAATGAAAGATAAAAAGGATTAACAATGCAGATTTATTTTCACAGCTGCCTTTGCTCATATTTACCAAGAGTGCCAATATTAGTGGAGGGCACTGTAGATAGATAGATGGATGGATGATAGATCTATGGCTGGAGGGTAGTTTCTAACACCAAAGTACAATAAAACGTAACAGGCACATGTGAATCTTGATCTGCTTGGCCTTTCATACTACAATCTTCTGGCCAGACAAACACATGACTGGCTTTTGTTTGGTTGTTTGCTGTATAAATAAATGGGAGTGCACTGTCAGAGTGATGTCTAACTGAGTCATACCCCAGGTCCACTCTTGTCCCATCATATCCCTATCACTGAGACTAGTTGCCCGGCAGATCTTTTTATCGGCTTGTTTTCTTTCACTTATACTCTAAAAAATGCTGGGTTAAATACAACCCAGCACTGGGTAAGATATGGACGAACCCAGCGATTGGGTTGTTTAGACCCAGCGTTACTGGGTTATTGCCCAGAAGGTTTGGTTAAATATGTAACCCAACTGTTGGTTGAAAACAACCCAGCATGTGTTCTGTCCAATATTTACCCAGCACTGTGGTTGTATTTAGCCCAGCATTTTTAAGAGTGTACCAAATGTTTTGTATTTCTTTTTGGAACTGATTGATCATTGATCTGAGATTATGTACCTCAGTTTTTGTCAGTGACTTTGTCAAAATTATCCACAAATAATTATGTTTTTTCTTACAAGTTGACAAAAAGATTGAATACAAGATTTGGTAATAATATAGCATAATTGAGATTTTTAAAATGCTGGTAATTTTTTGCCAAGAACATCAAATTAGGTAAAGGGTTTTCAGCATCACAAGGAATACAATAATTTAATATAATTAAGCCCCGCCCCCCATTACTGCAATCCTACATTTACATGATTAAAGTCATCATTGTCATCAAATATGCAATTTAATTTATATAGTTGTAATTTTTTTGACGATTAGGATACGCCATTCACGGTGAGTTCCTGTCTGTTTTGCAGCCAATCAAAAACGATAGATATGCCCTGGATCCCAATGTGCATACTATCCACCCTATCTGCAGTGTTGCCAATTTGGGGATTTTGTCGCCAAATTTAGCTACTTTCTCATTGCTGCTGCGACTTTTATTGATTTTTTTTTGCGACAAGGAGCTATTTTAGCTATATTGAAATAAATTTTTTTTTGGGAGATTTTTTACTTGGCCACACCCTAGGCCCGTGACCTCTCACGTTTGCTCTCAATCATGCCAATAAGTGCTTTCGACTTAAAGCGGCGCTGCACAGAATGGTCAGTGTATGACATCAAAGTACCGTGAGAGCAATAAGAGAGCAGTCGAATGCGCCTAATGAGTCTGCACCGTGAACACACATCAGTACATATGCCATTCAGATATGATGACACACACCACCATTTCATTATAAGCATCAAGATGGCAGAGAAAAAATATTAAAGAATATGATTACATCAGGGCACCAACTGCTCAGTCAGTGCATGAACATCTTGTTTTAATCACAGACACTAAGGTTATACCACAATTCATGCACAATCATGTCAACCAGATACTGAGAGACATCATCATTATATTACTTTGTAGTGTGTTGACTGAAATAAGTTTGTATGAATAAAGGTTTTGTTTTTGGAGAATCATAATATTCTTATCTGTTGTATTTGAGCAGGACAGGGATGCACTTTGGTGACACATGAAACATTGTGTGTATTTTGTGTCTTTACATAATTTCCATCATGTTTGATGTGCTTGCAGATCACAGGAATAATTCACTGATTCAAATGTGTCGTGTAGAGTTACAAGTAGGCTTTAAGCATTTCCAATTGTTTTTTGTTATAGGCCTACTTCATCTTTTGTTATATTTTTTATACTGTCATCATTTGTAAAAGTGAGTCAAGCATCGTTCAGACTGTCAGCCCAAATCCGATTTTGTGCATATCCGGATGGAATCTGATTTTAATAACTGACTGTCCACGCAGCGTATCGTAACTGTTCATATCCGATTTGTGTGTCCATAAGCGCTCTTTCGTTAACTTTTGACTGAATGTGCATTGATTTCTATGGTAATGCTGTTGCGTTGTTAAGCCTACGCTAAAAACAACAGTAACAGCAATACAGTTTGCAATACAGATGTTGTGGTTGTAGTATAATATTTCGTCTTGTGAGGTAGCGGCAGGAAGCTTGAATGTGTGGCTTTATTCCGTGCTGCTGTCTCCGCTACTTTGCTTTTTTTTTTCAAAAAACACAAAGAGGTACGTATACTAGCAGTATATTGTTTTTTTCCACTTGACTTGCACTTTGCAACGACACAAACTTATTTCTGCAAAGATGTTCAGCATGTTTTACGTGGCGTGAGGACGTGAAAAACTACGCTAAATCCAATCTGACCGGTCAGACTGAAAACGGATTTCCAGAAATGCGATTTGAATAGGATTCCAAACCACGTACGAATGTAGCTCGAAACGGATTTGCACAAATCAGATTTCATGTAGTTCGTTGCCGTTTAGACTATCTAAATATGATCGGATTTCAACTGACAGTCTGAACGAGGCTAAAGTGACAAAGTGATGTGACATACGACCAAGTATGGTGACCCATACTCTGAATTTGTGCTCTGCACTTAACCCATCAATTGCACACACAGCACACACACACACAGTGAACACATACCCGCGCAGTGGGCAGCCATTAATGTACAGGAAGAGTTGGAGGTTTAGTGCAAGGCACTTCAGTCGTGGTTTTGAAGGTGGAGAGAATTCGCTGTACATTCACCCCTCCACCTACAATAAGTTTGTGACTTTTGCAACCTTTGGATTACTGAGTCCAACTATCTAACCATTAGGCACCATGACTTCCAGGAATATATATATATATATATATTTAGTATTACTTTAACTTGAAATATTTTATTTTTTTTACATGGTTTGTGGAAAAAAAATTAAACTTGCTATTTCCTCAAAGTGAAACGCAGAGTGAAGACACAGCACACACACAGTAACACAACACACAAGATCGCACAGCACACAAACAGCACCTTTGCTATTTTAAACTCACATGCGTTCGTTTTAAGGCACTCAGATTTGCTGCAAAGGACTAAATATGATCTCTTAAAGTCTGATTTAATTAGTGTTACAGTTAACCCTGACAAAAATAATTAACAGGTGGATTAGTTTTAGAAAAGCCATCAAAAAGTAATCAAATGTAACATTACACTTTCATAAGTAATGAAAAGTTTTATATTACTTAATATTTTATGTATTTGTTTACACCACACAGTGACACATTAGTTGCTGATTGTTTGATTGACTCACATTTCATGACTTACGACTTTCTTTTCATATTTGGTGACTTTTTGTAAAAAAAAAAATTGACTATTGAGGGTGGTTCTAGAGATTTTCTGAGGGAGGGGTTTGGCAAACACTGCCTATCTGCCCTAAACAGTATTGAAAATGACTAATATCACATTTAATTTAGGATTGATAGTATGCACATTGGGACGCAGGCCTTATTCTTTTGCTAACAGTGATATAATTATTACCGCATTGTTTTTGATTCGTTTTTATCAACCAGTTTCATGCTTAACATTAGTTTTTGTTATGCTTTATGTGTGTACTCCCGTACATGTCAGAGATGCACGTCTTGTAGAGGATAAAAGGGAAACTCCCTTTGGTAGCGATTCTTTGCTTCAAAACACATCAGCTTGCCGTTTTGTGTTAGATTAAATTAAATTTAAAGAGTTCCCCTGCACAATAGCAGCGTTTGCACGTGTGGTCTTACAAAACAGTGATAAACAGATTAGCTAAGGTTGAACCAAAGCTATGCTCTTCAGTTCTGCCATGTCTGCTCACTACTTAGCCTTTATATGTATTCAGTCATTTGATCCACTTAGGGGCATAAATGTCGCTTTAACAGTCATGTTTGCGAAATATGAACATGGACGTGATATACGATACCTCCATGAATAGCCTGTCTTTTTTGTGGTACTAGGTAACGCGTGACGTCAAGAGCCTTTATGACGGGCTCAAAGTGTTTTAAATCCTACCCTTCTTTGCATGATGGTAAAGTGAGCCAATGGGCTTGAAGGACGTCAGGAGTAGGACCCGCCTCTCGCTCAAGCCTGACCAATCATATTCCGTGGATTCAAAGTTCGTTTTGTTATGACCTTTGGAAGCGCATCACCGCCCACCGCGTGTCCGTGGCGGAGGAAAACTATAAATAGAGGCGGATGACAGCAGTAGGGGACGAAATTGTAAAACACCCAGATAGAGGGGGTGGAGAGGAGCTTATTGGGAAGGCGAAACAGCAAATACCTTACAAATAACTGGGAGCAAGACAAGAAGAAAAACAAAAATAAAACATTTCAAGTCTACCAACTGGAATACCTTTATGTTAATGTGAAGAAAGTATTTATATCTGAAGTTTTCTATTTGCACTAGTTAAGGCTACTGAAAATCGTCATTTTGTAAACTCAAGTAAGTATTTCATTTCTTTGAATGGCATTGCTATTTTTATATTACTAACTTTTGAGTATCACTCGTTATTGCGAAGCGCTGTCTTGTAATAGTTTACTGAAGCATAAAGAGACTTTAAATGAAGGCAGCTTGCTGCGTCAGTCGTGGGCTGTAGACTTTAGGAGCTCGGAGGGATTGCCAACTATGGCAAAATACCTTCTAATACACCAGAAGCCATACACTAGTTTCATAGAAGTGCAAATGATCACCATAAAATATCATATAGGCTAGATTTAATTTGTCAACACATCCTGGTCGAATTGCACAGAATAGCCTATACTGCTCTCTTGTCTTAAATGTATACCTTTATATGGTGCATTTCATGCATAGCCCACATTAGTCATATAGCAGATATGTGTCTGTTTCTAAACTGTACATTGTGTCCTCGCGTTTGCTTCCCTGTGAACTGGGTGGGAGCGACGATACAATCTCTGACGTCCTATACTCGCTTTAAATGTACAAACCAAACACAGTCTGCTTTTGTATTTGCTAACCAAGGCGTAAAGCGAACCATTTATCGGTTTGGTTTAACATTCAAGCGCATTTTAATTTCTGTTCGCTTCATCGACGACCATATACTGATATGTGCGTGTGCTGGCTGGTGTTCATTTCTCCTCGTGACACGTTCAGGTTTAATTATTAAAGTCTGGTATTATTGTGTCTGATTTCCTCACGAAACTCTCTTTTACAGACACACGAGGAGCTAAGGATAAAGTTCGATTATGGCGACAGACGGCAGTAGATTGGTTACAGTTGTGCAGGGTCTAGTCAGGGCAAGTTAGTTATTACGTAACTCGATCAGCTCCGCGAGTGCCAGACAGTGCATCCTTCCTATAATGGTAAACTGCAATTATAGGACTATCTTAGTGCTAATATATATGCTCGACACAAGGTGTTGTCTTGAATTTAACTAGAGTGGAAGCACCATTCAGCCAGTGCACTGAAGCTTAGGATTGTTTGTGTGCTTGTGTTAAAAACTAATCTGCTCGCAAGCCTACCCTTATGAAAATTAACGATGGTTTTATTATAGTAAAATTGTTGTAATAACCTTGTTTTTAGGCGTATTGACTAACATTTGTTTAACCACAGTTTTACTACAAATACCATGGTTAAACTATGGTTAGTGCTGCAAAACCCTGGTTATTTTGTGGCTACCGTGGTTTAACTTGCCTATAGTAACCATGGTTTTATTTGTAGTACAATTATGGTTAATTTTCGGTAAGGTTACGAATGCGCAAGCTGTTTTATTAAAACATTAAGAAACTTGACAGACGGTACCATGTTCCAGTTTATTATTTCCAGCTGAGAATAATGAGCTGGAGTTATTCACGCTATTTGTTTTTGCTTCTCTCTAGAAACCGGATCAGCCGTTTGTGGACTGAGACGTTCCCTCTACAACCAGCATTTTGTTTTGAACCGTCCCCCCCACCCCAAGTTTGTGTTTATTTGCCTGGCTCCAGCCGAGCCTTGCCCTCTGGTGGCTTACAACACAATACGTGAATTCAAACAGCCAACGGTGGTGATACTCCAGGGCAGCGCAGCAGCTATGCAGCTTGAAATCCAAGTAGCACTCAACTTTATCATTTCGTACTTGTACAATAAGCTGCCCAGACGACGCGTCAACATTTTCGGCGAGGAGTTGGAGCGACAGCTGAAACGGAAATACGAGGGACATTGGTACCCGGACAAGCCATACAAAGGATCTGGATTCAGGTGTATACATGTCGGGGAGAAAGTGGACCCAGTTGTAGAGCAAGCAGCCAAAGAAAGTGGGTTGGACATTGAGGATGTCCGCAACAACCTGCCTCAGGACCTCAGTGTCTGGATTGATCCTTTCGAGGTGTCTTATCAGATTGGGGAGAAGGGACCTGTCAAGGTGCTCTATGTGGACGACAGTAATGAGAATGGGCTGGAGTTGGACAAGGAGATCAAGAACAGCTTTAACCCAGAGGCCCAGGTCTTCATGCCCATTAGCGAACCCCTAGGCATGTCCCCCACCTCCAGTTCCCCGTCCCCACCGTTTGGCCAGTCGGCGGCTGTCAGCCCCACCTTCATGCGCCGTTCTACGCATCCTTTAACCTTTACCACTGCCAGCTTCGCCGCCACTAAATTTGGCTCCACGAAAATTAAAAGCAATGGGCGGAACGCCAACAAGGTGACCCGAAACTCCCCCACCAACCTGGGCCTGAATGTAAACAACCTCCTGAAGCAGAAAGCCATGTCCACATCCATGCATTCTCTCTACAGCGTCGGCTTGGGCGGTCAGTCGCAGAAGCCCTCTGCCCTGTCTCCCAATGCCAAGGAATTCGTGTTCCCCAATCTCCAGGGCAGCCCAAGTGCAATGTTCCCCGGGGAGACGCCCCTCAATCTCAGCCCTCTCCCGTACAATAATGCCTTTGACGTGTTTGCAGCCTATGGGGGCCTTAATGAGAAGTCCCTCATGGACAGTCTGAGTTTCAGCTTGAGCAACATGCAGTATTCTAACCAGCAATTCCAGCCAGTGATGGCCAACTAGAAAGCAAGAATACTACTAACGACCAGAGATATGTGATGGGACGGCGGAAAGTTGACGTTTCGAAAATCCCCAAAAAATGCAAAAAAGAAAATTGCAAAGCAACATTTCAACTGTAAAGTCCCGGTGAATAAGTCAAACGATGAGCCCGAGGGTGAACCATGTTGTTCCCTTGAGTATTTTTGTCATTCTTTTTACGATTAAGCTTGTTGTACAATCAAGCTTAGTTATCTAAACTCATATTGTTTTTGTTTTTTTAAGTTGATTTCTTTTGCCAACCAAGCACAACATTATTTTTACTGACTGTTTTAAGATATCTTTATGAAGAAGAAAACTACAAATCAAGGCCTCTAATAGTATTCAAGGTAGAGCTACACATGTTTCCAAGGATTGGCCTGAATGCTGAATGAGGGATTTCTTGGTCTTTTTTCTAACTGTATAATTAATTTAGTAGAAAGTTTGTAAAATATCAGAGTATATATTGTTTCTACGACATATTGCATTTATATCTTTTTACTACTCCAGTGATCTGTGATGGCTGCAGCAGCTTTTGTTATATTTTTTTTATTGAAATTGTGAAATGAAATCCATCTTTAAAAACATCAACTATTCTAAAGATTGTGTACAGAAAATTCCATTGTGTTGGGATTTAAAAATATTTGCTTTTTTTTGGGGGGGGGGGGGGGATAAAATAAGAGTTGTATTTTCTGTTAAGAGTTCAAAGATTTTTGCTATACTATGGAAAAAATGTAATCGTATATTAATTTTGTACCAACATTGTGCAATACTTGACAAAAACAAATAGTATAACAAAGTATTTGGAGTCAGTGTCTTACATGTAAAGAGGGACTGATAGTTTATTAAGTTTGTATTAAAATGCTTGAAATTATACTCTTGGTCTTAAGCTTTTTATTCAAACCTTCATTTTAGATCTCTACTCTTTCACCGCTGTCATTACAAACTGAATATTACTCATACATGCTACATGATTACTGTTCTCGTTTTCAGTCTGTTTAAGTATATGTTTCCCCCTTGTCTTCTCCAGATGCAAGAGTACATTTCCATAAATGGGTTTCCATAATGCAAGTAGCCATGACTCATAGTGTAGCAGTCAGGTCAGCATTTATTCTTATAGTTATGAATTGTAAGTTGCGCTCCTCATTTGCCAGATGCTTTTATCCAAAGCATTTAAGATGCATTTTATCAGTGTATGTATTTCTTGGGAATTGAACTGTGACCTTGTTGTTGCGAGCGCCATGCTCTTTCAGAAGAATAGAGGAGCTTTGTTAAATAGGATTATTAGAGGTTGATATTTAAATAATTCCAGGTTGTTTTTATACTAGTTGCCACCTAAACCACAAGCATTCACTAAACCTTCATAAAGACGAAGACTAACCAGGTTTGTTATGCAAAAACAAGTTCATATATTTGTATCTTTTGAAGATGAGCATTTGAATCTGTTTTGGACTCTCCCATGATGTTATAGCAGAGCTATGTGAAGGCTGAGCGATGTTTTGCAGTATCGTTGTTGCTGTGCCTTCTGTGTTTTCCACAGTCATATAAATAGGTGCTGCTGGATTCAAAATGAATGGTTGTTCAGTTAATGTCAGCTAGCTGGTCTAAGCATTTAACAGCTCTTCTGATTCCAGTAAGCAACATGGATCTAAATTTAGAGCTCTAATTAAGTAAGTTGATTGAGCAAAGTGAATTGAGGAGGGAATTCGCAGATGAGTTAACCCACAACCTCACTTTCTCTGTAGGTTTTTTCACCCTCCCTTTCCTGCATAATGACCGTGTCTAATAGAGCGAGCTTTCTTAGTCTTACAGCTAAATTAACTAATACAATGTGAGGCTCTCTGTGAAAGAAATGGAAATAAGGACAAAACATAGCAGCACTTTTATTAATTTGTTGACCAATGCTGTTTTCACAAGATAAGAAATAAAGGTTCTTTGTTGGTATCTGTGGTTCTATAAAGAACTTTTAACATAAATAGAACCTTTCCATTCCACAAAAGGTTCTTTATAGTGGGGAAAGGTGCTTAAGATTATTAAAGGAATATTTTAGCCAAAAATTTAAGTTTGGTGAATATTTACTCACCCTCAGGCCATCCAGGATGTAGTGGAGTTTGGATTAACATCATTTGCTCATCAGTGGATCCTCTGCAGTGAATGGGTGCCGTCAGAATGAGAGTCCAAACAGCTGATAAAAACATCACAACAATCCACAAGTAATCCACATGACTCCAGTCCATCAATTAGCATGTGTGAAGTGAAAATCTGCATGTTTCTAAGAAAGAAATCTATCATTAAGACATTTTAAACTTCAACTGAGTCCTCTATCCATAATATTGTTTTCTCCATGGACAAAGTCTGATTCAGGAGAGAAATATGCACAGATCAAGCACTGTTTACAAGCAAAACACTTATTTTAAACAAATATGCTGGTGGATTTTGATGCCAGTGGGCAAAAGGGTTATGGACATATTCACTGGATAATTTTTTTTTTCGGATTATGGGCAGGTATTTTAGCCAGAAGTGATGGTTTAAAGTTAAACCGCCTTAATGATGAATTTGTTTCTTACAAACATGCAGCTTTTCACTTCATAAGATGCTAATTGATGGACTGGAGTCATGTGGATTACTTGTGGATTGTTGTGATGTTTTTATCACCTGTTTAGACTCTCGTTCTGACGGCACCCATTCACTGCAGAGGATCCATTTGGTGAGCAATTGATGCAATTCTGAATATCTCAAAATCTGTTCTACATTTACTTACATTTACATTTATTCATTTAGCAGACGCTTTTATCCAAAGCGACTTGCTATTGAGGAATACAATAAGCGATACATTATAAAGAGGCAAACGGAAGTGCTTGTACAAATGTCTAGGCATTGTTCAGAGCAAATACTAGCCAGACAGGGAGAGGTTAAGGGAAAGAGAGCAAAGGAAAGGGAGTTTTGTTTTTGTTTTTTTAAGATGAAGTCAAGTGAGGACGGAAGAGATGAGTTTTCAGGTGTTGCATGAAAATTGTCAGGGATTCAGCATTTCGGATGGGGGTGGGAAGTTCAGTCCACCAGCCAGGAACAGTGAATGAAAACTTTCTGGAGAGTGATTTTGTGCCTCTCTGTGATGGCACCACAAGGCGTCACTCGCTCGCAGATCTCAGACTTCTTGAGGGGATGTAGATTGTTATAAGGGAGTGGAAGTAGGGGGTGCTGAGCCTGTGGTTGTTCTATATGCAAGCATCAGTGTCTTGAACTGATGCGAGCTGCAACCGGGAGCCAGTGCAGGGAGATGAAGAGAGGTGTGACATTGGCCCTTTTGTGTTCAGTGAAGACCAGTCGTGTTGCTGCATTCTGAATCATCTGTAAAGGTTTGATTGTGTTTGATGGAAGTCCTGCTAGAAGAGCATTGCAGTAGTCCAGTCTAGAAATGACAAGGGTCTGGACAAGAAGTTGTGCTGCATGCTGTATAAGGAAGGGCCTGATCTTTCTGATGTTGTGAAGTGCAAACCGGCAAGATCGAGCAGTTTTTGCAATGTGGTCTTTGAAAGTCAGCTGGTCATCGAAAATTACACCAAGATTTCTGACTGAACTTGATGGGGTAATTGTAGAAGAACCTAGCTGGATGGTGAAATCATGCTGTAGAGTTGGAGTGGCAGGGAAGACAAGAAGCTCAGTCTTTGCCAGGTTGAGCTGTAGGTGATGTTCTTTCATCCACGCCGAGATGTCTGCCAGGCAGCCTGAGATCCGTGCAGCTACCGTTGGATCATCTGGTCGAAATGAGAGATAGAGCTGTGTGTCATCAGCATAGCAATGGTATGAGAAACCATGTGCTTGTATGATGGGACCCAGTGATGTAGTGTATGTGGAGAAGAGGAGGGGTCCAAGAACCGATCCCTGAGGAACCCCAGTGACCAATTGATGTTCTGTGGATACCTCCCCTCCCCAGGCCACCCTTGAAAGACCGACCATTGAGATAGGATTCAAACCAGTGAAGTGGAATCCCAGTGATGTCCAGTGATGAGAGGGTGGACAGGAGGATCTGATGGTTAACAGTGTCAAAAGCAGCAGACAGATCCAGCAGAATGAGGACTGATGATTTGGAATCAGCTTTTGCAATTCGCAGGGCTTCAGTGACTGAGAGAAGCACAGTCTCAGCTGAATGTCCACGTCTGAACCCTGATTGGTTAGCATCCAGTAGGTTATTCTTTGACAGAAATGAGGATAACTGGTTGAAAACAACTCGTTCAAGCGTTTTCGCTATGAATGGAAGGGGAGAGACTGATGAAGGAACAAACTCATCTATATTTTGGAAAGTCTGACGGTGAGTACATTTTCAAAAACATTTTTGTGTGATCTATCCCTTTAAATGTTCTTCACCATAAGTTATTTTAAGAGCTGTTCACTGAAAGGTTTGTTTAAAACCCCCAAAATGGATCTTCTATTGCATCCCTGCAAAAAAAAAGAGAGTTATTGAGAGTTATTTTGGAGCATAACACATTCGTCCTCCAAATATGGTTTCATTTAAGTAATCAGCTTACGAAACAGTTTAGACCTCATTTGCAAATTTGCACTCTTGCTCTCAACTGTCAAAGCTACCACCTTCTACCAGAACATCAACCTCTTCCTATAGCCTCAAAACGCAGAATAAAGAAGGCCGCTTGCCAGGCTTAATTGTCTAAGTGGAGGTCAGGAAAATAAAGCCCTCTGAGATCGTCTTCATGTGCCTCTGTGACTGCACGGTCGTATGTAGGTGTTACGCTTGGCAGCTCCCTTTCAGTGTAGCTCTGAACTTTGCCAGCTCAGTGAGCCAGAGAGATGAGTTGCACCACGTTGAGACAGGTGCAGGCTTCAGGGTGGCTGCAGAAGACACGATTACACTCGCTGTTTATCACCGAACGCTAGGGGAAGAGGATAGCCACAGATTGGGGATACCTCAGCCTGTCCTTGGAGGAGGCGGAGGGCTGACAGGTTGTGGGTGATGAAACAGTGCGGGGGATGATGGGAAATGTGAGTGCTTAGTCACTGAAGGGAATCACATATATGGAAAGTTTAAAACAAAAGTTTAAGAGGGACATTTATAAACATTATATTTAGAACATACAACTTTTTTTCTTATAATGCTCGCCAGGGCTGCATTTATTTATTCAAATATACAGTAAAATATTATGAAATATTATTACAATTGAAAATAACTTATTTATATTTGAATATATATTTGAAAATTTTTTTTATAAAATTTTCAGCATCATTACTTTAGTCTTCAGTCACATGATCCTTCAGAAATTATTCTAATACACTGATTTGATGCTCAATATTTTTTTTATTATTATTATGAATGTTGAAAACAGTTGTGCTGTTTCATATGTTTGTGAAAACTTATACTTTGTTTCAGAATTATTTGATGAAAGAACAGCATTTATTTGTAGAAATGTTTTTAGTCACTTTTGGCCAATTTAATGGGTGCTTGCTGAAGTATTAAATTAATAAAAAATAAGGTTATGTATATATCACAATATTTACTAAAAGTATGAATAATAATATTCACTATCTAAACTGATGATATGTGCTATTGTCTTGCATAGCTAGACTAACAGCATAAGTCTATAACACAAAATGCTCATTTTTGGTCGAGAAATGTACACTTAGACAGGAAGAAACTGTGTGACCAACATGTAAAGCGACCAACCACAGTTTGTTTTGTTTTTACGTGCCATAGCTATTTCTTAAAAAAATCTAATCTAAAGCCATTTTTTAGATTTTCAGGGTCACTGAAAGACATTAATCACACTCAAACCCTGAGTTTCCCATTTTGTGACAACAGAAATGATCCGTGCATCATAGACACAGAGCCTGATGTGTGATGTTAGTGTGTGAACCTTCCACAAGCTTTCTCCTTTAATAATTTACCTTGTTTGAAATACCTTTGCTGAATCAAACTGGCCAAGTTTAAACAACTCTGTAAGTGTCAGTGATTCAGAGGCTCAGAGCGCAGTGGGACTGTGATGGTGGCTGGTGTTGTGTGAAGACACATACGTGATGTAGTGCAGATGGGAGCCGTTCCCAGTGCCACAGTAATGAATCTCAGCACTGCTGTAACTAGCTTGCTGACTTTGTTTTCATTTTTCCAAAGAAGGAAGGGCTTTGACTTCAGGCCTCTCACAGGTTTATACTTGCAAAGATTTCACACTGTTTGCTTCTGTGTTAAATTAATGAACCTCGTTAGAGTGACCAGATGCCAGTTGTGTGTTCCGACCTTTTTCTCCCTACCTTTTCTTTCCTTGCATTTTAGAGGTTTCAAAAAGTCACAAACATGTCTCATCACCCTACACTTCATCAACCAGGGTTCTTTTAAAGCCATTTGTATTGCGACGAGATACTCAAAAAAAATTAGGAAAATAATAAAATGATCTGTAAAAAGTTTAAATTTACATTTTAACTTAAAACTTAGCTCACATGTGCAATTATTTTAATACTAATATTACTGTAAAATTAAAAATAATGGAATGCAATAGGTTATATTAGGTCATTATAATTTTTATAATAAATCTAATAAATAAAGATATAATTAATAATACAAGTTTTCCCAATCATATTAATCTGTGGCACTTTGGTAATGCATTAAACTTAGTGATCAACAAACACTATATATGCATTGCATATCTTTAACCCTTTGATGCATGACTTATTACATTCATATAATCATTACCAAACCTTTTTGTTTCAGAATAATGTATTTTGAAAGATTTACACATCTATTCTACTAAAAGTTGATTGTAGATATTTCAGAGGTAGATTATAGCTATAACACCGCTTTCGTCAGTCAATTTTGAATTTATGTTGTCATAAATAAAAAAAAATACAATGACATATAAAGAGGACAGTCATGTAGAGTTATGAGTAAGAGTCAAAGATCAACCTGCCATAGTTGTTTGGATGTAACATCACACAGTGAATGGTTAAAATAGCTCTTATATAGATCTGCTGTAATGGGTGTGATGCATCAAAGGGTTAACATTAGGTAAGTCGGTATATAATCATAATATTCAATGTTGATCTACAAAACAAAACATATTTTATTCATGCACAACTGACAGGAGATCTTGATAAAATAGTTTTTGACTGCTAAATATAGCATGAGAGTACAATAAAGTTGATCTATTGACCCAGATGACTTCAACTCATGACATCTTCTGCCAGCTTAAACATTAAACTACAAGATAAAGCTATACAAGGACTATATAATCAGTAGTCATATCTAGAATGAATTATTGTTTGTTTCATTTAATCTTTAACCAGATCCTTGAATTGCATGGATATTTGCATTGACTCTGTCATTTTGGTAATGTGTAACCTGCATTGTCTTACAATGCCTGAGATGATACGTTAAACAAATGGTAAATGTCATAACACTTGTAATATTTTATTTAGCTGTGCCGATGGGAGCCCGTGTCCATGCTGGAGCTCGCTGAATGAACGTAGGAGGTTCTGCTCGGCCTGTCGTGGGAGGTGTTGCATAACTGCGTGGATGCCGCTGTCTTCAAAAACACGTTAGTTCAGGGGAAAAGATGGCACGCTTGACAGGTTCCCCCGAACTCACTGTGTGCTTGTTTGTTCTTCAGAAATATCTGTTGTTGCAATTACGTCAATTCCCTTAGGTGTCGATGGAGTCGAGCAGTTAAAACAGACGTTGCTTTCTGTTGTTTTTCTCTGCTCAAGGACTATGATTCTGTTTCATGCGAGGCATGAATACAAACAGAAAGTCTGAGTTTGTCCTTCAAAGAAACTCAGAGCCTTGAAGAATCAGAAGTGGGTGGATGAGATGACCTGTGCTCAGCTGCAATCTGCCGATCCAAGAGCTTCATCTCTTCTTGGTTTGAGCTGGTCTAGGGGCAGTTATGCATCATTATTTAGGCTGATCTGAGCTTATTATTATGGGTCATGGTCTAGATTGAGTTAAAGTCGATGCTTGTCCTTTTTTGGTTATCTTTTTGGACTGATCTGGGGTCAGATCTGGGGTCATAATTGGGCTGATTTAGGGTTAATAATGCACCATTCATAGTTATAGTTGTTATTGGTTGTGGTCTAGGTGTATATAGAGTGATTTGTAGTTAATGCTTGTGCTGATTTGGTCATCTTTTGGGGCTGATCTGGGATCAAATCTGGGGTCATTATTGGGCTGATTTAGGGTTAACAATGCACCATTATTTAGGCTGATCTGGGGTCATTATTTTGGTTTATGGTCTAGGCTGATATTCACTCAGTTATAATCAATGTTTGGGCTTATTTGGTCACATTTGGCTTATTTATTTTTATTTTTGGTCTAATCAGTTATGAGTAAATATTAGGGCTGATCTAGGGTTAGTTTGCACCATTTAGTATAAGGGCTGATCTGAGGTCATTATCATAGGTTGAGGTCTAGGTTGGCATTGGGTCAGTTATAATTTACATTTGGGCTTAATTGGTCACTTTTGGCTTTTTTTGTGGGGGCTGATCTGGGAACAGTTATGGGTCATTATTAGTGATGATCTAAGGTTAGTTTGCACCAGTATTAGGGCTGATCTGAGGTCATTATTATGAGTTGTGGTCTAGGCTGATACTGGGTTAGTAGTAATCATTGTTTGGGTTTATTTGGTCACTTTTGGCTTATTTCTTCTGTGTGATCTGGAATCAGTTATGGGTATATATTAGGGCTGATCTATGGTTAGATATGCTTAATAATTAGGGCTTATCTGAAGTCATTATTATGGGTCATGGTCTAGGCTGATACTCTTCTCAGGTATAATCAACGTTTGGCCTATTTTGGTCAATTTTGGCTTATTTTTTAAGCTGATCTGAGATCAGTTTTTTTAGGCTGATCTAGGGTTTAATGAATTAAAAGTGCAGTTCTGTGTTGTGCTGACAATGAAGCAGAAATGTTGTAAGCCAATGAGAAATGTACTTTTAAATTAACTTTCTTGC
Source organism: Ptychobarbus kaznakovi (assembly GCA_027422405.1). NCBI lineage: Eukaryota > Metazoa > Chordata > Actinopteri > Cypriniformes > Cyprinidae > Ptychobarbus > Ptychobarbus kaznakovi. The sequence continues at coordinate 22,187,262 of CM049807.1, forward strand.
TTATAGGTCTTAAGGGAAACTTTGATCTCACAAATACTGACTCGAAAAAGTAAAAGGTATTGCTGTCAGCTCACTAGAGTTTGTGAGTTCACAACCCCCAAATCATGCGGTTTTCCTCTCTCAAGTTCTGCTTATGAAGACCTAGTGAGAAAAAGAGTGCAAGTCAGAGAGTGAGAAAAGAGAGAGAGAGAGAGAGAGATGAGGTTGGGTGTCACTTTGCCTAATTACCATGTGTGACAGAATGTGTATGACAGGATGTGTAAGTGTCAATGTATGTTCTGTGTTTCTATGTGTGTGGTCGTGAAAAATGTGCACATTTGTCTAGTTGTAAATGCCTATGAATGAAACTGCTTATGCTTGCAACTAGGTAAGTGTGAGATACATGCCAAATGCAGATATAATTGTTTGACTGCATTTAGCTATGGCTAAATTTGTAGTGGTTGGTGAGGATACTATGAGCCTATCAATTTTTATTAGAAGCTGGTGTGATTTACTGGCTGCGGTCCACAGCTTGGTTTCTGTCGACGTCAGCACTCAGGACTACCAGTTTTAGCAGGGGAGGGTGTAAACACAGCCTGCTCTCAGCGAGATGAACAGAGGAACAGCCAAACTACAACACTGAACCTACATTCACAACTAGAGCACTCTGTAGGCCTCCAGGGAGCTGCTGTAGGTTTAATTATACAGGCTGGTAAAACCTGTTCACTGCACAGGTGGGGAAACGTTATTTTGAGCCGTTAGGTTGTGCAATGTAAAATTTGAGAATAATTACTGAGAAAACTCTGGCTAGTGCTGAAGCAGGGGTTTGTGGGCCAAAGATAATAATAAACCAAGACAAAAAAGTTTTTCCAAGATGCATTTTGTTTAAATAAAACTGTGCTCAAAAAATGGCTAAAACCACATGATGACGATAGATGGGTGTTTTTGTGGATTCTAGCGGGTCCTAAGTTGTCATTTAAAGCCATTAGTTGGTCCAACAGCTGATGATTGATGGTCTGGACTAGTGGCAGGTGGACCTGGTTTTGACCTGGTAGACCATCTTGGTGAAGCTGGAACATTTGGTAGACCCCACCGTAGACCAGTAATATAGCGCCAAGAGAAGAACGGCGTTGCTCAGAGGTTGCTCTTTCATAACTCCCGAGTAATAACTTCCAAGCATCTCAGTGTCAATGATAAAGATTTGTATATCTACTGTAATTGAATTTGTCTAGCATAGATCAGATCATTTGATCTTAAATATTTTAATGTTCATAATGTTCATGTGCAGACTTAAAAAAAAAAAGTTAAAAAAACTGTACAAATTAAAATATTCAGTTTTATTAATATTATCCCTTAAATATATATACATATATCTGTGGTGTATTTTATTTATTTATATTTCCTATATAAAGTGCCCTTAGAATCTACTTTTAAAGGGAACAAAAAGTTAATAAAATTTAAGTTAATAATAATGATAATAATAATAATGATTATTATTATAATTGTTGATGTGTCTATTCTAGTGTTTCAGGCTACAGATTATTTTTTTTATATATTTATTTTTGTGGATCTACAATTATTATCGTTATTATAATAATAATAATTATTATTATTATTGATGTGTCTCTTGTAGTGTTTCAGATATTATATATTTATTTAGCTAGTTGGTAGGTCAATTGAATAACAAACAAACAAACAAATAAATAATTGTAGTCTGAAACATTAACAGAGACACATCACTAATAATAACAATAACAAAAATGATAATAATAATAATAATAATGTTACTGTGTTATGGAGAAACATCTCCCTTTGCTTGTCTTCTTATATAGGTCAAAGATAGAGATTGTTTTCTTCTTTCTTATGGGCAGCTGATACTCCAATCATAAATCGTTCAGAAGGAAATCTTCAGGGAGAGCTCAAATTGACATGTGATTCACGAGTTTGCATGAGAGAGAAAATGGGAAGTTTATACATCTCTGTTGATGTGATTGGCTGGATTATATGAACAAGCTCCTCTTGGATATGTGTTGGGAACGGTACAGTTGATTCATTCCCAGCACTCGATACTCTACCATTGAGTGCTGTTTTGCCCAGAGCCACAAACGACCCTTTTCTTAATAAGGTCAGACATAACCTCTATTGCCCACGTCCAACTCAGGCCTTGACCCAACTAGACAGTCCATTCCCTAAGATAGAAACACAAATCAATACCTCGGTCAGCCGTCAAATACAGCCTGTGAGTATAAATAGCTATGGATTGGACTCTCATCTCTTATCTCTGCTACAGCCAAAGACACGTCAGTGAACCGCAAATCACAGCCATGTCCTCCTACAAACCCTGCTCTCCCGGCCACGTGTGTGTGTGTGTGTGTGTGTGTGTGTGTGTGTGTGTGTGTGTGTGTGTGTGTGTGTGTGTGTGTGTGTATGTGTGTGGTGTGTGTGGTATGTGTGTGTGTGTGTGTGTGTGTGTGGTGTGTGTGGTATGTGTGTGTGTGTGTGTGTGTGTGTGTGTGTGTGTGTGTGTGTGTGTGTGTGTGTGTGTGTGTGTGTGTGTGTGTGTGTGTGTGTGTGTGTGTGTGTGTGTGTGTGTGTGTGTGGATACAGCCTCATATATTCTCAGTCTATTGCTGTGCTGGACAGTTGGCTTTATTCAGTGGCTTTGAGAGATTTGAAGGGAAGTACAGTATTTGTCTGAAGCAATGCATGCAAGTTTTGCTCCTGCGATGAGACTGGAATTGATGGAACATTTAATTCAATCAATATTACTGTTGCTTTGGGACGGTTACCATCTGGTACTTGAAAATGTAGTTCCGACTGCTTAAAAAACTAAATAATGTCAGTTTGTTTTTCAATCTACTCCATTTTGTTTAGAATACACTCCAGTTTTTGTTGATTCCAGCACATTGTAGTTACATTTACTATTTGGCATCTGGTAATTAAAAAAAAAAACACTCAAGTTAGTTACATTAAACGAACAGTTCAGCTCATTATTCATTCAACAAAATAGACTGAGACCGAGGCTGTCGAAGTTCAAAGTGACAAGAAAGCACCAGAGTAGTAGTGCATGTGACTTATATTCAAAGTCTTAGACTCATATCATAGCTTTGTATGAGGTACAGACTGAATTTAAGTTTTTATTCAGTGAAATCTTGCTCTCACTGTCCTCATTCACATCTATTCAATTATGACACAACTGTATGATACTACACTCTTAAAAAATAAATGTGCTTAACGATGCCATAAAATAACCTTTTGATCTAAATGGTTCCATAAAGAACCTTTAACATCTGAAGAACCTTTCTGTTTCACAAAAGGTTATTTGTAGTGAAAGAAGGTTCTCCAGATTATAAAAAGGCAAGAAAGAGACGGTTCTTTAAAGAACCTTTGACTGAATGGTTCTTTGTGTTTAATCAATTTAGTACTTAACGTTATTTTAGTTAGTTGCCAATGCAACATTTTCATTAAATGGTAGTTTTTAATGTAATATTTATATTTTATTTGTGATTTATTACTGAAAAATATTTGTATTACTTGTAGTTATATTTAACTTTTAACTTTATTTTAACAATTTAACTTTTAACTATTTGGCTTTATTTCTCGTTTCCTTTCTCGTTATTTTCTTTTTGGGTTATAAGTAGTTTTATACATTATTATATTGTTTTCATGAATGCAAAATTAAAACTGGGTGGAAAGACTAAGTGAAATATGACTTTCGGTCTGTTTCTCACAAAGCTGTGTGTGTTTTTATTATTCTCGTTGTGGTGTTTCATGGACCCAAACTCATTCATTTTTATTTGATGAAAGAATTAATTTTCTTCTAGGATTTCATTAAGTTTTACGCAGAAGAAAGAATGGGACATGAGAGTGAGTAAATGATTCATATTAGTTGCAGTGAACTGTCCCTTTAAATTAAAGCACTAAATGACAATGCTAAATGCATGTGCTCATTGGGCACCCAAAACAGTTTGGGAACATTAGAGCTGTGAGGGTGTTTTAGCATTAGCCATACAGAGCAGGTCACAGGTCAGCAATGTCAAAGGTCAGCCAGGAGCATGTTTTAGTCAAAGACAACATATCAACCATCGGTTCAGTCATTCCTTCAGGCTTCTGATAAAGGTCTTGGTTCAGATCTCCTCACATTACCGCTAGTTTGCTAAAGCATAAATAGACACCCTCGGATGTAGCTCCCCGTCACCGCACGTGTTTGTTGCGTAGTTGAAAGTAGCTATGCGGGCATTTGTTTCCTTTCTCTCCTCTCCCTCACACACAACAGAACAGAGAAGGACTTTAGTATAATGTGATGGTGCCCTTGCTGATACAGGCCTCCCTTTATGTTGTGTGTAATCTGAGCTTTCAGTGCCAGGACTGAGCCTCTCTCCCCCTGAATGGAGCGCTGTGGGCCAGGCCGTGTTTCCTGTGCTTTCACTCTGCTTAGCTCGGCACTCCGATTATAGTAAAGCCAGGGGTGGGACGAACACATTTGTGCTGAGGAGACAGGCTCTCTCTCTCACATACACACAGAGAGAGAGAGAGAGAGAGAGAGGAGAGAGAGAGAGAGAGAGAGAGAGAGAGAGAGAGAGAGAGAGAGAGAGAGAGAGAGAGAGAGAGAGAGAGAGAGAGAGAGAGACGGTGAAGGTGAATGATGGCAGTAAACTCACAGAGATTGAGAAGTCTCAAGGGCTTTGGGTGTCGTGAGTAAGTCACGTTTAGCGCACTGTAATAGCGTCAGAGCACGATCTCGGTTCTCTTGTGCTCAGCTGAACTGATCCTTAGGCTAAAGTTTACACAGTATAAACTGCGTCCCAGTTCACAGGCTCCCTATGCAGTGCTCCCTACACACTGAGCAGGGATTATCTACAGAACACACCGTAATGTTACATGTATATATCTGGGTTGTTGTAGTCAACTAAAACTAAAACACTTTCATTGCTTGAAATAAAATAAACATTAACTGAAAATAAAATATTAAAAGCCCTAAACTTATTTCTATTTCAGATACTTGGCAAGGCAACATTTCTCATTCTTTCAACTTAAACTAAAATACTAAAAGTACAGAAATAACTAAAACTAAATCAACTATAATTTTAGTAAAATGTTAGTAAATAGCAGTGATAAATAAAACTATATACTATAGACATAAAAGCATAAACACAAAAATGTATAATTAAACATTTTAAAATATTTAAATGACTAAAACTGGAACTAAAATTAAAGTTAAAATTGTAAAAATATAATCTAAAAAGCAACACACATATTATTATAAATAAATAAATACAAAAATATATATTCTTAAGCATTGACATTTTTTTTAAACGTACAAAACACATCAAAATTACTTGAAATTAAAAATTAAAGTAAAAACAGAAAATAAGATTAATTTACAATAGTGTGTGTGTGTGTGTGTGTGTGTTTGTATACATATACACATTCAATATATACAGAATATATATATATATATATATGATACAAACACTCACGCACACACTTGTGCACATATGTGCTTGTGTGTATTTATATATCAGGAGTATATATTTTTACACACACACACACACGCACACACGCACGCACGCACGCACGCACGCACGCACGCACGCACGCACGCACGCACGCACGCACGCACACACACACACACACACACACACACACACACACACACACACACACACACACACACACACATTTTTTTTACATCAGGCATTAATGAAACAAGATTTTACACCCGCTTGATTTTTAGAGCAATACATGTCCTAAATAAAATGTGAAATGAGGACATAGTCTATAGTTTAATTGGCCTCTTTTCTGGTTAATAAACAGGTTTTAATCTGTGGCAAGTACCTGTCCTGACCGTGTAATAGAAAACAGAACCAGAGAGAATAACGATCTGTAAGGAATACCCGTCTATTTTTCTCACTCTCTGGTTTTATTTTTATTTTTCACACTCTCTGGTTTTATTTAATGTTGCTCCCTTCCCGGTTTTATATTTATCATTTCACACTCTCTGGTTTTAGTTTTATGGTTTCATTGGGAGAGCGATCGAAGCCTGTTTGTGCTGATCAAATTATTACCTACATCCAGTTTGCATCGATTATGATAAATATTATAAATGGAAATAATATGATTCTGTTATTTAACACTTTTTTCACAAAGACATCAGCTATTAATCGAGATTCAAAATCTGAATATAATTAACTATAATAAAAATATAAATGAATAATGCTTCTCCTTTAGTTTTACAGCATGAGGTTGTTTTATAGATATTGTAGGTATTACTTATAATCAAAATTACTTATAAAACGCTTTCCTCTTTCTTAGTTCTTGCCATAAACTGACTGAAAAGATCTCTACATCTATCGACCAGAACATCATAGAGACTTGCAGATGGTCTTTTTTTGACCTGTTTCAGTATGCAAAAAGTTTTGTGAATGCAAATTACGTTTTTCAAGTTCATTTAATTCATTTAAACATGACGAAAACGTCATTTCAGGACACACGAGGCACACAATGCTAAATGGGCCATAACGGGTTGTTCTGTACACTTTTACACAAAACCCACTAAAATGAGGTCTGTTCTGGAAATGTGTTGACAAAGGCACCCCTTCCTCTGTGGCAGCCCACGTACATACGGGCCATTGGCATTGTTGCGATGAGTGTGTGTGTGTGTGTGTGTGTGTGTGTGTGTGAGGGGTGAGGCCAGAAACAGAGGTCCTGCCGGCAAACTGCCCAGCACTCAAAGCAAACAAGCAGGCATTGTCAAGGCAATGTGTGGTTATCTCTGCATCGCGTTTCAATGGGTCTGAAAGACACAGTCACCACATTATTGGCAAAATCAAAAACATGGTCATGGCCTCGCAATGTTCAAAAGTCTAAATTCAAGTCAAAAGTAATCAGTAGGGTCATTTGAATGAACTCCCTTTAGTTTCCTAATACACGTTCTTGTTTTAAAAATGAGCAAAAATATCTTTATTATCTAATAACCTAGTTTTGGATGTAATAACTCTCCAAAAACAGGTGATTAAAAATTACTGTTCTTCTTAGATTATGCACATTTTGTAAAATATAAACTTACAGTATATATATATATATATTAGTAATTCTTGTTTCACTCTGAAATATTTCACCAAAACACCAAACTGTTTTTCTGTTTACGTTTAAAAATCAGGTGACACAATAGAAATGTAAATTGATTTCAACGCATAAACATCATAGTGTTGTCAAAAGTACAGACTTCAGTACCGGTAAGTACTGAAATTGTAAAAACATCCATTTCCCGCTAAGATTTGAGAGCTGTTGAGTGATAAACAGCGCTGATTGGCCATAGTGTTCACTCGCTCAACAGATATGACTGTGATTGGCTACAAAAGCTTCACACTCTTCACCGTGAACACTACGGCTATAATCAGCGGTGTTTAAGAATCCCCTCAACAGAGCTCAAATCGTAGTTACCGGGAAATGGACATTTTTTTTACATTTCAGTAACGACTGGTACCGAAGTTGGCACTTTTGACCATGGGTCTGTCTATTTTTAACGCAAAGCTATCGTATGGCTTCAGAATATAGCGGCCAAGTTATATGGACTAGTTTTATAGTGCTTTTGGGTTTGTTTTTGAAACAAAAGAGAAAAGAGCAACCTGAAAATCTCTTCTTTCATGTTCCACAGAAGAAGAAAGTCATGCAAATCTGAAACGACATGAGAGAATATCATAAAACTATTTCTGTAGTAAAAGTGTAATAGGTATTCAATAGTAGCCTGCTTGATTAAAGTAAAAAAGACATTTAAGTAGGCCTCTGTTAACGAAGTATACTGTAAGGCTGATGATACTCGAGGCATGTTACCCACTCTCAATGGGAAAGTGCCCAAGCAACATTGTTCAAAAAGTTGCCCCGCGTATCATCAGCCTAATAAGGGATGGTCACCCTGCCCTTCAGTAAACTGATGTTGAGTGTCTTGCTCAAGGACACAACAAAAGGGAAGCAGCTTTGCGGTTGCCATATTACAGCAATGAACAAATGTGATATATTCTGGAGCAATGAACGGCAAAGCAAAACGACAAGCCGCGTGGCTCCAGCACCATGTTTTACGTGGGTTTCCTGGTATTAATAACGCAGCAGGGTCACCTAACAGCTGCTCTCTGCCATATCTCTCAACTGTGGTAAAACACACCACTAATGAGCTTTCGCTCAGGATAGCGCCTGCTAAGTGCTAACCCGACCCGAGTTTACACTGACTGGAGAAATCAGAAGTAATGAAACCAAATGCTCGCCGGTTGTCAAGGTGACGCAACTTGGAGGAGCAAAGCTTCAGCTGGGCTGGATTTGTCCTGTATTCTTGTGTGCTGCTGGTTATGGAAACTTGCCCTGTAATTGGAGTCTGATAGTCTTAATGGCTCTGGCGGAGTCTAAGAGGAACTCTTCAAATAAACGCGATGCTATTTTTGAGCCGCGTTTCGAGGGCTGCGTGTGTGCTGATCAAATACTGTGAACCGTACTTTGGTGAATTGATAGCGTAAAGATGTACAGTGTGAATTACAAAGTCACGGCGGGAAACAGGAGAGCTCATTTAAGCACGGATAAAAAATATGTTTGTAGTTTAACAGTTTCAGAGATAACGGCAGAGATTAACATTTTATATGTTAGGTTTTCATTTGAATTTTAGTTAACGCTAACGTTTATTTTATTTCAAGTAACAATATTTTTAATTGCTTTAGTTTCAGTTTTAGTTAACTATAATAACCCTGCGAAGTTAGGGCTATTGATTGACTAACAAAGACATCTCAAGAACCTTCGAAAATTACTTTCATGAACTAATGATTAAAAATACTTTGAAAGCATTTATTAATCTTTGGTCAATTTTCAATTTTAATTTGATTAAAATCGAAAGTTGAATCAGTTAACGTTATTTAATGGACCTGAGCTAACATGAACTAAAAACGAACAGTTGAATTTGATCAAATAATGTTAGAAAAGATTAATAAATACTGTAACAAATATTGGTCATTTTTAATTGATGTTAGTTAGTAGGTCTACATTACGTATAATAAATTGGAACCAGTAAGTTATAATAACCTCATTTAGAATATTGTTTACAGCTATTGAGAAGTGATTCATTTACTGCTTTTTTATCTGAAACGTTTGTGCTAATTGTGGTTGTGGTTTGCCATTGGCTGTAATTAAAAAGTACACAAAGACTGTTTGCCACCTGTTCATTTGCGATTAAGCACTAGCAAACCTGAACCGCACTTAGTTTGACTCCAGCCATTCGCGTGTTTTAGGCTTTGTTGGGATAATTAGAAAGGCGTGGACAGCTGTTTCCACTCAACTGGATTAGCTTTGTATTTAAATCGAGGCTAGTTTGCTGGCACGGAAGCATCAGCGGAAGCGTTCAGCCTCCTCGTGTAAAGACCTACGACTTCTTCCTGTGTGACTTCAGCTGAGCAACGACACCGGCACCGCATGTACCTATTTTTAACTCTTACTTCATTTATTTTCTCTTTACTCTTCTATCCTCCTTTTTCCCACCTCTATCATGTGTTTCCAATACATTCCAGTTGTCTCACAGCAACGCTCTTACATCATACACAAACGGCAACGCAATCTTGCTCACCTGCGTCCTATCTGCACCTCTTCTTCTTTACCCCTCTCGTTTATCTATGGGTCTTTGGAACTGTCAGTCTGCTGTCAACAAAGCTGATCTTATTGCCGCTATTGCTTCCCAAACTGCACTCAGTATCTTGGGCCTGACTGAGACCTGGATTCATCCAGAAGACTCAGCAACCCCTGCTGCACTCTCTAACAACTTCTCCTTCTCTCACACCCCCGTCAGGTTAGGAAGGGCGGAGGTACTGGTCTTCTCATTTCTAACAATTGGAAATACTCAACCTACACTCCCCTATGCAATAATCACTCATTGGAATGCCATGTTATTACTGTAACGGCTCCAGTAAAACTCCATGTTGTAGTCATTTATCGCCCTGTTGGGCAATTGGGCACCTTCCTAGAAGAGCTGGATGGCCTGTTGTCCTCATTCCCTGAGGATGGCAGCCCACTTGTAGTCTTTGGTGACTTCAATATTAATTTGGAAAAGCCTTATGCTGCAAATTTCCATTCACTCCTAGCATCATTTGACTTAAAACGCCTTACCACCACAAGCACTCACAAATCTGGCAGCCAGCTAGACTTAATCTACACACACACGCAATTGTGTTGCAGACAACGTTTTGGTAAAACCCCTACACACCTCTGGCCACCAGCACCTCTACCAGTTACCTTTAGGCGAAACCTTCATTGCCTTTCACCCTTACATTTTTCCTCTGCTGTGTCCTCCTCTCTTCCCTCACATACCCATTTCTCAGCTCTGGATGTGAACGCTAGACATTATATGTCCTCTCTCCTCCAGGCCAGCACATGCTGCCCCTTCTTACTCCTGGCTATCTGATGTTCTTCGTGAACATCGGTCTGAATTTAGGGCAGCAGAGAGAAAATGGCGCAAATCAAAATATCTGTCAGACCTGAGTATCTATCAGTCATTGCTTTCATCTTTCTCTGCTGAAGTCCACACTACCAAGGCTTCATACCTCCACAACAAGGTCATTCAACTCTCTCCTCTTAAGTTCTTCTACAATTACCCCATCAAGTTCAGTCAGAAATCTTGGTGTAATTTTCAATGACCAGCTGACTTTCAAAGACCACATTGCAAAAACAGCTCGATCTTGCCGGTTTGCATTGCACAGCATCAGAAAGATCAGGCCCTTCCTTATACAGCAATGCAGCTTAACTTCTTGTCCAGACCCTTGTCATTTCAAGACTGGACTACTGCAATGCTCTTCTAGCTGGACTTCCATCAAACACAATCAAACCTCTACAAATTATTCAGAATGCAGCGACACGACTGGTCTTCAATGAACCCAAAAGGGCCAATGTCACATCTCTCTTTATCTCCTTGCACTGGCTCCCGGTTGCAGCTCGCATCAAGTTCAAGACACTGATGCTTGCATATAAAACAACCACAGGCTCAGCACTCTCCTACTTCCACTCACTTATGACAATCTACATCCCCTCAAGAAGTCTGAGATCTGCGAGCAAGCGTCGCCTCATGGTGCTATAACAGAGAGGCTCAAAATCACTTTAAAGAAAGTTTTAATTCACTGTTCCTGGCTGGTGGAATGAACTTCCCACCCCTTTCCGCAACGCCTGAAAACCTATCTCTTCCGTCATCACTTGACTTCGCCTTAAAAAAAACTTCACTCTCTTTCCTTACCTATGCTCTCTTTCCAAAACCTCACTGTCTGGCTAGAACTTGCTCTGAACAATGCCTAGAAATTTGTATTACAAGCACTTCCTGTATGTGTTTGCCTCTTTATAATGTATCGCTTATTGTATTCCTCAATTGTGCCAACCATAATGTATTTTGTCTGTGAATTATCACTTACAGTTTTAAGACAATTAGAATTACAATCAATTACAATTTTAAGACACATTCAATCATTTTATATAGGCCTATTGTTGCAGTAATACATTTCAGTGATTGATTTTCACAGCAGTTTTGTTTCTTTTATTTTTTTAAATAGACAATTTTGGTTCTGTGTTTACTAAAAGCAATTGTTATTAATTACAATCTCTGTTTTTATTATGTTTGTTATTTGACTGTTTTATTTATTTATTTATTTTTAATCTCAAGAATGTCCATGTGTGGGGCCTGAAATCTGTACATATGGCACTTTTTCACTGTGTGGCATCTCTAATTCCTGTCCCAGGAACAGCTTGTCCTTTTTGGACCCTCATTAATTTCCCCTCAGGCGGCTCTGAGTCTGAAATGAAAAACAGAGAGAATGTACGTGGTAATGCACAGGGCTGCTGAGGTGCTCTTCATGACAGATGGCTGGTAGGTTGCATGCCAACGTGTAGTGTGATTCTCCGGGATACTTATCCTTTCAGATTCATCGGAACAGGATATTGCCCTGGGATCCTCTCAAGAGCTCAAACCTCCAGTTCCACTTTAATCTGTTTGTCTTTTAACTATGAGATTAATGCATGGAGCGATTGGCCTGGGAGAAGGTGGCATGTGACGTGGTGTGATGTCAACATGCACATGCACCTGCTCTGTCACACACACACACACACGCACGCATGCACGCACACACATGCACGCATGCACGCACGCACACACACACACACACACACACACACACACACACACACACACACACACACACACACACACACACACACACACACACACACACACACACACACACACGCACACACACACACACACACACACCACACACACACACACACTGAAGACTGTGGATTATAATACAACTGTGGATTATAATACAGTGGAATGGGAAGTGCACATCTTTCCTCAGGGTTGTTTTTCCTCTGCCAGCAAAGCAAAAAAAAATTAGCATAGCATTTGTTATATGAACGTCACATTAAAATGTATTGAAAATCACTTTTTTTCTACCTTCAACTGCCTGTTATATATATATTTAATCGTTTTCACCAGAATTGTAATCTCAGACTATGATAATCCATCATAAAAAAAATTATTTTAGTTATCAAGTATCTCACAGAAGTGAGTACACCCCTCACAGTTTTGTAAATATTTTATTATATATTTTCATGTGACAACACTGAATAAATGACACCTTGCTACAATGTAAAGTAGTGAGTGTACAGCTTGTATAACAGTGTAAATTTGCTGTCCCTTCAAAGAACTCTTTGAAGATCTGAAAAAAAGAAATATTGCTCTACATAAAGATGGCTATAAGAAGATTGCCAAGACCCTGAAACTGAGCTGCAGCACGGAGGCCAAGACCATACAGCAGTTTAACAGGACAGGTTCCACTCAGAACAGGCCTCGCTATGGTCGACCAAAGAAGTTGAGTGCACGTGCTCAGCATCATATCCAGAGGTTGTGTTTTGGAAATAGACATATGAGCACTGCTAGCATTGTTGTAGAGGTTGAAGGGGTGGGGGGTCAGCCTGTCAGTGCTCAGACCATACGCCACGCACTGCATCAAATTGGTCTGCATGGCTGTCGTCCCAGAAGGAAGCCTCTTCTAAAGATGATGCACAAGAAAGTCTGCAAACAGTTTGCTGAAGACAAGCAGACTAAGGACATGGATTACTGGAACCATGTCCCGTGGTCTGATGAGACCAAGATAAACTTATTTGGTTCAGATATTGTCAAGCGTGTGTGTCTTACCTACAGTCAAGCATGGTGGTGGGAGTGTCATGGTCTGGGGCTGCATGAGTGCTGCCGGCGCTGGGGAGCTACAATTCAAGAGGGAACCATGAATGCCAACATGTACTGTTATATACTGAAGCAGAGCATGATCCCCTCCATTCGGAGACTGGGCCGCAGTATTCCAACATGATAATAACCCCAAACACACCTCCAAGACGACCACTGCCTTGCTAAAGAAGCTGAGGGTAAAGATAATCTCTGGGGCATCCTCAAACGGAAGGTGGAGGAGCGCAAGGTCTCTAACAACCACTAGCTCTGTGATGTCGTCATGGAGGAGTGGAAGAGGACTCCAGTGGCAACCTGTGAAGCTCTGGTGAACTCCATGCCCAAGAGGGTTAAGGCAGTGCTGGAAAATAATGGTGGCCACACAAAATATTGACACTTTGGGCCCAATTTGAACATTTTCACTTAGGGGTGTACTCACTTTTGTGGCCAGCGGTTTCAACAATAATGGCTGTGTGTTGAGTTATTTTGAGGGAACAGCAAATTTACACTGTTATATAAGCTACCACATTCTCTACTTTACATTGTAGCAGTGTCATTTCTTCAGTGTAATGAACAGTCTGTAAGTATGTACTGTCTATATGTAAATTGTTTCTGCACTGTCTGGAGCACACTCTCAAGAATTTCACTGACCAAGGCACATGTGCTGTAGTGATGTGACAATAAAAGTGATTTGATTTTAATTGCTTTTAGAATAAAAAAAAATTAGGGTGAAAAATATAATTATTGCATCTTTCAATGATAAAAGTGCTTTATATGACTAATTTGGTGTTTCAGTGTGGATTGTGCTTTATTTCATTTGCTTGATATAATGCATATTGTAAGATCTGTGTACTGGAGGACTAAGGAGGTTTGGTTTGTGTATTTTTGAGATAGGTTTGAAGCAGAGAAAGATGATTGTATTTAATAATTTGCCCAGTTGTTGTACTGGGCTAAAATGAAATAAAGTGAGAATCCTCTAAAGTCATTTCTGTTGGAAGTGAGCAGAAGTCAAACCATTTATGGTTTGTCATTGAGCCACCATAGTGACTCATAGAAAAGTAGGTTATGTTGGCTTAACGAATGAAAGATCTGGGTTGATAACCCAAACATTGCCAGTGTAAACCATGTTGCTATGGTGTTGGTGACCCAAAACGGGTGACTGATGAACTATACAATTTTGATATTTCAACTCCTTTGGTTGCTTCGAGAGGACTCTACCTGTTACAAAGTTACCATAAATAACTGTAGATAGAATGAAGAAAGCATCTGCTAAATCTAAAGTAATGTAATAATGAATAATATTAGCATGAAGGTGTCTGGGCAATAGTTTCTTGAACAAAAAAACAATAGAGTGCTGCAGGACGATGTATTTGTGCAGGCCTAAACCTGGAAATGAGTCCTGAAATCAACTTTTGGTTAAATGTCTGAAATAAAATTTCACATTTTACAACATAAAATACATCAGTAATACCCAGTTGTAATTTAAAAGCTTAAAAAAGGCTAACAAGTTGCTAAATGGGACTACTGAGGTTTTTGGGACATTAAATAGCATCAAAAATAAATAAAAACTGAAAGAGTTTTTGGAAGCTTAGTGATGGTGAGGTTGAGTGACTGCGGTGTAGTTCGTTTATAACCTACATTTAGCTTTTGATTTCTGGCGATTGTATTTAGGCTTCAAAATTAATCCAGGTCTTTAAGATTATCAAGCAGAACCAAACATACATGAGTCATAAGCTTTTGTTGGTCACAAAGCTTACTTTCTGCAATAATCGAAAACCCAGTGGAAAAATCGTCTGGGTTGGCCTAAAACAAATACAGTATGCCATCACTGCAGCTCACTACAGTCCCACATGTTTATCCATTTTTGTCTGTGATAAGGGACCAATGGTGTAAAGAACTCTTGGTGAGGTCTTGACAACTACACAATTTGCAAAGCTAATAGCCTAAACAAATCAATGCAAAACATTTAAAATATGTGTTGGGCAGTTTACATATTATATCATAAACATCCAGCTCTGTGTGTGTCCTCACCTCCGTGGTGGAAGGAGAAACCCAGCACGCTATCTACCGTCGTCCGTCCTGTGGTACCAAACATGGCCAGGGCAGCATCAGATTTACTCAAGGCCTAATAATAGTCCCAGCTGCCTCGGCCCGCACAGCTCAGAATGTGCGGGTGCTGCCAGGGAACACTCTGTACACACGTTCCATGCATTTCTCTGTGCTGACAACACAGCAAGGACTCCTACTCACCCGTCCTGGCATTGGCACCCAGCACCGCACATACCCGCATACATCAGCACTTGTGGATATTTAAAACACGATGACACCAGTAAGCCACTTTGCTGGGACTCCAAGTCACCATGAAATCAAAAATGGACATTTTTTGTTTTTATGGAATTATTGCAATGTTTATTATAAATGATTTATCCATGCACATCATTATTTTTTATTAATTCATGTGTCCTTGTACTTTCCCCTTTATTCAATATGACCCCCCCCCATCCCCCTTGTAATGACATCTCTTCTCTTCTCTGGCGCAGTAACCTCTCTCCTCCAGCAAATGATCCAATCAATTCCCAGTGGACAAAATAACGTCCCGCCCTACATTTCTTTTCTGATTCAAGAAGCCCTTTCACTCAGATACATGTCAAAATATGGAATATGGTAACACTTTAGTATAGGGACCAATTCTCACTAATAACTAGTTGTTTTTAGCATGCCTATTATTAATATATTGGTTGTTTATTAGTACGTAAGCACATATTCTTGCATGACCATATCACTAATCCTACCCAACACCTAAACTTAACAACTACCTTACTAACTATTAATAAGCAGCAAATTAGGAGTTTATTGAGGCATAAGTCATAGTTAATGGTTTGTTAATAGCGAGAACTGGACCTTAAAATGAAGTGTGACAATCCATGGCAATGTAATCATGTGTTTTTCCTCGCTCTCTTCCTAAAAAAACTGTCTTTCTCTCCTTCTTGCTCTCTTGCTCATACATACACACTCTTTTCTTATCTTCTGCCACATATAAACAATGAAACGGCATGAATATTTAGCTGTTGCTTCTTTCCCCCAGTGGGCAGACATGGTTTGAATGAGATGAGTCTGTATTATCTCAAGATGTCTGTGTGCCGTGGTTAATACATGCCTCAGCTTCCTGAACAGGGTAAATAAAAATCAGCTGCATGTCACAGCACTATAGATTGTCTTTTAAACATTGTTCGAATTACGGCTTTGTTGACTGAACACAATCAGAGAAGCCGATTAATTCAGCATTTGAGGGAATTTAACTGCATGCAAATATCTTTGTTTCAATTTATCTTCATATTATATATCTGAACTGTTGCTTTTACTTGATTTATTCAGTCTGAGCTGGATAAGGACCTTTGTTTGTTTCCTGAACAAAATAAGGAGGATGTAAAAATCTCTATAAAGCACTCACAGAAAATTCATTGATGTGACATTCTCTCCATCTCTCATCTTTTGCTGGGGTTTTATATATACTGTAGTGCTCAGGCTAGAAGAAGATTATTTCCTTAAAGCATTTCTATCTTATTTTCCAGTAGAGCTATCTGAATATCCTTAAACAACACACAGAAGCAAATTGCATAAGATATTAAGACTAGCAAGTGTTTCATTTTTCTTGTTTCAAGCATAAGTTTATGAGGTTTGCATTAATAAGGATATACTAAAATACTTCTCATGTAAATTAATCTTGTTTTAAGGCTGCAGTTTTGACACCAATACTGCCCCCCCCCCCCCCACATCTCATCTTGTTTTCAAACTTTCTCATCGACATTTAAATTCTGTTGCAGTGAGCCTTTTTCATTTTTGGCAGTCTATAAAGCTTTTCCCACATTTCCTTGTTTAATTGGATGCTATAAATTCACAAAATGTATGACTTTCTGTTCCCAGCTCGAATACAAACGGACAGAGGACAGGCGCAGTAATTCACATGGGGGTGTAGAGCTAACACCACTCGAGAATGGCCTTTTGTTCAGCGTCTGGTGGATCAGAACACCCTCAGAATGATCCTTCCTCAAACTCCACGAAGAAGTCCTGCTTTGCTGTAGCTACCCATCAGAAAATACATAAGGCTTTTGGTGCAAAATGATGTAGAATTCTCTTATAAATTGAGTTCCTAATGAAAATTCCGAAGAAGCACTTTCAAATAATCCCATCAATTCCAAATATGTAAACACCCTTGCTATCTTCATTAAGACCAAACCACATCAAATGCAAAAATTAAGAAAAAAATAAAATAAAAATCCTTGGCTATCTGAACAGCATTTTCTAGAAAAATGTATTAATGAAATTAAACTATGCAGTGTTTCACAAAAGTGAGGTCAAAAGCAAAAACGCATTTGTTACAAAAGTTACAAGTTACTGCATTTTATTCTAGAAATAGCAGGATTTCTTAACGTTTGCGGAAACAGGTTAGGGTCATGGGCTCTAAGATTAAAGCATGCGCCAGTAATGTTTACTCCAAGGATCATACCAATAACTTTAAAGTTTGATCATTCTTTTTCTATGAGGCAGAAGAACGACAGATAGAACACATTTGTTTTCAGCTGATGAACGATAAAAACATTGACAGCCAATCAGCATTCATCCTGCTCTCAAGCGCTCAAGCAATGAAAGCAGCAGACGGCATAACTGCATCTCGCTCTTACGATTTCAGAACGTTATCCTGTGTTAAGGCCCGTTCACACCAAGAACAATAACTATAAAGATAACTATATTAGCGTCCACACCAGCGGACAATATTGTGCATTTTTTTCTAAGTGCGCACTCGCCTGCCGCTTTAAATTCTCTAGCTCGTTAAAACAGGATTCTGATTGGCTGTCAATGTTTTTGTTGTTTATCAGCTGAAAACAATCGTTCTGAAAGTGATTCCAATGATATTGTTTCTCTCTGTGCCTTTATCGTTATAGCTGTGGTGTGGACTCTGCTGCTTTTTAATATTGAGAACGATTTTTAGAACCATATCTTTATCGTTATCGTATTTGGTGTAAACAGGCCTTTAGTGCAGATGCTAACATTGTGTGAACAAGTCTTAAGACTGATATCTGTAAACATAACTACATTATCGTCCACAACAACGGACTACAACGTTATGCTTATTATTATCAGTTATACAGTATGGTGCTATAAATGCTCGGTCTCTGGTGGATTCTGATTGGCTGTAAATTATAACAAATTTATTCTGGGAACTTTATAGTTATAGTTATCGTCCTTTTGGGATTAACAGCCCTTAAGAGATGAAGATAAAACCCCACAAAAACCCCATAAAACCTCCAGCTCCACTGCAATAAATTTACATGCAAAATGCCTATTAGTCACCCGCTGCTAGCAATATTAATCATAAATACGCTCGTGTGGGTGACTGTGGTGTGAAGGTCTCTCTTACAGTAAGGTACATTGCACTTAAACACCCAGAGAGACAACTGAAAATAGCCAATATGATGTCATTTCCTTCAGAGAATGTTCTCACAGCTTTTTCAGCTCCATACCCAAAGGGAGACACGGTTTTGTTCCCTGGAAATTTACCCTGGAAGGAAAACACACCTATAATGTGCACAATAAATAACGTCTCTCCGTGAGGCCTGACAGTCAGTTCATTTTGCACAGCCAACCATGACTTTTAAGGGAATGGACTCCGTGTCATGTTGTGATAAATGCAAATAATATTGCATGTGTGTGCGGAGAGGCGTGTTATTTATGATAGCTGTGACTGCAGGGGTCGGTGGAAAGTCAGAGTTATGTGGTAAACGGTAAAGATGGGTTTCACATTGGCGCAACAATGCCAGGCTGAGCGTCGGACACACATTCTGCCATCCGAATCAATGAGGCAGCTGATTTATGCAGTTGATTATGCACTAGATTACTCCCTCACATTGGTTATTACAGAGTACTCGTCTATTTCTTCCCACTTGCTACTGGCTAAAAGTAATTATAGAGCAGGGATGCGATGACGGCCTGAGAAGATCATCCATTTACAAAGAGGAGTTTGCTGGCCATCTGTGCTATTTGTTTAGCATTACAACGAGAGGAAGAGAGATATCAGTATCTTATGGAAAACAAGCTGGGTCAGAGAATATTGGCTTATAACATACAAAACAAACCCGATGAAGTATAGCTAAACAAAATGAAAAAGACAAAATGGCAATAATAAAAAATTCATAAACTAAAAATGTGTCTGGTTTACATTTCTTCCCCAAAAAAGTAAGGAGAAAAACAAATAAGAAAAATATTTTCATTTAAATACAAATAAAAAGTATTTTGTTTTCATATTTAAAAAATAATTAAGCACGTTTACACTTTTACCCCCAAATTCTCATAAATCCAGACACTTAAAATAAATGTGTTTAACGATGCCATAGAAGAACCTTTTTGTCTAAATGGTTCCATAAAGAACCTTTAACATCTGAAGAACCTTTCTGTTTCACAAAAGGTCCTTTGTGGTGAAAGAAGGTTCTCCAGATTATAAAAAGGTAAGAAAGAGATTTGACTGAATGGTTCTTTGTGGGACCAAAAATGGTTCTACTATGGCATCGCTTGAAGAACCTTTTAAGCAGTGTATGGACATTATTATTATTATTATTATTGATGATGATGATACTTAATAGACTATTTAGAGCATTGTTACTATTTTATTTATTATAGTATTTACTGTAGTATTTTTGTCATTTGTATTTTTAAATACCCTAAGAGAATACCCTATTTAATGTCTTATGCATTAAATAATGTTTCATAACACAGTGTTTTTTTATTGAAATCATCATCAATTAAATGCAGATCCCATCAAGTAAACATCTAAAAAAATAAATGAATACAATTAAAGTAAAATTTTGTGTAAAACAATACTGAAATTTTTTGATTTTGCATTACAACCATGGAAACTGTGGGGAAACATGCTTTATTGTCATGAAAATAAAAATGTCACAATGAGAATAATATTAACGGTCCTACGATTTCAGTTTCATTTTCTCTTAAGCCCAACATATGTTCTTACTTTTGAATGTGAAATATGATCTTGAAATGTTCTCGGGTAGGCTGATATTCACAGTCTTGTTTGAAATCGATACCACATTAGACATGTTTAAGGTATGTAGATATGATTCTGCAAGAGGTTCAATATCATTTCAGGAATCAGATTAGGTGTATCATGTTGTAGATTTACCACTATTCACTTCAGCCAGCTTTCTAAAAGAAGCTACTGACCCATTAAGCTTGCACATAAATTATTCCTTATTGATGAATTAAGCACTGAAGCGGAGGATTCTTCTGGAAAAAAGACTGCAGCGTCGTGATTTCCCATTATTCTGCTCACTCACCCAACACGGGATTGGTTTGAAAACTCGTAAGACATTGATTATGGCAGTGTGAATCATTCATTCTTTCATTTGTTCATTCATCAACTTAATCATTCATTTTTAAGACTGCACGTAGTGTCAGCTCGATATGATAATATGCATTGCATAACTAATGTGAAAGTCTATGACAGTGTAACATACAATCATAAGCTCAAAGACAGTAAATGAGAATACCCTACTGGATATAATGCTACAGACAACACGGCCATTTATATAAATGACACTAGCAGTGGTGCAATAGCGCCACCTAGCGGAGTGACCCTGAAAACCTGATCTGATCTACACTGAAAAAAATGATTTATTGAATTTACAAAAAAAAATTTTAAGGTTAGTGGTTGCAATCAATTTATTTGAGCGACATAAATTTAAACTAATTGTGTTCACTAACTTTCAACATGTATGTTTTGATTAAATGTAGCTAAAATAAATTGTTTGCGACCACTTAAATGTTTTTTTTAACAAAAAAAAAAAAAACATTCAGTGTATCAGCTACTGAAAGCTTGATTTATTATTTGATCTGGTAAGATTCAAGCCGTTTTAAGACAAAGTCTAAACATTTTAAATGCAATGTTTTCAATAATGAAAAACAAAATGAAATAATGAAACGAAGTAATAATGAAAACATTGAAAAAGAAATGAAAGTAACAATGTTTTCAAAAGTGCTGAAAATATACTCTTCCTCAAGATGAGTTTGTTTCTTCATCCGAACAGATTTGGAGAAATTTAGCATTACTTGCTCACCAGTGGATCCTCTGCAGTGAATGGGTGCCGTCAGAATTAGAGTCCAAACAGCTGATAAAAATGATAGTAAACATATCTATAATTCAATTCAAGATTATTTGTATAGCGCTTTTTACAATACAATCGTTGCAAAGCAACTTCACAGGTAATTCAGAAGTTTTTCAATTCAAGTTTATTTGTATAGTGCTTTTCAATTACACAAATTTTCTTTTTCACTGGAGGAATCGACGTTATGGACTGGTATTTTGTTTAGAAGTGACTATTAAAAGTTAAAACAGCTTAATGATCGATTTGTTTCTTACAAACACACAGATTTTCACTTTACTTTGGACTCTCATTTTGATGGCGCCCATTCACTGCAGAGAAAAATTTACTTATCTACGTATTGGATGGGGTACATTTTCACCAAATGTTCATTTTTGGGTGTACATTCCTTTAAAATGTTTACATAATGCATACTGTATCACATAATATTTTCTTAAAAATAGTAGTATAAAGTATATACTGACCAGTCAGCATAACTATCTTTGAGCAGAGTTAGCAAATTAATGAATTAATAAATAAATAAATACCAGCAGAAAATGAATTAAGCATTTCAGATGATAGAAAGTAAGTTAATGTACTGTAAGTTTCAGATAAATTCAGCTGAAAGCAACTTGATTTCTGATGCCGTACATCATTTGTCTATTTCTGGGGGCTCCCACCCATACGGGGCGTCACTAGACTCCTGATCGCTGTGGGAATCTCATCCCCCTATGGACCATATGCACGCCCATTTTGCATACAGAATGAGACATTTAATTTGCATAATTTACTTTGAGAAGAAACGAATGCCCCTGTCAGAGCCCGTAAATCAATGGACAGCAATGAAAAATGGCCTGAGAGCGACTTCTGAGGCGACAGGAATAAGAAGGAAGGATAAATCTGAAGCACAAGTACTTGAACATGGTCAAGTGCATGAGGCCCTCCGAAGCGAGACTGCAGGGGTCAAGATGTTTCACCCATAGGCAGTGTTGCAAATCTCATCCTAATGCCAAAGAAGTCTAGTTGCTTTCAAACTAAATTGTACCAGTCCACTAGTCCACTATGATAACCTGCCACAGAAACTAATGGGGACAGTTTGTAATGCTGTTTTTAACTTGGAAACATACACTACCATTCAAAATCAAGATTGAAAAAAAAAGTTATTTAATCTAAGACTACATTTCATTACAGTACGATAAAAACAGTAATGTTGTGAAATACTAGTACAATTTAAAATAACTGTCTTCTTTTGTCATATTTAATGTAATTTATTCCCGTAATGCTGTATTTTCAGCATCATTACCTCAGTCTTCAGTGCCACATGATCCTTCAGAAATCTGAAATATACTGATTTGCTTCTCAAGAAACATTTCTTATTATTATCAATGATGAAAACTTGTGTTGTTTGATCATTTTTATGGACATATTTTGTGGATTTTATCAAAAGAAAAGCATTTATTGGAAGCAGAAAACTTCTGTAACATTACAAATGTCTTGACTGTCACTTTAAACTGATCAGTTTAATGCATGCATGCTGAATAAAACAACTTACAAAAAAGTCTGGCTGACCCCAAACCTTTGAACTACAGCGTATTTTCTAAAAATACAATAATCTCTAATGCTGACCAGTAGATGTCAGTGTATCTGCCAAACAATCAAAACTTCCCAACTATTATTTCCACCAAAGCACCATAGTTATTAGTTATTTTCAGTACAATAAAACGTACTGTTATGTTCTATCAATGTGTTGTTAGATAATGCATTGAGTTCGATTGTGCTGAAAGCATTATGTTATGCCTGACCAATGTAGGTGTTTGTTTACTGGGGTCTGCAAGAGAATATAGGAAGTAAAGAGATACGATAAGTTATGCTACTCGCTGTGTCAGTGTGATCTTTATCAAACACAACACGTACTATTACGAACTATTTGATAAAAGATAAAACATAATAATATAAATGAAACAAAAGAACATATTTGCTGTTCATCCCAAAAGAAAAGAACTCAACCACCATTGAACAGTTCCGCCAGATAAACCTTCTGAACATTGAAGGTAAGATCTTTTTCAGTGTGTTGGCACAACGACTGACACAGTATTTAAAACAAAATCACTTCATTGACACATCAATCCAAAAGGCTGGCATCGCAGGCTTTTCGGGATGCCTTGAACATAACAGCATCATATGGCATCAAATCCAGACTGCAAAGAAAGAAAGGAAAGAGCTCCACGTCTTGTTCCTCGATCTGGCCAATGCCTATGGTTCAGTCCCTCATTCATTTCTGTGGGCTGCCTTTGATTTCTTCCAGGTGCCGACTATAATAACAAATCTAGTGAAACACTACTTCCAGGATCTACAGTTTTGCCTTACAACATCAGGCTTCACCACAAGTTGGCAACCACTGGAGGTAGGCATCATGGCGGGGTGCACCATCTCCCCATTGGCCTTCACGATGGCAATGGAGATCATTATTAGAGCCTCAAAATGGGTCGTGGGAGGAGAACGACTACAATGTAATCAGAGGTTACCACCAATTCGAGCCTATATGGACGATCTAACAACACTCACAACAACTGTCCCCTGCACTAAGAGACTGCTGGAGAAACTTCATCAAAATATAACATGGGCGAGGATGAAGTTAAAGCCCAGTAAGTGCAGAAGCATCTCCATCGTGAAAGGCCAAGTCACAGACCAAAGATTTCATGTCGGTGGAACACCTGTCCCAACTGTCTCAGAAATGCCAGTAAAGAGCTTGGGGAGATGGTATGATGCGAAACTCAAAGACACCGAGCAGTTTGAACATCTAAAAAATGATACCAGCATGTACATGGAGCGCATCAACAAGACATTGCTGCCAGGAAAACTCAAGTTGTGGTGCTTTCAGTTTGGCATACTCCCAAAACTCTTGTGGCCGTTAACGGTGTATGAGATCCCCATTACCAAGGTCGAAAAGTTGGAACGGCTGATAAGCATACAGCTGAAGCAGTGGCTTGGAATTCCACGTTGTTTAAGTTCTGTCGGACTTTATGGACATGGCAAGTTGGAATTACCAATCACAGGGCTCGTGGAAGAGTTCAAATGCACCAAAGTAAGGCTCGTCATGACCCTAACTGAATCCGAGGATGCAGTCATTCGAACAGCGGCCCCCCGGGTGGTAGCGGGAAGGAAGTGGACTCCATCAGAAGCTGTTCAGAGTGCAAAGTCTGCGCTTCACTTCAGAGATGTGGTTGGACAAGTACAGCATGGGAGGGCAGGGTTCGGACTCATCCCAAAAACTCCTCTGTGGCACAAAGCAACATCAGTGCAGAAGAGACAGCTAGTCGTAGAAGAAGTCAGGAGACAGGAGGAGGGAGAGCGACATGCCAAAGCCGTCTCAATGGCCAAGCAGGGGAGATGGACCAACTGGGAAGGTTTGGAGAAGAAAAAGCTCAGCTGGCGTGACATCTGGCAGATGGAGGGAGCGCGGCTGAGTTTTGTCATCAGAGCCACATACGACCTGCTACCCTCCCCGCAAAATCTGAAAGAGTGGTATGGAGAAGATCCCGCCTGTTCCCTGTGTCAAGTACCTGCATCTCTAAGGCACATTCTATCAGGGTGTACTACAAGTCTCACCCAAGGGCGCTATACTTGGCGGCATAACCAAGTACTTAGAGAGCTGGCATTAATACTGGAACAGAAGCGAACCACCACAAACAACCTCCCACAAATGTTAGCAGGACAGGTCAACTTCACAAATTTCGTACCAGCTGGCCATCATCAAGAGCAACGTACAACATCTAAGGATGCAAGCATCCTGCAGTCAGCGCGGGATTGGAAATTGGAAGTGGACCTTGATAAGAAGCTTGTGTTTCCCCCAGAAATAGTGGCTACAACACTCCGGCCAGACATGGTCCTGTGGTCTCCAACAACAAAGCTGGCATATGTTGTGGAATTAACAGTACCATGGGAAGATGGGGTTGAAGAGGCTTATGAGAGGAAAAAGAACAAATATTCCGACCTGGCAGCTGAAGCATCCCAGAACGGCTGGAAGACCAGCATCTTCCCAGTAGAGGTGGGATGCAGGGGATTTGTTGCAACATCTACCACCAGTTTGCTGAGAAAAATAGGGGTGAAAGGTCGCTCTCTCCAACAGGCCATCAAGTCCATATCAAGTGCTGCTGAAAAAAGCAGTAACTGGCTCTGGATCAAGCGTAAGGACTCCATCTGGGCAGCAAGGTAGAGACAGATGGTATGCGGTCAGGCTTAGGCCTGACTCAGGGAGAAGGACGCCCCTGCCATGCAGAGCCCATCAGGGATATAGAGGGTATGGCATGGAGGGGGGTGTACCTGGGACGCTGGATACACCGTTGAGCCTTCTGGAGACGTTGTGGGCTTCAATCAACGAAACGTCGATGAAGCAGGGTGCCCACCTGATGACCCCAATGACATACCTTACCCTCCTGTTTAACCACTCCACACCGACTGCTACTGTCAAGAGTTTCCTACTAAAGGGATTGAAACATCTAGTCCTATTAGCTTTACTACTGCCAATCTGCTTACCCGTTTAAAGGAGATCATATTAGCATTTGGCCCATGGTTGTATAATAGCAACAATACCTAGTGGCTAAGGTATTTTGTTTGAAACATAGGTTGCTGTGGTACATTTTTGTAAGTGATTTCATTAATAAGTTGTAATGAGTCTTTTAATACTGACAGAACACGTGTCTTTTATACAAAGAAACTAATAGAGCATTCAAGATATACACGTATTCTCTGGGAATCGAATCCATGATTTTGTTTCTGCTCTTCCTGTTGTGCCAAAGAAACACATTTTGGGGTTGATTAGCGTTGCAGAAGATATGCAAGGAATTAATAAAACAACACAAGAGCATATATTTAATCCTCTCTGTTGACCTTAGTTTGGTTTTGTGATGTAAAGTAATCCTAAACTTAGATTGAGATGCTAATCAACAGAGTTGTGACTACAACAGATGACTGTAGGGGAACATGTCCTCCCCCCATATATTCAGTTTAGCAGGTGACTGATATGGCCACTTCTTAAACTTAAATTTTGTTCCCCCAAATCTTGAACATGCACTTTGCATCGAGCATCCAGTCTCACTAGCATATTCACAACTAGCGGTTAGCAAACTCGAAAAAAACGAGCTCTTTTTTGCCTGCTGAACTTGAGCCTGAGTGCTTCACTTGACACTTGTCAACAGTTTTAATGAAACTTCCCCACTCCGCATTCCCAGCATCTACCCCCCAGCCAATCCCATCTCTGATTCTCTCCCTCGCTCTTTTCATTCTTTTCATTAGCCTCTTACGGGGTCATGGATGAGGCCCTGTCAGCCAGCCTGAGGTAGCAGCCATCGGAGGCCCACCATAGGGAAAAAGCATGTGTTATCCCTCTCCCTCCCATCCAGCTCCAGTCAAAAGTTCAAAGCCGTGCCTTTAAAACAGAGAGTGGTGTGTGTGCTGGCTCCCCTCCCATGCAGGGTCACAGCTTGGCTGGAGTTGGAGCTGGGGAGATGAGAGGGCCGGGTGGCTGGGGGGAGGTGGAGGTTCTCACATGAAAGGTCTGCAGCCAAGGAGAGAGTCCCAGACCCAGACACAACACAAGGGATCAGACTGGCCCCCCATCCCCCTTAGCCGCAACACTTCCCACCAAAGAACAGCTGGAATGTGACCTGTTCCAGAACCGAGGCTAGGACTGACTGACAATAGAATCCATCGGGATGGGATGGGGGGGTGGGATCACTGCTCTATCATAAAGTATGTCCCCCCCCCCCCTTTATCAAAGCTCATTCAAAAGTGCTCGCAACTTGCGGAATGTTTCGTAACAAGAACAGCCCAGGATTTGATTGGAAAACTCTTTAATCTCCTCTCTGGTGTAGTTCCATATACTTTTAATACATTTTCAACTGCTCATAAAATTATAGTTATAATCTCATTATACGTTTGCCATTGTATGGTTTGACAGAAAACACGTAACATACTTTGTAAAGCACGTACATAGGACTACCTTTGTTTCAATTTATGGTAGTAATGTAAAAGCATAAATAGACGGAAACAAAGTACAATGATTACAGCACAAAAAAACAACAACTATGAATTAAAATAAGGTGCAAGAGTATTTAACATGTCATATTTTTTTACGTTTAAGAATGACATGGCTTCATAATTAAAACTGAAGTGTGTAATTTCTGCGCCACCAAATGAAATTGACAGAATGCTCCCCCATTGGTTGGACAAAGAGCTATTGTTAAAACAATGTTAAAGGGATAGTTCATCCAAAAATGAAAATTCTGTCATTAATTACTCACCCTCATGTCATTCCAAACCCGTAAGACATTCGTTCATCTTGTAAACACAAATTAAGGTATTTTTGATGAAATCCGAGAGTTTTCTGACCCTCCATAGACACGTTCAAGACCAAGAAACGTAGTAAGGACATCGGTAAAATAGTCCAATGTTATGAAGCTACAAGAATACTTTTGGTGTGCAAAGAAAACAAAAATAAGAGAAGAAATGGTTAAATAAAGTTGTTCATTTTGTTTTCTTTGTGTATAAAGTATTGTTGTAGCTTCATAAAATTACGGTTGAAGCACTGGTGTCACGTGGTAGTTGAGTTGCTGTCTACGCCGGGTCAGAAAGCTCTCAGATTTCATTAAACATATCTGAATCTTACGGGTTATGAGGGTGAGTTATTAATGACAGAATTTTCATTTTTGGGTGAACTATCCCTTTAATGTGCCGGGCTGCTCAAACTAGCAATGTGCACTTCTGTTTACACTTTTCCAGGGAATCAATACAAAAACAGGTTAGAACTTAGAATTTAGAGAACTGCCTCTTCATGCTAAGATTCTTTATTAGGCTTGTTCTGACTTGACACACTTCAGCTTTAATAAAATCTTAGTTAGTAATGTTTAACCACCTGTTTCCACTGAAGGTTCAAGTTCAGTGACTGCCTGCAAGGCATTTGTTCTGAGACTATAGAAAGAGTCTGGTTTAATACAACATCTGTGGCTTTTTAGTCGAACTAAAATAACTGGACTCACACTACAACACGTAGATGTAAATAAGGTAATACTTTCATATGAAATCATCTAGTATATATGTATGTCATTCACACAGTGTAATCCACATATTTTATCTGTCCATGAATAAGCAGCTCCACGCTGCAGCGGAAGAAACGACATATGATTGTAGATTCTACAAGTCAAGTTTGTGAGTCTGCTTCCTGAAGAAAAGCAGGTGAGAGGCAGGCACGTTGGTTTAGGACAGGGGGGTCCAATCTTGCTCTTGGAGGTCCACCTTTAGCAGAGTTTCACTCTAGCTAACTTTGCAGGAAAGTGGCCCTTCAGGAGCAGGATTTGACGCCCCCAGTTTAGGATGTCCAGAGATTCAGATAACATAAGCGCCCTAGTACTTTGTGCTGCTGAACTCCTTCAAAACATCGCAAGTCTTTTTGTTGATAACCTCACGGAGTTTGCGAACACGGCGCATGCTGGAAGTGGCCACGAAGCTGTCGGGCTGCAGCACAGCCATGCCATTGTGAACGTCCCCCATGATGATCATCTGTCCCTCGGCTCTCGTTATGTTCGGACAGGGACAGGTCCAGTCCATGTTGAGCAGCATCACCTCCAGAGGTTCTTGCCCGAAGAACCGTAGCCCCATCTTCTCATCCTTCAAGATCTCCTCCACAGTGATGAGCGCGTGGCCGGAGTCGTGGTCCTCGGTCAACTCTGAAATGCGTCCCAAAACTACAAAGTCGCTCTGGCAGAAGCTCGGGACCATCTTCTGCCGGGGTTTGCACGGCTTGCAGTTGTGAGTCTTGGGTAAGGGGCACATCTCCTCACAGGCTTCCTTGCTCTCGAAGTTGTTTTCGTTGCCTCCGCATCCTCCGAAAACAAACGACTGGCATTTCTTGAGCGTGTGGCTGTAAGCCCAGCGTGGTTTGTAAGCCTTGCAGGGACCTTGTACGCTAGGCAGGGAGCAAGGAGCAGCAAGCTCCGCTCCACAGGAGAGCATGCACAACTCGTAGGTATCGAAATGGTTTTGGTTTTTATTGCACTGACTGTAGGTGAAGGTAAAGCAATTGTTGCGCTTGGCTTCGTAGTACCACTTCATGCTCTCCTCTCCACAGTCGCCCATATCAGGTGTTTTTAGACACTCCTCGGCAGGTAAGCGTGTTGAATTCATGACCGTCTCCGGTTTACTCTGCTCCCTGGGGACCACAGAGAGCGGGAAATGGGCTTGCACAGATCCACCCTGGTTTGTGGCAGTGCAGGTGTAGATGCCGGCATCCTGCAGCTGGGCGTTGTATATGACCAGCTGGGCGATGTTAGTAACTACTATGTTTCCTTGCACATGGTTGGGTTGCATTACAGTGTTCTCTTTACCTTCGATCTGCTTTTCCCACGTAATCGCCGGCTTCGGTTTTCCTGTGACCTCGCAGAGGAAGCTGGCCGTTTCGCCCACGAACACAAAGTGGTGTGCTGGGTTGCTGACCATGATGGGACGTTGAACGTCCATTGGTGTGGTCTCAAGATGGGCGGTGGTGGGCCGAGCGGTGGTCTCCGCTGGAAGAGGACTGGTGTTGGACAAGCTAAAGTGGTACCTGCATGTGACTTCGGTGAGGGTGACGCCCCTGGTACAGGCTTCGGCGTCCATGTAGCACTTGTTGTAGTAGGTCATGCCATCCGAGGCGCATGTGAAATAGGGTTCCCGTCCGCAACGGTCCCGGCACTTGCACACCGGCTGTCCGTCCCAGATTTCACACTCTGAACCCTGCTGGGTGCACATGAATTTGTCACAGGTGACCCCTTTGGGCATCCCCACTGGACCTTTCCTGCCTTTAATGTCCACGTAGCGGGCAGCCACACAGCTCTTGTGTCCGCAAACATTTGGACAGCATTTCTCGAACGGCTCACAATCCTAAAGGAACAAAATATGGCTCATTAGCAGTGTGCCCAAAGTTTGTGGAAGTTAAAATATAGGACTGTTAGAAGTCCATTTTTTTCAATGTTAGCATAGGGCAGCGGTTCTCAATTCCAGTCCTCGCGCCCCCCCCCGCTCTGCATATTTTGCATGTCTCTCTTTGTTAACACACCTGATTCAGATAATCAGCTTGTTAGAAGTGCGCTCCATGCATGAACTGTGTTCCGATTGACATGCTCCCTACACAGGGTTCATTGCTCCCTACTCCCTGAGCGGGGGAAATCCGCTGAAGTTTACTTCATTTCGGAACATTCATTCATGGATTTGCGCTGCGCAACGTCTTCACGCACGGAGGAGTGTGACATCATATACCTCTGTAAATATATACAATTTTAATTCACGTCTTGCACACTTATATGCACTTTGAATGGAATATATACGTTCGCTTCGAA
The DNA here is from genome assembly GCA_027422405.1 of Ptychobarbus kaznakovi. Taxonomy (NCBI): domain Eukaryota; kingdom Metazoa; phylum Chordata; class Actinopteri; order Cypriniformes; family Cyprinidae; genus Ptychobarbus; species Ptychobarbus kaznakovi. The sequence goes on from CM049807.1 coordinate 22,217,999, forward strand.
CTGGAATCATGGCGGAATATCCTGTGATGTTCACTTCGCAGGGCACTTGCGTTCGAATAGAACAAACATCTGAAGCGATAAGAGTAACATACGAAATATGCAGAGCGGGGGGGCGCGAGGACTGGAATTGAGAACCGCTGGCATAGGGTAAAGGCTAAAGTTTTTAACTGAATTCAAACAATTTGTTTTGCACTTTTTATTCTATTGCACATTTTACTCTTTATTTCTCTTTTTTACCTATATATATATATATATATATATATATATGCTCTTGTGTTGTGTTACTTTTATTAAATTTTTATTCTTTTGCACTGTCCACTGAGCGGACCTGATTTGATTTACATTTCACTTCTGATTATACCCTGTATAATTTATTATGTGACGAATAAAGAAACCTTGAACCTTGAACAATGAGAACAAAATACATTCATAAAAGATATGCAGACATTTTAGACATTTTCTGGTCTTATAGCAAATCAAAGTCAAATTGCTACATTTAATGAACATCTGGATTAATAAAAAATAAATAAAAGATTTTTAGTATTCAGAAAAACATGCTATTTTATAATATTAACATTATATTATTTTAATATGTGAACATGAAATACTTTTTATCGTACAGTGGATTTTTTTGTTGTTGCTGCAAATAATATGCTGCAAATACACCCTTACAAAATTATTATGGTAACCAGGGTCACAGCCAAACACCTATTTGTTACTACAGTAAAATCACAAAATTATTTAAAATTAATATCTTCATACAGTTTTTTTATGTTATTTTCTGTCATCTTTCCTTTTGTTTGATGACAGTGGTGGCTAATATCAAATAACATGTTACTTTTCACCCCAGTTTTACTATAGTATAGGCTGACAAGAATTGTAGCAACTATGGTACTTCGGCGTATGACTATGGTTACCCTGGTAAATTTGTTCAAATATACAATGCTAACCATAGTTTCTTCCAAAATGCTGTCGTTACAAATCATATTGTTGCAAATCGAAATTACAAATTAATATATTAAAATGACCAATGTTTTAGACAGTGGCAAATGCCACGAAACCGTAGCAAAGCTATATTTTAGAACTAAAAATTAAAAAATAGTTACCAGGGTACTTTTTTCATCGTATAGCCATAATAATGATACAAACAGAGATATGTTTTAATGGAGCAGCTTAACTTCACCTGGTCGGACTCGCACTCTCGGGCGCAGGTGCTCATGGCATCCACCCACAGGTTGGGGTTCATCTCGTTGGGACACATTCCCGCGTGAGAATAAACCACTTTGGACAGGGTCATTGGCATCGCTCTGGCGCGCAAGTCCAAACGCAAGACGCAGAACTGTCCAAACAAAAACCAGATCCATCTGGGAAACAGCATCCACCACATATCCACGCGATAAAAGTCCTTTCGAAGAAGAAAAAGTCCCAGGGGTCAAAAACCTACGCAGTTACTTCCCTGTGCGTAAACAGGGCACAAGTAAGTGGGCACCCCGGATAAAGAGGAGGACGTGTGATCCGCTCAAGAGGTTTGTGGAGTGGAGGAGAGGTCGATGCGCGCGCGACGCTCATCAGCGCCCGGGGACTAGAGGTGGCGTGTTCAACCCTATTACTAAACATGTCATATACTTGTAAACAAAGCCTAACCATTCTTTTTTGCTAATGTTGTGTCGCACAGTGAAGGGTGCACTAACTTCACGAATGCCTTTGAAATGTAAGACGCATGAGGCACCTGCGTGACGCACTAGAGCACCTTTTAACTCTTCACTACCAAACTAGAAGTCGTCGTCGGCTGTGTTTGAATGGACAGCCGGTGTCTACTGCATAGTGCACACTGCGCAGTGCACACTGAAAACTGGCCACTCTGTTTCTTTTGAAGTAGCATGTGAAGCACTAGCAGTATGCAAAGATACACATTTCAAATGGTATGTTGCCACACTCCTTTGCATGTTCAAATTATATAAAATTGAGTATACTTGAATGCATTATAAAGTTGGGAAACTTTCTTTCATAAAGAATTGTGAACTAACCTAGTTGGAACTGGTTACAGTCAGTGTTGTTGAGTGTAATGCATAACTAAGTAATTAATTACTGTAATTGAATTACAGTTACTTCTGATGTAATTGCATTAAAAACTGTATAGAACAATAAAACAGTAGTGGATTTAACATCTAATGTTAAAATGTACGTGTTTTAATATTACACTCTCTCTTTAAATACTATGGTCAGTTCAAGAGTAATTTATGCATTTTTATATGATTTTCTTTTTTATTAAAGAATTAAAAGAGCAGTTTCATGTCTATCCTTGTATTGCTCAACTGGTCAAGGCTGATATGGGATTTGATTGGTAATAATTTAGTAATGCAATACTTTTTGGACCGAGTAATTAGTATAGTAATCAAATTACACCATTGAAGATGTAATTAGCAGCTACTAATTAATTAATAGGTTAATTAATAATACAGGTAAAACGTGCCAGATACGAAAACATATCATATTTATTTACTTAAAACATTTTTAAGGAAATAAATATATATAAAATATTAAAATATTGTAAAAGCTGTAAATAAAGTTGTAAATAAAGATTATACAAGAAAATACTATTTTAGTCTTTGTACTTTATAATGTAACATTTAATTCAATGTTACTTATCTGTTTTCTTTCTTTGTCATTGTGACAATAGTTAAAATTGTTACTGTGTTGCTTAACAAATTATGTTTCCATCATTCTGGCACCGAAGAATAATAAAATGTTGAATACATTTGGAAACTTTAATACAGTTCAAAAGAACAGCATTTGTTTGAAATACAGCCTTGCTAAATAAAAGTAGTATTTTATTTTTTTTAATGTCTGACTGACCCCTAATATGTACACTTAATGGTAGTGTAACTATATTATAATTTGAACATACATAATATCCGTCTGCCGCATGTTAACATGATTTTTAAAAGTCTTCAAATGATGTTCAGTCTTATAATGCCAATAAACACGCAGTGCCGCCAGGAACATATTCACTCAAAAGTTGAATCCCAGTCTGTGTCCCATCTGACTTTAGCAGACATGGGAACGTTACCTCCAGCTGTGCGGGTACAGAGTAGAGGTCATGTGGTTCAAACATACAACCAATGCTGTCAGCAATAAACACCAGACTGCATATGAAACTGGCTTACAGTGTTTTAGTCTCCCTATATAGTCTTCAAGAGCAGATAAATAAGAGTCACAACTCTTTAAAAAAAGAAAAAAATATATATAATGACAATTTCTAAAAGAATGATTATGATTGAGCTCTAACTGAAATCCTTTCAATGAAACAAAAACAATAACTATATAAACCACTAACTATATAAATAACATGCGGCTTGTTTTAGTTTGTTTAACCGAACTGACCTGTAATCACTTCAGTTCTATCTTTTATAGACATTTCTGAGAAAGCAGGCACAATTTTGTCAACTTATGAATTTATATGCAAAAAACTGAATCAAATCATCTTTTTTATGTGACCCTGGACTGGACCACAAAACCAGTCATAAGGGTCAATATCCTAATGATTTTTGGCATAAAGAAAAATCGATAATTTTGATCCATACAATGTATTGTTGGATATTTCTACAAATATACCCGTTATGACTGGTTTTATGGTCGAGTGTCACACATGGCTGTGAATTCACAAGTCCATCCAGAGCAGTTTTATATTTTGAGAATAACACATTATATAGTGCAACATGACAGAAATGTGCAGCTGTCTCCGTTTTAATTCGTGAAAACATGTACCACCTGCACTAAATCAATGCACCGCCGCAGAGGAGTGATTTAACTGCACTTCCACTGAAAGCTGAATCTTTTGTGTGAACTTTCTGAAAGGTATTTACGCTGTCTGTACTCCAGGGCTCCCCATCCACAGGAAGGGTCATACAAAACGATCAACATGTTATTACCTCCCATAAGCTCATTATATCATCTGACTTGCACACATAAGAGTTAACAACAGTCAGCTGAGCTTTGTTTTAAAAGTTCTTTCTAGAAACGAGCCGTCTCCACACACACGCAGCAGGGTGACCGGTGTTTCAATGTCACTGTCGATTCTCAACACAGCAGGCTGTTCTTATACAAGAGGAGCTTTGCTCCTGAGGTGCAGAGTGCTACATCTGGAGGACACATGCGATCTGTTTTCATTTAAAAAAATTGCCTCAGACTTACTATGTTTAGGGAAAAACATCCACTATGTACAAAGAAACAGTAGTATAATTATAAAAGTAGTAAATTAATATATGCTAGCCAGTATATTCTCTATGAGTACACCCCTCACAGTAAGTATTATTATATACCCCTCACTTTTTGTACACTTATATTGTATGTACAACACTGAAGTGTCACTTTCCAATGTAAAGTAGTGAGGTAAATGTCAAACCACCCCACACACCCACACAGCCATTAAAAACCACCCACACCCCCGAAAATCATGTGAAATTTCGGCCATTAGCCAGGTCTCTGGGGAGTGATGTGTTAAATTTGGTGTTATCGCTCTCACTCTCTCAGGTCACTGGACACACTCACCTCATGGTCACTCTCTTCAACATGAACCTCATGACACATAAAGATGGCGTAGGCTGAAAAAAATAAGTGTTGCTCTACATAAAGATGGCGTAGGCTATAAGAAGACTGCCAAGACCCTGAAACTGAGTTGCAGCACGGTGGCCAAGATTATACAGCGGTTTAACAGGTTCCACTCAGAACAGGCCTTGCCATGGTCGACCAAAGAAGTTGAGTGCACATGCTCAGCGTCATATCCAGAGGTTGTGTTTTGGAAAAAAGACGTATGAGTGCTGCCAGCATTGCTGCAGAGGTTGAAGGGGTGGGGGGTCAGCCTGTCAGTGCTCAGACCATACGCCGCACACTGCTTCAAATTGGTCTGCATGGCTGTCGTCCCAGAAGGAAGCCTCTTCTAAAGATGATGCACAAGAAAGCCTGCAAACAGTTTGCTGAAGACAATCAGACTAAGGACATGGATTACTGGAACCATGTCCTGTGGTCTGATGAGACCAAGATAAACGTATTTGGTTCAGATGGTGTCAAGCGTGTGTGTCTTGCCTACAGTCAAGCACGATGGTGGGAGTGTCATGGTCTGGGGGTGCATGAGTGCTGCCGGCACTGGGGAGCTACAGTTCATTGAGGGATCCATGAATGCCAACATGTACTGTGACATACTGAAGCAGAGCATGATCCCCTCCCTTCAGAGACTGGGCCGCAGTATTCCAACATGATAACGACCACTGCCTTGCTAAAGAAGCTGAGGGTAAAGGTAATCTTTGGGGCATCCTCAAACGGAAGGTGGATTGAGCTTGGTGGGTTTTTGTTAAATGTGAGCCAAAATCATCACAATTAAAAGAACCAAAGACTTAAACTACTTCAGTCTGTGTGCATTGAATTTATTTAATACTCGAGTTTCACAATTTGAGTTGAATTACTGAAATAAATGAACTTTTCCATGACATTCTAATTTATTGAGATGCACCTGTATATATATTTACAAATAATTAATATATATATATGCACATATGTATATATACCCACTCACACATGCTTTTTTCCTCAGCAGTTCATTATTTTGTCTTATAACGGCGATTAGTTGAGGTTAATATGAGACAGCTGTTCCCTGATCAGCAGAGTTTACCACATGCAGCTGGATGTCTGGTTTTGAGACAGACCCACTGGGAAGGCAGGTGTTTACTGACAACTGAGCGAGATCTCATGCTAGTTTCACCATAAGGGGCAAGATATGTGATGTGGTATGAAAACACAAAAAGATAACCAAGCTGAGAACACTGTATCTTCAGGAACTTTCCACCTTTCATATTTTGATACAACCAGAGTTGTTTATATGCTTTTCTTCGGATACTAGTTACAATGGATAGTTTACATTGGAACATTCACAAGCACATTTTTTTAGTTCCTGGACAAATACAAGGATTCTAGTGTAATTTCCTCTGTTATTTCCCGTTGTCTCGAGGGGCCTGCATTCTCGTGTGATCTATAGCGTTTCCCTTAAAATGTGCAACTGAGCGAAAGAGGTCAAAGGGCAGTTGGTGAACCGAGTTAGTCCCTGATTTCTCATATAGGTTGATGCAAAACAAATTCACAAGTTGAAATAAAACTTCCATCAGGGTTTCGGTATATGACACCAATCTTGAAAATAATATTTTATTATTTTTTAGAAACATAATTTTCTTTCCAGTACAACTGACTTTGAGAGGACTAGTCACACTCTTCTGCTCAAACCGAGAACATCGTCTGCATTTATGAAAAGATTTATGAAAGCTCTTGGCTACTTCTTCTTTGTACTCCCATGAGTATGACCAAAACCCCTATAGCCAATTTTATATTTGCAATTTGAATGAGACACTTAATTAAAATCAAATCTAACAAGCTGTTTTATTTATTTATTCTCCATTCTTCTACACTATATTGTCTTCTGAATTCTAAACTAGTGAAAACATTTCTTCTCAAACTCTGATCCAAAGCCCAATTTGGCAACCTATATGCAGGTGACTCCATGTAGTCCAGTCCAGCAACACCTGATATGCTGTGTGGAGTCTACAGAAGAGTTTAATGGAGTGGAAACACTTCCTTCCTCCTACAGAGTGCATTAGCGCTGTCTGGAGGCTCATTTCTACAAGACGAAGCCTGTCCTCTATTGGCAAACTTTAGCAATGGCATGCTGCACTGGATTTTTTCTTTAATAAACCTAAAGAAAGACATGTTCAAGGCATGTGCATTTGAACCCACTCACCTTTTGTCCATTGTTTGTTCAAAAACACACTGTTCTTGTTGTATAAGAGTACTGAGAATGGACGAAATATTCAAATGCTGCAAGTCAAGCTGTATTTGACCTCTAGAACATGACTAAGTTTCTCTAACTTTTGAATCAACTAATTTTAAAGGGTTGAAAAACACATAAAAAAGTTACTTTATACTCCATAAAACATTATTATGAAAGTTTTAAATGTTTTAAATGAGAGAAAAAATGTATAAATGTAATAAATATTGTTTAAATGTAATACATATTACAATATATTATATAGTAATGTATTTTAATAGTTTTTAAAATGTGTTTTGTTTTATATATATATATATACACACTGACCAAAATTATAAACGCAACACTTTTGTTTTTGCCCCAATTTTTCATGAGCTGAACTTAAAGATCTAAGACTTTTTCTATGTACACAAAAGGCTTATTTCTCTCAAATATTGTTCACAAATCTGTCTAAATCTGTGTTAGTGAGCACTTCTCCTTTGCCGAGATAATCCATCCACCTCACAGGTGTGACATATCAAGATGATGATTACACAGCATGATTATTGCACAGGTGTGCCTTAGACTGGCAACAATAAATGTGTGTGTGTGTGAGAATCTTAATAATTTTAAAAACTTTATATTTTTATTTAAATCACATTAATCCAGGTTAATATATGCTGTAAACTGTCATTCATGTTAACCACACAAACACACACACATAAAAAATTAAAAAGCAAAGAGAATCCAGTAAATGGTTTCCCAGCTGTCTTTTAGTTAATTGAGAACATATGAAAGAACAGAAATCATTTTAACTGAAGTGTATAATACTTCTTTTAATCCTCAGATTCTAGTATTCTATAATACTAAAAACTGCACATAAAAAACAAACTAACAAAAAACAACTTAATGTTAATAATTTATCAGTGTCTTTCCAAGGGGCTAATGTTACATCTCAACAATAGTAGCATATTGTTAACACGTTTAATGATTGTATGCCTGGTTAAACAGTCAAACCCTCAGAGAAAGCTAAAAACAATTAGTAAGACAAATCTTTAGAAATTCTTCACACATTAACACAAACTCGGAGTCAAAAAGCTCTTTTACAACAAAATAGTGTTTATGTGCCGCCTCTAAACCCAACCTCAAGCATTCCCCACCAAAAAATGCAACCAGAAATGTATTTTATGCTCATAATCAACAATGCAGCGAAGTGTTTAGTAAAATGGCACTACTATTACCTCTATATCTTGAACACAGATCCTGCTTCTCAAATATATGAGAACTAAGCACTCAAGGGAAGTCAATATGATGCTGACTGGAAGCTCTCAGTGGTTAAATATCCTATTAGTCATCTCCAGTTCAGCTCCTTCTAGGGCAAAACCAAGAAATCTTTTGCTACATCGTTAAATTAAAGAGAATCAAGGACATTTTGCGTTCATACACAAGGCCGATCTACTCCAAACGGTCCATGCTAGTTTATAGAACGAGTTATTTGGTTTACAGTGACTGATAGAATAGCATGAAAAATACAGCACTTAATTCTCAAGGGTTAAATATAAAGGACGCTTCCCTCATAATGGCAAGGTTTTGGTAAAGTGCACAGAGAGTTGTCTGGCAAACAAAACATTTTTTTTTGATTTCGAAGCATTGATATGAAATTAGCGTAGCTTCCTCCAATCAATGCAGGCATACAAACCACTACACAACTGATTGGCCAGCATGTTGGACAGACCTCTTGCGATAGGACAGTGTACATTTGTTGGATGTGAATGCCCCACGGCCTGACAGTAGGCAAAAGTCCAGTCGTGAGCTGAATGGATTTAAATATTCAAATTGAAAACCCCATCCACCCCAGAACAAGTCAAACCCGTAGAACAAGCTATCTATGGTTACAATAGAGGAGGAGGCACTAAAGATACATCTGTTAATGAAGGAGAGGAGGAATAAGGCTAACGTCTTATATGAACCGTTTACCAACCCAACACGGGAGCATATTTTGGGATCTGAAATGTGTTTGGGATTTCAGGAAGCAGGTCCCAGTTAAACCTCTCAGAGTCTGTAATGTGAAGCTAGTAGGTGAGCCTGGAGGCCTTCATGTTGTAGCAGGGCCTGTCGGTCAGACCTCCCTGACCTCCGGAGAACAGAGACAAGCTTTCGGTTTTCTCCAGCACCACCTCCAACTCCTGGAAATCCTGTAGCCGTGCCACGTCTTTATCCTGTTCAAAGAACACGCATACATTTAGACAGATGTAGAGTGGAATGATCTGGAATAGGGCTGTGTATATATATATATAAGCTTAAAGCATGCGGGTGCCAGATGTCAAGAAACCCCCCCATTCAGATCTTTTCTCTTAACTGGGTACATTTCTGCCCAGCTCCACTGTAAAATTTCTCTCAGATGAAAGTGTGTATCAGTTAGTGTTTTGCTGCATCAAAACCGGTCAGTGTGATAAATAATTTCATGACTCTCAACTATATTTCTCGCCATTGTGGATAAATAGTGAATACATTCACTTTGTTTTAATAGTAAACATTAACAATTTTAAAGGGATAGTTACGCTACACCTACGTCATCCGCTGGAACGCCACTCTCGTGAAGCTAGAGATTACGAGTTTTAAATATGGATATTTTTATTACACAAATGCATTGCTTTGCTTCAGAAGGCCTTTATTAACACCCTGGAGCCGTGTGGACCATTTGTTTTTGATGGATGGATGCATGTTTTTGGGCTTCAAAATCTTGACCACCACCATTCACTGCCATTATAAAGCTTGGACGAGCAAAGACATTTAAAATAACTCTGATTGAATTCGTCTGAAAGAAGAAAGTCATATACACCTAGGATGGCTTGAGGGTGAGTAAATCATGGCGTGATTTACATTTTTGGGTGAACTATCCCTTTAATATTAGGTATTTCACTAATTCAATGCAAGCCTCTTGTTTTTATGTAAACAGCATTTATTTATGAGATATAATATAATTAAATATAATGCATCAAAGCTTGATTAGGTCAAATAAACCATGCATTTAATGACATTCGCTTGATTGGTGTTTGTGAATGTGAATGACATTTCTAAACTGACAATAATCATGATTAATAACCGTGATTATAATTTGTGCGCTAAATAATCAAGATTAGCCGTTTAATCACTAATCGTGCAGCCCTAATCTGAAGTACCCTCAATTCCTTTGTTGTTTCTGAGACTGCAAATGACAGGTAACGCTGCTAGATATAGCAGCAGAGACATTCCCATGATGCAGTAGGGCTGTTCAGCTCAGTGCGCTCAAGAAGAATTCTTGCCGGAGGCTTTTGTACCCATCATTTTCGGTTTGAAAACACTAAAAACTCCACTCCACTAGTGTCTACAGATATATAAAAAAATGGCCAAAAGTACTGTCAGATTTCAGCCATTAGAATTCAAGTTTGTCGCTCTTTTTGCATTCTACTCAATGTTAAAAAGCACAGCTCAGATTTACCAGCTCAACACACCTCGTCTGTAGATGCAGACATGCTTAAACAGGAGAGGATCCTGCTCAACCAAACAGAATGTCACTTTTACGTAGCATCAAGATGACTAAGAGGCCCAAACTAAACCATGACGAACATCCAAATCCTCCACCAACAGCTAGAAAAATGCATTTGTGCAGGAAGTGTTGTCTTTGTATTCATTCAAGTGCAAGATCAAACAACAATACTGCCACCAGGACGACAATGCAAAACTCTGTTGTCATGCCCAACAACATTCCAGCACATCTTCAAATGTGACCCTGGACCACAAAACCAGTCTTAAGTGTCAATTTTTTTAAATTGAGATTTATACATAATCTGAAAGCTGACTAATTCATCTGTCCATTGATGTATGCTTTGTAAGGACAGGACAATATTTGGCAGAGATACAACTATTTGAAAATCTTGAATCTGAGGGTGCAAAAAAACTCTAAATATTGAGAAAATCGTCCTTTAAACCTGTCCAAATGTAGTTCTTAGCAATGCATATTACTAATCAAAAATGAAGTTTTGATATATTTACAGTAAGAAATGTACAAAATATCTCCATGGAACATGATCTTTACTTAATATCCTAATGATTTTTGGCATAAAAGAAAAATTGATAATTTTGACCCATACAGTGTATTTTTGGCTATTGCTACAAATATACCCGTGCTACTTATGACTGCTTTTGTGATCCAGGGTCACATATCTTTAATTGCTTTCAAATGGATGCAACAGAATACAAATATTAGGGGAACACAAATTAATATTTAAACACGTTTTCAATCAAATTAATTCAAGGGATAGTTCACATCGAAAATTTAAAATTCTGAAAGAAACAAACAGGTTTGAAACATCTTCAGGGCGAGTAAATGATGGCAATTTACTTTTTTAGGTGAACTGTCCCTTTAAGTTTCCACATTCCGCTTTAAGATGTTATTCCTGACATGTAAATTAAGGTTTAGAGCTGCAAGATTTGGGGAAAAAAATAATAGTAATTTTTCCAATTAAACACCAAAAACTCTCAATGAAAACACAATTATTGTAATTGAAAATATTAAATTAAATTATAATAAAATAATATTGATTAAAATCAGACTATTTACCCATTTTATTATGTATCGGACATCAACATGCTAATGCTAAACTGGATGAATGCTCAATTGTAAGCGGAGCTGCTATTTGTGTACTGCTAATGTAGAGCGTCCAAATCGCTCTCTGTTAGGATACTACCTTAGAAGGCAGCTGCCTATGTAGGCTGTGAGGCAGCTCACTGGGTGACTTGACTTAGCTGTTAATGTCTCGGGCCTCACCTTTCTGAGCATAGTGTTGGGCAGCTTACGGATCTTCTCCACGTGCTCCGCGCTGATGTCCAGCTCGCGGCAGCACACGCGGAGGAGTGCGCGGTACGTCAGCTCCTGCCGGTCCAGCTCCACCTCGATGAAGTCGTTCTCTCTGACGTTGATGTTCTGGATGCGCACCTTCAGGACGAGTTCTGGGAAGAGACGGCATGTCTGAGATTGTGACTTCTCTGAATCTCTCGGAATTCCTCAAACCGGTCTGTTTGAGTGCTTGTACATTTAAAGAAAGAGTGCGCAAAACTTGTTAGAAGAGATCCATCACTGCCTTCGTTGTGTTGGAAAGATCGAATTTATGAGATATGCATTTTTTAAAGTCAATAACTGAGCAGCTGTGATTTCGAGTAAAATACACTACTGTTTGATGTCACTTTGATTATATATAAAGTTTTTGTTTACATAATAAATATGTGTGCATACAGTGTATATTTAAATACTAACACATGCATGTATAAGAAAAATATGTTATGTTTATATATTAAATATATAAATGTACATACATGTAAAATACTTTCAATATATACTATATGTGTGTGTGTGTATATATATATATATAAATATACACAGTACACATTATGTAAACAAAAACGTTAATTTTTGCAGCGATTAATCGCGATTAATAATTGACAGCACTATTATATATATATATATATATATATATATATATATGCAAGTATGTGTGTGAGTATGAACAATAAATCATTAGCATTAATCTGTTACTATAAATATATAATAAAAAAAAATATTTATACATTTTATAATTTAATAAAAATTAGATTAATGTATAATTATAGTAATTTTAACTTTCGTTTTCTTACACTATTTTCATTATTTACAGTGTATCCCACACTATCTGCTTTCATGCTACCTAGCAACCTCATAAAATCGTCTTTCAGCGTTGCTATCTGCAGTGCTTTTCATGTGGAGGTCAGAGGTGCATCGGATCATATGAAAGGAAGGGCCTTTAGATACTCTTCAGTTCACTGACCAACAAGTTTCCTAACGAATCCTCACTGTACCTTGTACGTTAACGGGAAAAGTGCTGGTGAAGAAGAAGGGCTGGAAGGCCGGCATGGATCCACCGAGCTGGGAGCAGTTGATCTGCTGCGGGATGGACTGCTGCCGGGTGACGCTGGTGCTGGGGACCTGTGGCTGGCCGCTGCTTCCGCTGGGAGAAGGAAGCGTGGGACACACTGGGCCGTTCTGTGCTATAGGATGAGGGTGTGTAAACTCGCAGTGGTTGGTGTGATGAGTCTCTGAGGAGAGCTCCATGGGCAGGCCGCCGTTCTGCTCCACCACGGGGATGTAGGGTAACTCCTGCTGGCTCTGGCTGTCTGAGTAAAGGCTCTTGGGCTGCTGATGCTGAGGCGGAAGCTGCTGCTCTTGTGTCGGCGATAAAGTCGCTGGTTCTGACTCCAGGGGCTCTGGATGATTGTTGGTGCCGTTCCGCTGTGCTATGCTCAGGTTGTCGTTATCCATCTTGCTGTACAGGAAAGGCGGGTTGGAGAGATAGTTTGGAATGATTGGCAGCTCTGCTTCCTTCACCTCAGGCACGTCTTCCTCTTCCACTGGAGATGGAGTGACAAGCATGAATGTGACAGTGTAAGGACATAAAAGTGCTTAATGAGCATATACGCAAGGTTTTGTGTTTTCTTTTTGCATTTTAGTGTACAAAAATTATTATATGTGACCCTGGACCACAAAACCAGTTATATAGGTCAATTTTTTGAAAATGAGATTTACTAAATATCTTCATGGAACATGAAAAGAAAAAAAAATTTTGACCCATACAATGTATTTTTGGCTATTGCTAGAAATATAGCCTACATGTGCTACTTATGACTGATTTTGTGCTCCAGGGTCACATATGTTATTTATAATAAATTGATAATTCAACTATAAATTATACCATTATGGCCAATGATGGATCGATGGCCAGTATTAAATTCCACATTATTTTGTCTAAATATCTGAAAAAATAAAACACTACAAACAAACTAAATTCAATAGTAATTTTTTCATACAATATGAAAATGGATATTCGTTTTAAGATTGGCTAAAAATTACATTTAACAACATTATTAAATTTGTACTGTTGGTAAAGGTTAACTAAGCTAAAGCTTTAAAAAGTTTATCAAGATGTCAAAACAGTGGAAGGTTTAATATATGTATTTTAGTGTTTTGAAGAATAAATACAATGCAAATATGAAATATGATGCAAAATATGAAAATTGATCATGTTATGGCTGATACATTCTGTAATATTTTTTCTAAAAAAAGTAAATAAAACATTACAAAAATAACTTTGAATGCTATAAAATTGTCATCGCAATATAAAAAATAATAATAATATCATAAAATGTAAACCAAAGTTTGAGGGATCTTCTGTAAAATGTGTTACCTTTATTATTATTATGTTTAAATGTATTATCTTTATCTCTCAAAAAAGTGCATTGTAAATTGACCATGTGGTTGACCATGTTAATAAATCTCTAACATTAGTCGACAACCAACATGATACTGTGCAAATATAGACTTGGGACATTTGATTTAATATGCAAATGTATATCAATTTATAAACATGAGTCTATGAATGCATATGAGTATATGTATCGGTCTGTACATTTAATACATAATTAGTATTAATGGATAGTATCCGCAGGCATTTATGTTCCAGTGCAGAGGTACTCAACTTTGGCCCTTGAGCTCCAAGCCTAATTAAACCCACCTGAACAAGATAATCAAGGTCTTCATCAGGATTACTAGAAAGTTACAGGCAGGTGAGTTTAACCAAGATCGGAGCGAAGCTCTGCAGGAAAGTGGACTTCGAGGGCCAATGCTGAGAAACCCCATTCTAGTCTACATATACCAGTCAACATAGCATTTAGGCTATAGACTGTAAACATCTAGACTTTATATGAGGGCTTAGAAAGCACCTAACACCATGTCCTGTGATACAGAAGGCAGGCTTTCTGAAAACATACCTCCAAGCAGTCTTCTGATTTCAGGCTTGGAAGTGAGTTGAACGGCTAACTCTTCTTTTGCTGTTAGAACGTCCTTGTCGGCTCCGGCGTTCAACAGATAGGCCACTATGTGTTTATGGTTTCTTTTACAGGCCCAATGCAAACACGTCCTGGAAGAACAAGGGACAATTCAGAACTTCTTAATCATGGTATGCAACGTGCATCAGTCAAATGAGTTTACATGCATTCAGGCATTACTAAAACAAAGCAGTCAAGGCTTGGCATGCATGCCAGAACAAATCTAACACCTCAACAAATATCCGCAGTGAGTGCCTAAGACAGGCTGTCTAATTAAGCATGTCAGGAATGCTGCCAGGCTAGATGAAAGGTGAAAGCACTCATAAACTACTCGGCTTTCCTCAATCCTGCTCTGAACATTACAAACAGTTTCTGCATTACATCATGACCCTGGGCTGATGCATTTTAAACCCTATTAAGGCCACATTTAAACCCGAGTTAAGTAACACTATAAGCAACATACACACTATAAAACAATCAGGTGCAAGAAGATAGGGAGTTGATTAGCAATTAAAAACGGCCTAACACATAAAATCCCGCCCCAAACTCACTCTATTGGTTCATCCGATGTTGCCTCTGCATATTAAAATGAAACCATTTTAATATTGCAGAAAAAGAGAGAGGCCCTGCGTCCCAATGTGCATACTATTCACCCTATCTGCCCTAAATAGTATTGAAAATCACTAATTTCACATAGAAGTTAGGATGGAGAGTATAGTGTAGTGAGGTATAGTTCATGCCCAAAATGAAAACTTCTTCACTCTCAGTCCATTCAAGATGTACATGAGTTTGTTTGTTCTTCATGAATAGATTTGGAGAAATGTAGCTCAAGAAATCACTTGCTCACCAATGGACCCTCTGCAGTGAATGGGTGCCGTCAGAATGAGAGTCCAAACAGCTGATAAAAACATCCACAGGTAACTGATACTGACTCTAGTGAAGTGAAAAGCCACATCTTCATAATAAACAAATCCATCATTAAGATGTTTTTCATTTCAAACCATTGCTTCCAGCTAAAATACAAGTCGTCTGTCCATAATATTGCTTTCTCCAGAGAAAAAGTAATCTTGTCTGAATCAGGAGAGGAATATAAACAGATCAAAAACCTTTTAAAAAGCGGTTCTAAACAAATAAGTTGGTGCTTTGATCATGTGAGAGGACAACAGAGAGGAAATGTTATTAAGGACATTTGCATTTTCATGTAAATTACTGTGATGTTTATCAGCTGTTTGGACTCTCATTCTGACGGCACCCATTCACTGCAGAGCATCCATTGGTGAGCAAATTTGAATTTTTGTGTAAACTAATCCTTTAGGAAGGGGGACACTGCGCCCCCTGGTCACATATCTGGCCATGTCTTCCCTGTCAAGTATAAATAATGCCCAGCAGCTGTCATTTTAAGAATAAAGGCGAATTTCTGTTTAAGAAAAGACTCATATAAGTGTATAGACTTTGAAAATAACACCTAAAGCAGGCTGTGGGCTCAGTGTTAATACGCACCATCCGTTAATCTCATTCTGAGAGTTGATGTTGACTCCGCTCTCCACTAAAGTCTTCACCTCCTCGATGTCTCCGATGGCACTGGCCTCTCTCAGACGCTCCTGCAGCTCTTTATCCAGCGATGTCGTTGACATTATTCAAGTCTTTATGGAAATAAAAGCTTCATACGAACTGACACACTGCGCTTTTAAGACAGGAGACACGAATAGACACTCAACTTGGCTTAAACTCTTGTCTGTTCTGGAGGATTTTCGACAGCGGAGTTGAAAGGAGTCTATTTACAGTCTTTAGATTGAAATCGGATCAAAACGACACAGTATAATAAAGCGGGTTGTGTTCAAATAATCTTTCGCCGACTACCGCAATCCACTCGTATCCGCTGCACCTCCCATGACGGGGGATATTTTCTGTGTAACACCTTCAGATCATGATCTTTGGTTCCTACTTACGATAGCCAGTAAAACATACTTAAAAACGAAGATAAGAGTCCGGTCAGAGGTATAGAATACAACATCTGCAGTCAATAAACAAACCCTGGGCAAGATAATACACTGATATTCTTTATTGATCAAGAACGTCAACTGCATAATGGAAGAGAAGCAATTACAGTGCAGCTAATATTAATGTTTCATTACATTTCAAACAAAAAATTTGCCTTGAAATGTGAGAATTTCCATATTTAGCTATTGGCATGCACATATTTATTAAGAATAATTTATATTCATTGTAAGTGTGATTGAACCGATGTTATCCATCAATGTGATACACATACATGTATGCATTTGGCTTAAAAGCAAAACCAAAGCAACTCGAAATACACATTTGATCAGATTTCTTGCTTTTGGCACATGGCGGTTGATCAACAAGCTTAAAGTGGATTTTACAAGACATTCTCAGCAGAAACTATGGCTAGCATGGTAAATCTTGAAATAACACCGCAGAGCTATAATTCATATAAGGATGATCAAAGAAATTCATAGATATCAATCAACATTATGTGCACATCATTTGAAACATATGCCTAAATTATTATTTATTTCCTTTGGTGTGAAACAACACATCCTATCTTTTCCAGAAAGAGAGCGATGATCAATTTCAGCAAAGCCTTTGTTTTATTCAGGATCTTTAAACCGTTAAAACACAGCAGAGTCCACTCAAAAGTAAATACAGTGTTATTTTATTAAACCACACTGTCCTTGCGAAACAGTAAGCACTTGTTGTTGGCGGGCATATCGATCTAGAAAATCAAAAACAGATGCATTTACAAGCCTGTGATGACTCGAGGTGGTGAATCATCACATAATCAAGCCAAACGAAAGCAAGAACGAGGTGTATAAGGCATGAGGTCAGATTCATTTGTAATGGATCATGGCCAAGTAATGGATTTCAGCCTCTAAGAAAAACCTTCACAGAAATCATTCTAACGAGGAGGCTTGACATGGACCACAGCATCTTAAAGTGTATTTTCATCTAGCATGCACTGCACGACACCAGATTTTGAATTAAACTATTCATTTTGGTAATAAAACACTTACAATTTTTTCCAATTGCAGTCCATTTTCCTGGCCTAGCGTTTTCAGTAATGACACATCTCTTAGACCCCACTCTGGATTTCTGTAAAAGAAAATAGTTAAAAACAATATGACACAGGGTCAAATTGTAAGAGAACTTGTATTACGATCTTTGATGTTATCCTTTAGGAATCACAAAGCAAAAAAATGGCTTCCTTTCTCAGTATTATTCCAGTACAAATATCTAAACGTTCCTAAAACATGACATATATAATTTAATCTAAATGACTTTTAGGTCTATAAGATATTAAGTGAGTTCATGCTTAAAACAAGATACATATCTATCAGTGGGGTAAAAAACAAAACAAAGGCAAACAAGGTTTTTCTTACCTCCCTGGCGGTTTTTGTTTGTGTGTTTGTTATTTAAGCATACACTTAATTTGATTTAACTTACTGTTGATAGTATTTTATTTTTAGAAAACAAGATTTTTAAGTTACTTAAGTAACTTTTAGATGTTTGTAATGGAAAACAAGAGAAATACTAAGATTTTTTTTTTGGTAAGCAAATCCGCAAAAATAACATTTTGAGAATTGCAGTGACCATCTAAACACACTATAAGTGTCGTATGGCCTGAGTTTTTTATTTTTTTTTACAAGCATGTCTTTTAGCACCAGTGAAATACATTTTATCAAGAATCTTCTTAGGCGATACAGATGCTGTACCTTTGCCAGCGATTTGCTTTATCACTAACCTGTATCTCAAGCTGTGGTCAAAGTCAACATTACTCTGAGGAGTAATTGATCCATTGAAAGCATAAGGCTGCAAAACATTATCAGACGCAAGCCATTAGAAGCCAATAAATGTAACCGAATGCATAACATTTAAATCAGCTTAACATGCTACAAATACCCCGTAAGTCAGAAGCAATCCTTGTGGCTTCAGTATTTTCCCAACACCACTAAACAAACCCTAAAACAAGCAGAAAAAGGTTAGGTGATTTATTATGCAGGCATTCAACAAACAGAGAGCAAGAGAAACAAAAGTAAGCACACCCTTGTGCAGGCCAGAGGTGAGATGTGCATCATGTTGATGTTCACGATGAGGTCACATGACTCGGGTTGAATTCCAGCCCAGGTCTCCCAACTCTGAGACACATCAAGATAGATGGGGGGCTTTACATTCTGCAGCTTATGATGCTCTCTGTATGCCTCAATACTGCAATACAAAAATTAAATCACAAAGTGGTTCTTAAAATAAGTCATTAGACATTGAGCATTCAATAGCAGGAATTCATTAATGGTATGCAGCCTAATCTGAAGAATAGTCGGGAGGGACGTTGAACTAACCTTTAAAGGGTAGTTCACCCAAAAGTTAAAATCGTCATCATTTACTCAGTTGTTCCAAACATCTCTCTTGTGTTATACACACAAGAAGATATTTTGAAGGATGTTAGTAAACAAACAGTTGGCGGTAGCCATCGACTTCCTAGTATTTAGTTCCATCCTTTGGAAGTCAATGGCTACCGTCAACTGTTTGGTTACCAACATTTTTCTAAATATCACCTTTTGTGTTCAACAGCTGGAAAAAAATTGAGGTTTAGAACAACTTGAAGGCGAGTAAATAATGGATATAATTTTCATTTTTGGGTGAACTATCCCACAGCTCTGTCAGAAGTGTTTATAATTGGACTATACTTAAGTTATTTTTAATGAATGACTTAATTTCTGTGAATTAGCTGGGGACGAAAACCCAAACGTTTAATGCAGCTTTATCAGTAATTGGTGAGATAAATGTATCTTTTTTTCTCAGCAATGACATTCAGGGCATTATATTTCTGACTAACACAAGAAATAAAGTAGGGCAACTTGATGTATCCATCGAGAATTGATTGCATTGTTTCATTTCTGTCGATATTTGCTATGAGTCCGTTAAAGCTTATTATATGAAGTATAATTTCAGTACCTAAATGATTGTGTGGATATTATTTAAGCCTGCGTGGCGTCAGCTCTAACTGAAATCCTTTCAGAAGGGGAGCAATTATTTAAATTTTGTGAAAGTTTAGATTACAAAGTTTTTCTTTTTGGAATAACATGCTTTTATGAATAATGCTAAGATCAAGAACGTGTACTTTGAAAGACTTCTACATTAAAAAAAAACGTTTTTTTACTAACTAGAGCACAAAAGGTTTCTAAAAGTGACAGATGTGTCTGCACCTGCACTCTGAGCATACTTTAGTAAGTGAACTGTCGTAAGGGAAAATATAAATTAAAGTAGATTGAAGGATTATTTAAGAAAGTATTTCACCTGTGAACTATTTCAACGACCTGCCTCTTCATTATTTAGTAAATGAGATTTGTTTTCATAACTTGAATAGTCTCAACCAATGCATTTGTGCAGCAGAGTGAATGTAACAGGTGCAAGAGATTGAGACTTCATGTCAAGAATTGAAGATAAATCAATGTGTTGCATATATTTACCTCGATATCGACTGCGCTTCAATTTCAGACGGTTGCCATGTAATGTTGGGAAATGCTTTGGCGAAGTGAATAGCATGCTGTCCTGTGCCAGAAGATATTTCCAGAGCGACCAGAGCCCTGTCGGATGTCACTCTGCTGTGTAATACAGCGAGGATCGGGTCTTTATTTCTGTCGGCTGCTGCAGCGTTCAGCATTTTACACATCCGACGACAAGTTCCTGGAAACAAGAGCAACACGTGAAGAGCTAGAACAGCAACCGGAAGAACCAACCAGAATCCAACCAGACCTTTAAAAGCTGCAAAGTACGGCGATCCGAGACACTTCCGAAATAGTGCAAACGCCCAAAACAAAGTCATGCATTTCGATGACGGCAGCTCACGCCAGGTCACATGAGATGCAGATGCTGGCGTAGAATTGCAAGGTTGCAAAAAATACGTTTGTAGCCAATAGGTTTGTAATTGTTATAGGTTTGCTATTCACTCCGTTGAGCAGTTGTTGTTATTAATGCACAACCTCCACTTTAGTACAATACGATTTAGAGTACAGTCAGTGAATTAGATTCCACATCCCATAATGCATCGCGCTTCAACTTCCCCTTTGCCTTTAAAAAGTGGCGCTTGGAGTCTGTAATACGCCGTTTGGAATCACTGCGAGATTTTTAGGAGTCAGCTGGATCTACAGAGAGTGTAGACACCAATACTTGTCTTATTAGTTGCTATGGGGCTTCAACGTCTCTCTGGTCCTGTTTGCACAAGCCATTAAAACAGCCTTCACATGCTAAGAGAAAAGATTGCATGCATTTTTAAAGACATGTTTTTTGTGTGTCAGTTTTTGAACAGAACTGAACTGTAGAAATAGCCCAGGAGAATAGAAACAGCTGAAGATGACTCGGGTGAAGTTGCTCTATTTTAGCTTAGTGGTATTAAGCAGTGCAAGAAGTGTTGCAGATGTGCAGAATACTAATAATACTTCAGCTGTCACCATTACAACAAGAAAGCCAAACCATAATGCATTAGAATATTATGTAGAATTATGTGTTGCAATACGCAATACTATGCAACAAAAACAACAGTTCAAGATCCAAAACAGCACCAAAAAAGACTATATGATAGTTATGTCAAGTTTGTTTAATTTGGTGACTTACTAAAGCTTTATTTATGGGTAAAAGGCTAGATGTCCCATTTTGGTGTCTGCATCAAATTAAATGTACAAAAGAGATTTTATATAAATATAAAGCATATTAAATACAAGTAAAGTGTCTGCTTTAATGTTTTACATAACTCTTGTGAAAATAAAATGTCAAAATATGGGTGAAATAATGTTGCATCATCATTCGGTGACAGATGTTAAAGGAAAAAACATAGGCTCTTATTCTGACCTGTAAAAATATAAAATAAAAGGTTATTACTCTAAATTGTATTATATGTGACCCTGTACCATAAAACCAGTCTTAAGTAGCTTAAGTCGCTGGGGTATATTTGTAGCAATAGCCAATACACTGTATGGGTCAAAATAATCGATTTTTCTTTTATGCCAAAAATCATTAGGATATTAAGTAAAGATCATGTTCCATGAAGATATTTTGTGAATTTTCTACTGTAAATATATAAAAACTTAATTTTTGATTAGCAATAGCTGTGAATGATAATGATTCTTGCTGTAAATAATGCCTGACAGGATTTTTTTTAAATATAGACTATTGTTACACTTAATTACATGTTTTAATTGTGAAGGTATGATAGTCATTATTTTTTGCTCAGAATTTTTTTAAACAGCACCCATCTCTGGGTACAGAAAAAAAGTAATAAATAAATACAAATCAGTGGCTGATGGTGATAGTACGCCACCGTGCGGGTATCTGCGGTACTTTAGTTTGCGTAATTTACTTTGATCAATAATTAAGGCATGCATTTTCATTGATATTTTTTTACATTTATTTATTTATTTTCTATTACAGATGACCATCTAAATAAAAAAAAGGTTAATATAAAAAGCCTGGATATGACACAAATTTGAAAAAATGACTAAAAGTGAAAAATATAACTTCAGAAATATGTACAGTAGATAACAATTGATTGTTTATTATTATTATTATTACTATTGTTATTAATACATTTTTCCAGAACATTAGCGTTTCTCATATTTGTGACGCAGTGTGTTGCAGTAAAATAGCACCGTGCAGAAAACATGGCTGAAGCGTGACTTCACTGAGGATTCTTGAAGAACAGTATGTCGAGACGAACATTACTAACACAGCAGCACGCTTTACAGTGTTTGGGACGGCGCTCGGTTCTGTACTGTTCAGATCTATCGCTACTACTCACAGATTGCCTCCTCGCGCGGATGAAGCGTCACTCTATATCCACGTGAGTGTCTAAACACGTCTGTCTAGCAAATACACAGAATGATAAATGTATTCTCTTTTACCTGTCTGTATGTCTCCTTTTCAAAAGTGGCCCTATTGCCTAAAAAGATGCTCCTACTGCAACTTCAACAAGTATATTCCTCGGACTCAAAACCACGCGGTCATGACAGAATGTCTGCAGAGAGAGACACAAACCTTACTGCAGCTCAGTCAGGTCTCCAGGTCAGTGTGCAGAGATACTGGCATACAGTATGCTTTAAAGAATATACAAATCTGCTTTTGGTTACATTTTATTTTGATAGTCCACTTTCTACTACTATAAGTTAGTTTGTAACTACATGTCTACTAACTCGCAGAGTACACTGTTAGGTTTAGGTTTAGTAGAATAAGTTGACATATACTTGCAAAGATTCTCATTCGTATGTTGTGGACCCATCAAAATAAAGTGTTAGAAGATATTAAGCATACAGTCTACTAATACTCTAATGACTGCTAGTTGACATGGAGTTGCAAACTTACTTACTGTTAGTAGATTGTCTATAGTGGACTATCGAAATAAAGTGTTAGGCTCCTTTTTGTAAGAAATGACTAAATACTGGTTTAGAACAACATGTGGATAGACAAAATGTTTATTTTTTGGGTGAACTATATCCCTTTAATTCTGTCCTGTCCTGTAGGATCAGCTCAGTGTTTTTTGGAGGAGGAACACCCAGCCTGGCTCAGCCCTCCACAATCTCTGCCGTCTTGGAGACCGTCTCCAAACACGCTCATCTCTCTGACGAAGCAGAGGTCACTCTGGAAGTGAACCCTACACCTGCTGGAAAAGCTAGTCTGAAAGACTTCACGCTAGCAGGAGTTAACCGGTTTTCTGTTGGAATCCAGGTATGTTGCATGCACATGATGTTTCGTAGTTTTGACCAAGTCTCCATAGATCTAATGCTGTTCTCCACAGTCGCTGAATGATGATCACCTGAGGGTACTAGGAAGGGATCACGATTCCCAGCATGCTCTCTGGACCGTGTCAGAGGCCAGGACGCTCTGCCCGGGACGCGTGTCAGTGGATGTCATGTTTGCGCTTCCAGGACAAAGTGTAAAGGCTTGGGAGAGTGAGCTGGAGAAACTGCTGCCGGTTTGTGATGATCACGTTTCTCTGTATCAGCTGACTTTGGAAAGGGGTACGCAGCTTTTTAAACAGGTTGACA
Source organism: Ptychobarbus kaznakovi (assembly GCA_027422405.1). Taxonomy (NCBI): domain Eukaryota; kingdom Metazoa; phylum Chordata; class Actinopteri; order Cypriniformes; family Cyprinidae; genus Ptychobarbus; species Ptychobarbus kaznakovi. Next base: position 22,241,741 of record CM049807.1, read on the forward strand.
GAGGTGAACTAAGCGTGCCTGGTGAAGATGTCACAGCTGCTATGTACAGTTCAGCACGAGGAGTCCTGGAAAAAGCTGGGTTTCGTCAATACGAAGTGTCCAACTTTGCCAAAAATGTAAGTAATAATTGCTTAAATTCTTATAAGGTGAAGTTCCTGTAGCACTACACCAAGGACATGTGTTGGATTCCTAGGCGTACAAATAAAATGTAAAGTGCTGCAAGTCGCTCTGGATTAAAGTATCTGCCAAATGAATAAATGCTATATTATATACAGTAAATAATCAAAATGTGTAAATGGATTGTGTGTTTATTGTAGAACGCTGTCAGTGAACACAATATCGGGTACTGGAAGGGACGTCAGTACATCGGTGTAGGACCAGGTACATTTGTGCATGTACACAACTGTTCAAAATATATATTTTAAAGAGATTAATGCTTTTATTCAGCAAGAATGCATCTCATTGATCATAAGTGACAGTAAAGAGATTGATAATGTTGCAAAAAATAATTATTTTGGTCTTTCTATTCAACAGAGAATCCTTAAATGTATCGAGGTTTCCACAAAAATATTAAGCAGCACAACTGTTTTTAACACGATAATAATAAATGTTTCTTGAGCAGCAATGGTTGAATAAACCAAGTGTGATATGTACATTGCATTTTCAGTTATATATCAATACACCATTGATGCTTACTGTTCTTACTGTGTTTTTGATCAAATAAATGCAGGCGTGCTGAGCATACGAGACTTCTTTACTGACCCCAAACTTTGAACAGTGAGCTAATCTTGAGAAATCTCCCACATTCTTTCACACACAAGTACGATATCTTTGTTTTTGTGTCCACTATCACCGGTTAGGGGCACATGGACGGTTTGTGCCGCGAGCAGTGGGAGGAGTTCAGAGGGAAGCACGGACGCAGACTTTAGAACCAGATGTTTGGATACGAGAGGTGCAGCGTCACGGTCACGGGACACGCCGCCGAATACAGCTCGACCACCGTGGCCTGTAAGACTATCCCGTCTGTAGTCCACACACAACTCGCTGTGGAGCGATGACACAGACTGTTATTGAGTTATTGAATCAGATTGTATCTGCAGGCTGGAGGAGGTTTTGGTCATGGGTCTGCGTATGAATGAAGGAATCACGCAGCAGGTGCAGTGGACCACTGCATCACATAACATAGGTTTTACAGCTATGAAACATTTCAACCGGTTATGTTTTGCATTAAAAAATAAACTTTTGGGTGATTACTATTAGTGGTATATTTTGTATAGACATTTTCATTACAATTAAACACATTTTAAAAAAATAATATTTATTGACTATTTAAAATGTACAGTATGTTTATAATATTTGTAATTTATTTATTTTTCTAAACTGGGGTGCCATTTTAGGTAAAGCTGATGAATGCCTTTAATTTTTCTGCTTTATTTTTTTATATTGTAGCACTGGGACTTATTCAGCCCAGAAGATGACCTCCAACTCATTTTTGGGATGTCTGAAAAAGTTCAAGAATTTCAAGCAGGGGGATTTTTAATACTTAATGACAGGTGATGTTTACTTCTAAAATATTATCTGTGTGTTTTTACTTGGTAAATAAACCAAGTGTGATGTGTACATTTCTTTTTCAGTTATACATCAATGCCCCATTGATGCTTATCTTTATGTTTTAGGGGTTTGCGGTGTTCCTGGGAAGGGTTAGCATTTACTGGACAGCATCTTACCCACAATGCTGCTGGAATTAGAGATGTTTTTCAAAAAGCAGTACACCAGCAGAAAGACAGACATTGAGAGAGACAGCTGAAAGTTTGCATCAGAGAAATATGAGAAAGATTGCACACAAGGGAATGCATAATAAGGTAAAAATGAAACAAACTCTCATGTGAAGAAAGGTTTAGTCTTGAAGAATGAACATCGGTCAGTGATGTGACACTTTTTTGTTATTTATTCATTTATTCATAAATACAGTACTTTGTTTTTTCAACGACGAGCATATTTTTAATGTCTGAATTTAGATTTTTTTGTTTGTTGGGGGATGCATAAGGTACATATGTGAGAATATGATCTTGATATAATATTGAAGAAAAATTAATTCTTGAATGGAAAACAATGTGTATTGTTGGCATGAAATAGAAAATGACCCTGTTATGAATGCGTGTGAACACCTCTGCATATGCTTTTTGTTTAATCAAAGTGTCATAACTTCCATTGAAAATTACAAATTTCTCTCTGGTGAAATATGAAGGACATCTCCAATCATTTAGTTCACTTAAACAACACCCACAATTCAAAATACAATCAACAATTATACTTTTTTTTATTTGTTACACTCTATTGTACGTTTCAATATGGAAGAGAAGATCTGCTGCTACTTCCATTTAATCGTTACTTTAAGTTCATTACTTTTTATATTGAAAATACACAACAACAAAAAAGATTGACATGTATTCAAAGTGTATGAAAATATAGCAGTTTTACATTATGGTTACATCACATGATCATTTTAGAGTCATCACATTGAAAGGTTTCGGAAAATGGTATGAAAGTTTTTAAAAACCATATTCGTATCGAATACAGAGTATTTCTAAGAACTTGAGATGTGTGTTTTAAACTGGATTTGTAAAATATTGGCAATTTTTAGTTAATGTTTGAAAGTAATTATTTTAATACATTCAGGAATCTGTGAAAAGATGAACACAGTAAACTAGACGATTGCCTTCTCTGATCTATGACATTTGATGTGATTGTATGCCCTCAAGGTTTTTATATCTTGAGTTATTTGGCACAGAAGTGAATTTCTCATAGCATCTGCCATTTGAACTTGCTTTTCTCCAAACCACCCACATTCTCAGTATGACAGAAGGTCTTTGAAGAATCATGAATTATTCATGTTGCTCCCTCACAGTATTATTTCTGGCACAATTGAAATGTATTTTAGTTATCATTTTGAAACTCAGTATTGGAGTTCAGACAATATTTCCAAGCTATTCATAATAGAAAACGCGTTAAAAGGAAACGCTGTCCATGGTACTGAGCGTCGTGTGCATAACGCTACCAAACAAACAAACAGTCATGCAAATGCACTGAGACGTCTGTGCTATGCTTGCTTGTCTTACTGTTAATGTACTGTTAATATTCATCAGAGGATTCATGAATATTCAAAGTCTAAAGGGAATTCATCTCGCAGCTGCGTCGTGTTGTATAATGTCTATTATGCAAAGTGTGATTGTGCTGTATTGTGCGGGACTCGCACGTACGAGTGCGTGGGCGCGTTTTCTGACTAAACATGAGAGAATTTTACGCCAGCATAGCGACGATGACTCAAGCCACTGCATATGAGGAGAACCATGGCTTCACCACCCACTCCTTTCTTCCCGTTGTTCATCCATAAATGGCCATGCTGTGAGTAAACTGGTTTCTCCTTAAAGCAGAGGCGTAGTTACTGTCTGTCTGCAAAACTGAGGTGAGGTGGGGGACACGCTATAAATATAGCTCGGATTATGAACATTAATATGTGACGTTATATTCTCACGATCCTGTCGATATGTGGCACGATCGATGCTGATTTGGTTGCATCAAGAACCATTATTTCTCATTATGAATGTTCCGACATTTCTACAACTTCAGGGGAAATATTGTTTGCAATGACCTTGATTTTTGGAGCAAACTCATGTATTTTGAGGGAAAAATATTTCTTAGACAACGTTTTTATTCATTTTTTATTGTCTGTAATACAAAACAAAGTGGAAACAAATTTGAGGTAACATAGGTCTGTTATCAAGAATCGCTGCGTTAGTTAGTATAAGAAATGTTTAAACACATTTGAGGTAATACATTCATTATTAAGAAAACATGCATACGTGCTTTATAACATTTTCCTTTTGGAAAAAGCAAGTTGGTCGCTGTTTTGGAATCGGTTTACTCCAGCTAATGACCAGTTTAGTCCTGCACACTGAACAAATGGTAACCTGAAAACGGTAACATCAATATTAACTGGTTTTTAAAGTCAAATATATGAATTTACATCAATGAACCAATCGAAATGCATTCATTTATACCAACAAAACTCATGTTTAAGTGATAAATAAAGTAGAAATGGCTCTTTAGGATAACAATGGCAGGTTACCATTTTCTACAGTGTGGTTGACCAAAAAAACAACTAGTTTTACTGGTTTGTTGCTGATCCTCCGGTTTGTCTACCAGTTTACATCTGATAATGACCAGGTTTGACCATCTTAAGCCCAATTTTACAACAGGGCTATAATAAGTACATTTCACAAATACTTTGTCAATGTGTAGAATCTGTCCCATGGTCCAGCCAGGGACTTAAAGAATATAATAATTCTTACATCGTTGAATAATTATTATTCATAGGTTTGAAACAGAGTCCCTAGCGTTACTCTTTTACTGTATGTGACACCTCTCAATAGGTGTGTTTCGTTTAGGGGTGCTCGGGCCCATTACGCGCCGCAGGTCGCTACTGAAACTCGGTCTGCGGGCGAGCGGGTCCACCGCGCCACACGGCTCATTCATGGCTCTTTTGTTTTTCTTTCTGCTGCTCAGCGCTTGATACGTGTGGATGGAGATGTCTCGATGGAGAGAGGGTCTGGTTTCTGTGGGGAGCCCCCCCAGCACCGCCAGAGTCTCGAACATCTCCTCCAGGTTGGTGCAGTCTTTGGCAGACACCTCTAAGAGGACACTTTCCTCCCCGAGAGACTGGCGGATATCGGAGTGCTGCACAGCTCTCGAGGAGTTTAAGTCCGTTTTATTGCCACAGATTATTATCGGAAGCTGTCTGTTTTCTTTGGACTTGGTCAGCTTGGATTTGGCGGTGAAAATCTCCTCGCGTAATGAGCAGATCTCCGTGAAAGACTCTCGGTCAGTCAAGCTGAACACCAGCAGGAATAAATCACCTGTTGAGGTCATAAAGCACATTAAGTGAGATCTTTGTAAACCACAGGCTATAATTAAACGATTTAAAGAACACGAATTGAGTAAAAACACGGCGCGTTTACTGACCTGTCAGAATAGAGAGTCTTCGCTTGGCCGGAAAGTCTCTCTCTTTGGACGCGTCCAGGATGTCTAACTGGTATCTCTCTCCTCGGATGTGGTAGAGTTTGCTGTGAAAGTCTTCGGTTGTTGGCTCGTACTGTTCCTCGAATCCATCATCACCCAAAAAACGGCGTATAATCGCCGTTTTACCCACTCGGGGCGCGCCGAGCACAACTATGCGTCGGCAGTGACTCGGTTTTACGCTGATCAGCTCGTCGTTTTTAATCTCATATCTCATATGCTTTGTTTTATGGAGCTCAGACGCGGAAAAGGGATACAGGGATCTCCTGGGTTTGCGTTCAGACGACGAGGGTCGCTTTCCAGTGCTGGAAGAGCGCACCACTCGCGCCTTTGGCTCTGTATGAGTCCAGTGCGACGCGCACTGCAAATGCATGTCAGCTGTTGTGGTGCTTTCGGAATGATAGCTGCAACAGGAGAGCGTCGCGGTGCCATCAACTGAAAGAAGAGCTTTATCAGTTGTGTTCACCTCCATGCTCCGTTGCTGGTATCATCCAGAGCGGCTGGTGCTGTGGTCGGCAGCACCTCGTGTTCTCGGTGCAGTGAGTTGTACGCGGTTCCCGCAGTGCCTTTTATATGCTGATGATGGATGGGTGGTAGGTATCGTGTGGTGCGTCATTCAACGCTTTGGGCTCGTCTGGTGAATCTGAACAATTCTGCTGCCTATTTAAGGTATTGCCCACCGCAGTGTTACTTGGATATGGGCCATTATTATGCAGAGCTACAGAGTAGCCTATTGTCAGTCAAATGCAGCTAATATGCAGACTTAAGTCCAGCTTATATCATTACTGACAAAGTCAAAAGTATAATTAGCTTAAGTACATCGACCCATTGAAACCAATGGAGCTATGGATCAATTTAGGCTTACGGTGCTTTTGAGAGAACGCAGCCCATGTCTGAAATGCTGTATTAAGATAAGCAAAGTGAAGAAAAGTCGACAATGAAAAGCCCCAGTGCTTTTGTGCTAAATATAAGCACTCTTGTAACACTGCTCGAATAATCAAACACATGAACCAGAACCAACTGTTGTATAATATTGTTTATGAAATAGTTACGTCAATGTGCAGCTTTCAGTATAGAGGCACGAGTAGCATGTGGGTGGCAATATTTCAGCTTATTTCCCTCAGTCGTCTGGATAATTGTGGGGTTGCTAATGACTGACTTTCCAAAATATTTATTGAACACAGCTACATTTTCATTTACTAAATTATTTCCTGACGGATAGCCCATTTTATTTGTGTGGGCACACAGGAACATTTGGTCAAAGCTGTAAAGGTGTATGCCCTTCTGTGTGTGTGTGTGTGTGTGTGTGTGTGTGTGTGTGTGTGTGTGTGGGAATGATGAACTGAATGGTACCTCGGGATCTATTGCAATAATCCAAGAATGAGTTTCCATATCCTAATTAATCCCTAAGTGCGTAATGATGCTGATGGCTCTCTTTTAATAGAAATAGAAAAACAGCTGACATTAAACTAATCCAAGCATCACAACAATATTCTATATAGGTATGATCACGACCGCCATTCTCTCTTACAGATTTGAACTCTCTTAAATTTGAACAGAGCTACTAAGCTTTTGGAAGATTTAAAAGAATGCGCTTCATAGTGTGATGCTGACTGTATCTGATGTTTCCACTTTACACTTACCCACTTAAGTAGGATTTAGGAACATGTTATTTACAATTAAATGGAAAATATATAGTTTAAATTGATATTAAGTGCAGTTATCTGAACTTTAGAGTGTTTTTTGCTGCTGAATGAACTTTTTATGTACATTTAATATTTATGTAAACTAAAATATACTTTAATCTAATTTCTACTGAAACTGTAAATTTCATAATTACTTCATTGTCTTTGAAATATGGTTAAAGTGAACTGCTGAATGTACTGACAAATATTTATGTAAACTAAAATATACTTTAATCTCATTTCTACTGAAACTGTATGGTATGTATTCAAATATATTTGTAATGATGAAATTGAAATTCAGTGCACTTTTATTAACTTCAAATGTAATATCAAATAACACACTACAGCACTTTTATTAACTTCAAATGTAATATCAAATAACACACTACAGTTACAATTATAATCAATTATTTTACATGTGCTTTAGTATGTTACATTTACATTTATTCATTTTGTAGATGCTTTTATCCAAAGCGAATTACAATTGGGGAATACATAAAGAGGAAGTGATTAATCTTGAAGAGGCAAACAGACAGAGGAAGTGCTCGTAAATAAGTACACCAAGTCTCAGGCATTGTTCAAAGGGAAGGAGAGAAAGATAAATACAAGCTAGCAAGAGGAGGAAAGAAAGATAAAGATAAAGATTACGATTGTTGCTTGAAAAAGGGATTTTTTTTTTTTTTTTATGATGAAGTCAAGTAGTGTTGAAAGAGATGAGTTTTCAGTTGTTGCTTGAAGATTGACAGGGATCCAGCATTCCGGATGGGGGGGGGAAGATCATTCCACCAGCCAGGAAGGTGGTGAACGAGAATGTTCTGGAGAGTGGTTTTGAGCCTCTCTGTGATGGTACCACGAGGCGTAGCTCACTAGCAGATCAGTCAGACTTCTGGAACTGAGCTGTGGTTGTTCTATATGCAAGTAGGTGGGTGCTGGTAGCCTGCAGTGTCTTGAGGAGATGGAAGCATGCGAGCTGCAACTTGTAGCTTTTGGGCTCGTTGAACTGGACCAGTGCGAGCTGCCGCTGCAACTGGGCTCTTTTGGGCTCGTTGAAGGACCAGATAAAGAGAGGTGTAACGTGCCGCTGCATGGGCTCTTTTGGGCTCGTTGAAACCAGTCGTGCCGCTGCATTCTGAAAAACATCATACTAAAACATAATGATTCAAAACATCAAAATGACATGTACTTTAAAACATGTTACTTTAAAACATGTTTAAAATGTTTGTAACGAAAATTAACATGTGGTTAAAATGTGCTTAATTGTAATGAAAATAATGTAATAATTCGAAACATTTAAATATTCCAAAAAAGGCCCAAATGTGGGTAAAATATCACCATATTCAAGAATTATCAAGAACACTGTCATCAGTCAGAGATCAATCAGTGCAAGTTTCTTTCAATTGAAACAGCTTAGACTTACATTTTAGTCTGGGACTAGGTTTAAGCCTTGTCTGTGAAACCGGGGGTGAGAGTCTCAGCTCGACTCACTCAAGGCTACTCTGAATGGACTGAATTGGTGCACGGTGTGCTTTTGCTTTTCTTTTACAATGCTTACCTTGGAGAGCTTGAGACTAAATGTGACCCTCTCTGTGAAAAGTAGTTTGTTTAGATTGACTATTTTCTGCATAAAATCATCCTACAAAGAACATTCTGTGAAAATGTATATTCTTGGTATCTTTAATATTGACTGAGTAAGGCCATGTCAAAGATTGAAATCACAGTGAAATGAATGCTTGTAATCACACTTTGATGATTGTTATCTCAGAATTACATTTTTAGACTTTATCCTGGTTTTTACAGAATGTTCTCCGCTGAGAATGGAATATGCATCACCATGGCAACTCTGCACTTTCTAACGTTGGTTTCCAGAATCTATTCCATAACTTACAAGCAGAGGACATGTCTTTTTGTTAGCCATCACAATATCACTCACTCCTCTGTAAGACCTTGTGTTCAGTTTTACCTTGCTTTCCATTGTGCTGAGCTGTTCAGAGAACTCGGAGGCATCTAAGTATGGTTTTAAAAGTAATTAAATGTATTCACTGAAGATAAAATATGAAGATGCTGTGGCCTAAAATGATCCATCGTTGCAACAATTACTGATTTAGTTTATTTCAAAATATGTTTAATTCAGTCAGCTTGAAAGAGTTCTATGCACATTGTTCACTTTCTTTACATGGTAATCAAAATGCATGTCCTCTTAAATTAATGACAAAATTACACGAGACACAAAATTGCACAAAAAATGCCACTCAAAATGCCACTCACAGGCCTTGAAATGGCAAATGAAATGTGATGTGTAACAATTAACTAATATTTATTTCTCATTTGTTTAACAATCAACATTGCTTTAACTATAGCAGCTGAACTCATTTTAAAATCATTAAGTTTGCTAAATAATCGGTAAGTTACAAAAACCTGGCAACAAAAACAACAACAGTGTAAATAAAACGGGCAAATTCTCACACAGTGCAACCATATGAATAATTAACCCTCTAGTGCTGCTTTTTATTTATTTTTTTTAGAATTTTTACTTTAATGGAATGCTGAGAAATGTGTAAAAGGTTTTGGCACTTGCTATGTCAACACAAAAAAAAAACAGATGAACATGATTTGAAAAAGTTAAATGGTCCTGAAAAACGGTCGCTCATTTTTTTAAATGTCAACCTCAATTTTGGAAATCAACTTGTTTGTGTTTTGATTTTCACAGTTTTTGTGCATTTCAAAAAATGTTGTGCATTTTCATTACAGTAAACTAAAATTTTGTAACTTTTTTGTTCTATTTTAAAAAATTGTCTTCAGTAATTATCTGCCAAGTGTCTTCTGAATGAACTTAATGTGCTCCAAGATTGATTTTCATGCTTAGTACCAAAAAATACAAATATACACAGTGCCCTCCACTAATATTGGCACCCTTGATAAATATGAGCAAAGGCGGCTGTGAAAATAAATCTGCATTGTTTATCCTTTTTATCTTTCACTCACCAAATTCTAACCTATCATTGAAGTAAAACAATTGAAAGTGGGGAGAAAATCTCATGATGAAATAAATGTTTTTCTCCAATGAATGTTGGCCACAATTATTGGCACCCCTAGAAATTCTTATGAGTAAAATATCTCAGACAGACGAATGCTGGGATGGAGGACAGACAGAATATATTTGTGTTTTGATTTTCCAGTTTTTGTGTGAAATTTTGTATTTTTGTGCATTCATATTTACATTTTTTAGCACCAGGGTGGGAGCATACCAAAAAATACCAATATACAGAAAATTGTTCAGCATTGTTTATCATGAAGTAAAACTTCCTGTTCCAATGAATGTTGGCAGGATTATAAATATGAGTATATTCCCATTCATATTTACATTTTTTAGAACACAAAGGCCAAATTTATAAATATGAGGAACCAGTAATCATCATCACAATGAGAAAAACCTAAGAATATAGTTTTGATGTGCAGAACAAGATTGCTGAGCTTCACAAACTAGAAAGTGGCTGTTAAGAGTTAAAGCATTGCAAATCCCTATTTCCACCATCAGGGTAATAATTAAGAATTTCCAATCAACTAAATATGTTACAAATCTGCCTGGAAGAGGCGTCCTAATGCACGGTGAGGAGGAGAGTTTGAGTGGCCAACGACTCTCCAAGGACCACAGATGGAGAATTGTAGAGATTAGTTGAGTCTTGGGGCCAGAAACCTATATATATATATATATTAAACATCCCCTACATCACCACATGTTGTTCGGGAGGGTTTCTCGTCCAAAAACAAACTCCAGCAAATTCAGTTATCAGACACGACTGGAACTTCAAATGGCACTGGCTTCTATGGTCAGATGAAATAGGAAAAAGAGCTTTTTGCCAACAAACACTCAAGATGAGTTTAGTACAAACAGGAATAAAAAAGTTCCCCTATGTCCACGGTTAAATATACTGCTGGATATTTAATGTTGTGGGCCTGTTTTTTTCTGCCAGAGGTCCTGAACATCTTGTTCAGATGCATGGCATCATGGATTCTATCAAATACCAACGGATAAAAAAATCAAAACCTGACTGCCTCTGTTAGAAATCTTATAATGGGCCGTGTTTGGATCTTCCACCAGGACAAAAATCCAAAACAAACCTCAAAATAAACACAAAAATGGGTCACTGAGCACAAAACGAAGCTTTTACCATGGCTGTCCCTGTCCTCTGACCTGAACCCTACAGAAAATGAGTGAGGTGAACTGAAGAGAAGAAGTACTAACATGGAGCTGTGAATCTGAAGTATCTGGAGAGATTTTTTTTATGAAGAAAATGGTCTCTGATCTCTTTTCAGGTGTTTTTCAAACTTTTCAGGCATTATAGGAGAAAACTCAGAGCTGGGAAAAGGACGTTGCAATAATTGGGTGCCAATAATTGTGGCCAACATGAACTAGAGAAAGCATTTATATCACAATGAGATTTTCTCCCCACTTTCAATTTTTTTACTTCAATGATAGGTTGGAATTTGGAATTGTGAGTTTTTTTAATGAAAGATAAAAAGGATAAACAATGCAGATTTATTTTCACAGCCGCCTTTGCTCATATTTACTAAAGGTGCCAATATTAGTGGAGGGCACTGTGCATGCCCAAATAACTTGATTTTGACATGCGTAACCAAATCATATTCAGCCAAAGTATATAATATAAACTACCACACGAGCAGCACCAGAGGGTTAATTTTCATTAATTATAATTAATTATACTAATTAATCTGTAGGCCTATGATAACTAAAAATGCATTCATTCATCTTGCCTGCTCTTCTTGTTGCATCAATTAAAAAATAGTACAACCCAAATTCCAGAAATGTTGGGACATTTTTTTTTAAATTTGAATAAAATAAAAACTAAAATAATTTCTAATCACATGAGCCAATATTTTATTCACAATAGAACATAGAGAACATAAATGTTTAAACTGAGAAATTTTTACAATTGAATACACAAAATGAGCTCATTTCAAATTTGATGCCTGCTACAGGTCTCAAAATAGTTGGGACGGGGGCATGTTTACCATGGTGTAGCATCTCCTCTTCTTTTCAAAACCGCTATGAAGACGTCTGGGCATCGATCGAGGTTATGATTTTCTGGAGTTTTGGTGTTGAATTTGGTCCCATTCTTGCCCTATATAGGTTTCCAGTTGCTGAAGAGTTTGTGGTTGTCTTTGACATATTTTTGTTTAATGATGCACCAAATGTTCTCTATAGGTGAAAGATCTGGACTGCAGGCAGGCCAATTCAGCACCCAGACTCTTCTACTACGAAGCCATGCTGTTGTAATACTTGACTTGACTTGTAATAGCTGCAGTATGTGGTTTTGCATTGTCCTGCTGAAATACACGTCATCTGGAGGGGAGCATATGCTGCTCTAAAACCTTTATATACCTTTCGGCAGTATAAGTATGCACTTATGCACCCCCATACCATCAGAGATGCTGGCTTTTGAACTGAACGCTGATGACACGCTGGAAGGTCTCCCTCCTCTTTAGCCCGGAGGACACGGCGTCCGTGATTTCCAACAAGAAAGTCAAATTTGGACTCGTTGGACCATAAAACACTTTTCCACTTTGAAACAGTCCATTTTAAATGAGCCTTGGCCCACAGGACACATGACGGTGCTTCTAGACCATGTTCACATATGGCTTCCTTTTTGTATGATATAGCTTTAGTTGGCATCTGCAGATGGCACGGTGGATTGTGTTTACCTACAGTGGTTTCTGTAAGTATTCCTGGGCCCATTTAGTAATGTCAATGACAGAATCATGCTGATGAGCAATGCAGTGTCGAAGGCCCGAAAGCCACAGGCATCCAACAAAGGTCTTCGGCCTTGTTCCCTTACACACATAGATTTCTCCAGTGTCTCTGAATCTTTTGATGATGTTATGCGCTGTAGATGATGAGATTTGCAAAGCCTTTGCAATTTGATGTTGAGGAACGTTGTTTTTAAAGTATTCCACAATCTTTTTATGCACTCTTTCACAGATTGGAGAGCCTCTGCCCATATTTACTTCTGAGAGACTCTGCCTCTCTAAGACATCTCTTTTATAGCTAATCATGTTACAGACCTGATGTCAATTAATTTAATTAGTTGCTAGATGTTCTCCCAGCTGAATCTTTTCAAAATATCCCTTTTTTTGCCCCCTTGCCAACTTTTTTGAGACCTGTAGCAGGCATCAAATTTCAAATGAGCTCATTTAGTGGATAAAGGTGTAAAATGTATCTGTTTAAACATTTGTTTTGTTATCTATGTTCTATTGTGAATATAATATTGGCTCGTGTGATTTAAAAGTCTTTTAGTTTTCATTTTATATATACAGGTGCATCTCAATAAATTAGAATGTCGTGGATAAGTTCATTTATTTCAGTAATTCAACTCAAATTGTGAAACTCGTGTATTAAATAAATTCAATGCACACAGACTGAAGTAGTTTAAGTCTTTGGTTCTTTTAATTGTGATGATTTTGGCTCACATTTAACAAAAACCCACCAATTCACTCTCAAAAAATTGAATATGGTGACATGCCAATCAGCTAATCAACTCAAAACACCTGCAAAGGTTTCCTGAGCCTTCAAAATGGTCTCTCAGTTTGGTTCACTAGGCTACACAATCATGGGGAAGACTGCTGATCTGACAGTTGTCCAGAAGACAATCATTGACACCCTTCACAAGGAGGGTAAGCCACAAACATTCATTGCCAAAGAAGCTGGCTGTTCACAGAGTGCTGTATCCAAGCATGTTAACAGAAAGTTGAGTGGAAGGAAAAAGATGCACAACCAACCGAGAGAACCGCAGCCTTATGAGGATTGTCAAGCAAAATTGATTCAAGAATTTGGGTTGAACTTCACAAGGAATGGACTGAGGCTGGGGTCAAGGTATCAAGAGCCACCACACACAGACGTGTCAAGGAATTTGGCTACAGTTGTCATCAGAGGCGTCTTACCTGGGCTAAGGAGAAGAAGAACTGGACTGTTGCCCAGTGGTCCAAAGTCCTCTTTTCAGATGAGAGCAAGTTTTGTATTTCAATTTGGAAACCAAGGTCCTAGAGTCTGGAGGAAGGGTGGAGAAGCTCATAGCCCAAGTTGCTTGAAGTCCAGTGTTAAGTTTCCACAGTCTGTGATGATTTGGGGTGCAATGTCATCTGCTGGTGTTGGTCCATTGTGTTTTTTGAAAACCAATATCACTGCACCTGTTTACATATACATTTTGGAGCTTTTTAAAGATGCTGATTTCATTTTCCAGCAGGATTTGGCACCTGCCCACACTGCCAAAAGCACCAAAAGTTGGTTAAATGACCATGGTGTTGGTGTGCTTGACTGGCCAGCAAACTCACCAGACCTGAACCCCATAGAGAATCTATGTTGTATTGTCAAGAGGAAAAAGAGAAACAAGAGGCCAACAAATGCAGATGAGCTGAAGGCCACTGTCAAAGAAACCTGGGCTTCCATACCACCTCAGCAGTGCCACAAACTGATCACCTCCATGCCACGCCGAATTGAGGCAGTAATTAAAGCAAAAGGAGCCCCTACCAAGTATTGAGTACATATACAGTAAATAACATACTTTCCAGAAGGCCAACAATTCACTAAACATTTTTTTTATTGGTCTTATGAAGTATTCTAATTTGTTGAGATAGTGAATTGGTGGGGTTTTTGTTAAATGTGAGCCAAAATCATCACAATTAAAATAACCAAAGACTTAAACTACTTCAGTCTGTGTGCATTGAATTTATTTAATACACGAGTTTCACAATTTGAGTTGAATTACTGAAATAAATGAACTTTTCCACGACATTCTAATTTATTGAGATGCACCTGTATATAAAAAAACATCCCAACATTTCCTGAATTCGGGTTGCCTGTATGTTGCAAAAGAAATCATTTGGATGCTTTACTTTTGTTCCTAAAAAAAACCTTGCTTGATCATTTTAAACAGATGAATATTCACATTAAGATGAATTTGTATTCGTAATCTATTATGTCTGCTACTAATGCACAAATGTTGGTATATTAATGAACTAATACAGTATTATATTGGTTAATATAGTAATGAACAGAAAAATACTTGGTTGTTATACAAAAGTGCTTCCATGTGAGGGCAGCAAAGGCATGATGGGTGTTTCTGCATTTCTTCTCATGCCTGTCAGACAAAAATGTATGCATATTTCTAAACATTTCAATCAGTGCATTCTGAACGTCTGAGCTGGAGATATGACTGTATCTGTATGGAGTAGCAGGAGGGGGTGTGATGGGTTTGTGAGTCTGTCTCCTGCGGTCTGCCGGCTCTTTAACTTCCTCCTCTGCTCTGTCTGCATGTGCACTCTGATGACGTCACCGCCGGGCCTTTGTTACGAAACAAAGAATTTGGCCCAGAGTCTGTTTTCAGGGAAAAAGAAGACATAGTGTGGATAGACAGCAGGAGAGGTTGTGTTAAATGCAAAAACAGGTCCATCAAGCAACAATGTCATTTTCAGAAAATGTTAGTCAAAGTATGATACTTTTGAAAATGTTGTCAACCACATAATGTCAAACTACTGTTGAGTCTGATGTTTTAATTGACATTTACACTACCATTCAGACAGGCTGGTAAGAATTTGTAATATTTTTGAAAAGAAGATTCTTATGCCCACCAAGGCTGAATTTACATGACCAAAAATACAGTAAAATATTAAAATATCCAGAAATATTATTACAATTGAAAATGTATTATTTCAGTCTGAATATATTTAAAAATGTAATTTTATTCCTGTGAAGCAAAGCTGAATTTTCAGCATCATTACTCCAGTCTTTCAGTCTCATGTTTAGAAATCAGTCTAATATGATTATTTGATATGAATATTATAGTGGAAATCATTATGATGCTTTAACAGGACATTTATTTGAAATGAAAAATATTTTTGTAACATTATAAATGTCTTTACTGTCATTTTTGATAAATTTAATGTATCCTTGCTGAATAAAAGTCTTAAGTTTTTTTTTTTAAATAATAAAACTGCCCCTAAACCTTTGAATGGTCAGGTTTGCAGCTTTTCACAGCCTTCTAAAACGTCCAAATACAACAGATTGCGTGATTTTATTTATTTGTAATTGATCGTAAAATCCCCATTTTAGCATTTTAAGCATGAAGATATATAACATATCAGATACTCCTTACTATAAGAATGAAGTAAAAACAATAAGAATTTGTGCCTCTAATTATTAAAAAACGTTATGTGACACGAGAATGTACCTTTTTGTGGAAAGTGTCAAAAGTAATTTACTTGGGATTAAACACTTTTTGTCTTCTCACAACATATTTGAGAAGCAGAGACTTTTTTTTCTTTGGCGGCTGTTCAGAATGTCTTTGTTTACTCAGCAGGAACGAGGGAGAGTATCAGTTTCTCAAGAGCAGAGCTGGTATTTCCAGAAACTCTTGCTTGGCCAAAACACTTGTCACAAGGAAGCTTTGAATAGACATTCTTTTCAATAGTCTTGCATTCCTTCTCCCTATATGCATGTGTGATAAAGAGTCTGACAGTTCTAGTGATTCCCAAACAAAGTGTGTCCTTAGAAAGATTGTGTGTTCACATTATCTCCAAAATATGCTTAATGTAAATGTGGATCAAATGTAGCTGAATATCATCTAATATTTAATGACGTTTATAATATTTATGATTATGCTCAATTAGATCATCACGGGCTGCAAGGATTGCATAAGACAGACGAGGTTGGGAAACACTTTATAGCCATTATATGTCATATTACCCTTCTAGAAAACAATGAATAAATCATGAGAATAAGCAGTATATCTGTGGGAAGAGTCATAAGTAATTTAACACCCCTCATCTTCACCCCCTTAAATTTGGCACTAGAGCTGCCCTGTCATTTCCAATAGAGCACATTAGACAGTTTCACCATCCTTAGATACCCCCCCCCCCAAAAAAAAAAAAAACCTTACAGGCATACATCTCATTATCTGTCTATATTTTTTAATATATCTTCATTAAATTGTGATGTTTTAAATTAATATTTATTTAAAACTTCAAACCCACCCAAATCATGGATTGTATGTCCCAAACAAACAGAAAATCTCCTATTCAAAAATTACCATTAATGATGACTATTTTAATCAGTCTAAGCACCTCTTGTTACTGACCACTTGTTCAAAAAGAAAAATATGGCCAGGCTATATAATTGTATAGATGCAAAACATATTTTGTATACACTGCGAAAAAAAGAAAAAGCTATTATTTATATATATATAGGCCTATATATTGAACACTATATATGCTACTTTGAAACGATTGTAATAGTGATTTTTTTTTTTACAAATAATTAAAACAATAAAATTCGAACACTTGTAACGTAACACGTTAAACGTGTTTTTTTTCAGAGAAAGACTGAAAATCAGTATTTCTTGCACTCCAAATAATCTTTGTTTTATTCACAACTAAAAGCGTTCTCTGTTTGGTAGAAAGTGTCGTCTGAGAGCAGATTTCCAGGCAGAGCTGATTGATAAATCGGGACGTTCAGGGTAGCAGCAGTAGTTTGCTCTCGGCCAGTGACAGGCTCGTGTGTCTCGTTTCGGAGCACAAAGGGTTAAAGTAGACTGACTGACTCTGCAGGCGCAAGCAGCCCTCCCTCCACCAGTCTCTTCCCTCGGTTCACTTTACTGGGCTTTAACAGGGGGGCTCTGTATCAGCGAGCTTGGCGCCCGGGACTTTTTTTCTGGATATGTACCAATACCTCCTAACCGGATAGGCCTCCACAAAGCGCAACAACAAAAACACGCAGGCGAAACTTTGAGGCGCTTAACTGAGTTGAACGTCTGCTACATTTGAGTCGAGATTTCCAAAACTATCCACACTGAAAACATGCGGAGATGTTGAGAGGAGCACGACCACCGATAGGATCCCGAAGTTGGGACTTGTATGTCAAGCAATGAGAGGTAAGGGCACAAAGGACGCTCAGATAGCCACGATTTCGTCTCTCGCGGGTCAATGTAAGATTTCTAAATCTTACTCTATTATTCCAGCTGAGTCACTCACGCGCGCAAGCGTCGCCCTCTCAACACTCGCCTCTCCTGCCGCAATACCGCATTATTATTATTATTATGAGCATGCGAGCGCTGCTAAAGGGGCTCTTTATTCCTGTCCCGTATCGGGAAGCGTCTGAATGATTTTAAGGGTGTGATTTACCTTCCAGATTAAAATCCTCAGTCAAAACCGCGAGACGCATATTCATTGTGGAAGAGCTGGTTCTCCTCCCGGATTGAAAGTTGTTTTCTTCTGAAGTGGACTGCTTAGTAAACTAGCCTAGTTCATCACGAGAGAACAGAGCTATTTCACATGGCTTTTATTTTTCTGAAATATAACGCGATACGTTACATTTAGATAAAAGTAGAAACAAATCCATAGTACAACTTTTCATTGGGATATTAGGTAATTCAATGAAGTAAGGCATATTTTCATTTTTAAAAGATTATTTCCTTGTATTGTGCCAGTTGTATTTTAAAAATAATCACTTTTTAACAACCACTTATGTACACTAATTATATATTTGCTTGTCATTACAGAATTTACTTCCCGATTATGTCATTATGACAAACCTCTTCCATAACACTTCAGTATAGGGAGCAATTCTCACTATTAACTAGTTGCTTAATGCCTATTATTAACATATTGGCTGTTTGTTAGTGCTTATAAAGCCCATACTCTGCATAACCATATTCTACATCCCTTAATTCTACCAATACCTACATTTAACAGCTTAATAACTATTAATAAGCAGCAAATTATGAGTTTACTGAGGCAAAAGTCGTAGTTAATGGTTTTTAAAATAAAGTGTGACCACCTTTTCTAATATATGTAGTTCATAGTTCACCGTAGTTACATAATTCATTCCTAGTATTTTTTTCTATTACATTGTTATACGCTGAATGTAGCCTAAAGCTGACTATATAAAAATAAAGATCTTGTTTACACACACATACGGCTTTTAACAAAAGGTATTAATAAAAAAACATATTTTATTTTATTTAAATGTACACATATAATGACACACAGTAAAATAATATGAGAGGTCAAACTGACAGTAGGCTTTGTAAACCACACTTTCTTATACTGATGGGTTTGGACATGTAGACTGAATTCAGATTGATGTAGTGGGAACTCATTGTGCATTGTGCCCAGGTGCCAGCAGCGCTTGTTTTTGAAATTCCTCACTCTTTGCGCAGCACAGGCTCACAGCAGAAATGTGATGTTAAGCAAACTGCTGTTATTGATTGTCGTCTAAAGCCAGAGAGCGGAATGTGTCACCACATCAAGGTCATGGCCTGTGCACTATGAGAGCAGTTTCTCACTGGTGTACGAAGCATATATGGCTTTGATGTGTGCGTGTCTTTTTTTATTCAGGGTGTGATCTTGTTTCTATAAAGTTATTAATAATTTTTCAGAGGAAGCCAACAGTGGCTCTATGGCTTTGCCATTCAAAATACAATATACAGACTTATGCTATGACATGTGTAATCAACAACATAATATAAACAGTCATATTTCTAGTCCAGTCTAGTAAAAATGAATCATATGACTGATCAAACACACAGTCATACAGTCTCTCTAACAGAGCACTGTTAAAAGGATCTTTAAAAGTATGTTTTACAAGAAAACTCTTTTTCAGTCTTTATTTATTTATTTTTTGAAAGTTTAAGTGAAAGTTTGTACACCAAATTTCTTCAGTGCATGCTATCAATGTAGATGTTTCTTGCAGTTTACAAATATGATACGCTTCCCATTACACATGATGTGTATAAAAAAAAGAATAAGTTCCAATGCTAAAGCCTCTAAAAGCCATCTTGGTCAAAAATGAGATAACAATACTGAGTGAATGCTCTCCACACATAGTATGTAGTGTTCATCAAGTACTTTCACTTCAAATGCGCTAAATCCCAGCCTCAACCCATTCAGAAGAACCAGTACTTACATAGAAACCTATACATAGTAGCCAGAAATAAATGCTAATTTAAAGAAAAATGTCAGACGTACTTAGAGGCTTTTGCATCTGAACTCTTCAAATATTTTTTTAATGGCCTCATTCATGAAACACAAGTTTAATTTTTGTCAATTTTTTTAATAATCATTGTCCATCCAAATCTCTTCTTTACATATTTATTGATTGATTAATTGCTAATGTTTTAATGAAATGTTTTACACACACATTAATTCAGCTCCTTTTTCATTATCGAGACTCATTGATCCTTGTCGAATTGGAGTGATTTTATTAGACTTTATATGTTTTTTTTTAAATGAGTAACTGCAGCACTTCCTTGTTGATCTCAAATGTGTTGTTCGTACAGTTTCTGTTGTCATCATGGAGTTAGTTTGTGGAGTAAGTGTTAACTGTGTGTTTACGGCTTTTTAAAAATGTTGTGTGCTGTTTCGTATGGCATGCGTTCATCCAATCGATGTACATTTACACCACCGGTAGTTCCTACAGTGCTGGGCTAAACCCTACTATGAAGTAGGAGTTCATTTAGTCCCCCAAACGGTGTTCCTAGAACATCGCTCCCAGTTCCTGTGGTGTGAACACGGCAAAAAGTGGCTACGTCCGGCAATAGTTACAGGAGCTCTGAAAACGTTCCTCATAGTGCGAAAGCCCCTTTTGTAGCAGTTGATGATCCTGTAGCTGTGTGTTTGATTAGTTGTGTCAGTGACCTGGAGGATGTTCCAATAGCACTTGGTTAACTCAGTAGTTCGTTCATGCTTACAGGCATGTTCACATTCTCCTCTTTCTATATTTAAGTCTGACAACCTATATTACCTTGGATAATATATTGTCATGTCCATGTAGTCATAACACTCGTGCCTAATGTGAATTTCAAGTTTTGCTGGTTCTAAGCTATTCGTGTGAGGGAAGTCTCGTCTTTAGACATGTGCCATTCAGGCAAAACTGGTAAAGTGTGTAATTTTTGCACCACTAGTGTCACCAAGCAGTTTTTCAAACAAGGTCCCTGTCTTCTTTGGGACAAACAGGTAGTAAAACTTGCCCCAAACTGGTGGTGGCTGGGCTCTGAAATAAACAGTGGTATACAGAAATTACACACTTCAGCTGTTTGACTGAATGGCACACCTTTGAAACGCACCCAAGATTATTGCTACAAATAGCTTAACGGTTAAAGACCAAAAGAGCAGAGGTTTCTTTCGGGATGCTTCTTTCAAGTCTGCGTTCCTCCTCAGCTGGTGCTCATATCTTTGAAGACATGTTGAACGCAGGTGGTTTGTGTTATATTTTGCAGAGAGGAGCCGAGTTACGTGTTTTGGTATCATATCAAAAGAACTTGTCAGCTGTCCAGACAGTACCCTTGTGAAAAACGAGTGCACTTAAATGTACTGTATGTGCACTTGTAGTGTACTTCAGTTCTTAAACGTACATTTTTAAGAAGCTGGAATTTTATTTAATATAAATTATTCATGAAATAAAAGAGAGATACTTTCATGACTTTGTTTCTTAACACAGTTAAGTACACTTTTAGTACACTTATAATAATGTCAAATTAAAAGTTGTTAAAAAGATAATGATTTACCATCTTTTGTCTTGTTTTGAAGAAGAACACTTAATGTGTTGAATAACATACTAAAGCACATGTGGAGTACTTGTTTATAATTTCACTGTAATGTGTTATTTGATATTACTTTTAAATGTAATATATTTTAAGTGTACTAAATTGCAACTTCATTGCAAATGTGTAATTATAAATATATTTAAATCGATGACACAGAAGTTTTAATATAATATTAAAATGATATTAAAGTATATTTTAGTTTACCATAAATGCTTGGTAGTGCATGAGTAAGCAATGCACTTTATCCAATTACAATTTTTTTTTACAACAGAAGTAATAAAGATGTACTAAAACTATGCATATGTGGGTCAAAAAATTATTTTCTAGTTCATCTAATTGCATTTAATATAAGTTTACACTATAAAGAATTTTCATTTAATTGTAAAAACATGCCGTTAAGTGTCCAAAAACATTACATTAAATAAATATTTCATGTTTTAGTATGTTTTATTTTGATGTTATTTTGAAATAATTTATTTTAATTGTATAGTTGTATGATTTATTTCATGATTAGCTTTTCATTAAACTCACAAACCCACTTACGAACCCAAGATTGGGAAACATTGTGTAAACCTTGTGTACATATAGGCTAAATATAATATAATGTTTCATGCACTTCATGTTGTTAATCTACAAATGCAAGAACACTGATGGATATAACAGCTAATCACAGAACCGTCTTACTGATATCGCATGAGAATCGCATGCAAAATACGTGCATACTTTGTACATATAAGCTAAATGTTTCATGCACTTCATGTTGTTAATTACAACAAATGGAATATATTTTCTAATCTCTTTGTATTTTTATATCAATGTGGTACAAGATTATCCTTTTTAAATCAACGTGATAAACAAGTTAGGTCAAAAGTAATCTAAAAGTAATCAAAAAGTATTCTGATTACATTGCCTAAAATGGGTAATGTAATGGGTTACATTACAAACTACAATTTTTGTCATGTCCTTTGGAATCAGTGACAGACTACAGTTTGTAAGGAATCTAATCAGCACTGAAAATAAGTATGCTAAAGTGTACTTCTTTTTTTAGAAGGATAGGTTTGCCAAAAAGCTGATGAATCCATTGAAATATCATGTGCATGTTTTTTCCAAAGCCCTCCAGGGAACCAATCCATTGAAATGAGGCATGTGTCTCTCTTTTTTCAGGCTAACAAAGCTGTATATTTTGCTGGAGATTCCTGACTATTGCTTCTTCGTGGCACACATTGCATCCCATTTCTTCTTACCACAAACCATCTCCATCATCCCACACCCGTAGTCATCATGACGACCTCTTCTTTACGGCGGCAGATGAAGAACATTGTGAACAACTTCACGGATGCAGAGAAAAAGGTCAGGGAGGCAACCTCCAATGACCCGTGGGGTCCTCCAACCTCGCTCTTGATAGAAATCGCAGACCTGACCTTCAACGTGGTGGCCTTCACCGAGGTCATGGGCATCATTTGGAAGAGGCTCAACGACCACGGCAAGAACTGGCGGCACGTGTACAAGACCCTCACTCTGCTGGAATATCTGATCAAGTCAGGATCAGAGCGAGTGGCCCAGCAGTGCAAGGAGAACATCTACACCATCCAGACTCTGCGGGATTTCCAGTACATCGACCGGGAAGGGCAGGACCAGGGCATGGGCGTGCGGGAGAAGTCCAAGCAGCTGGTGGCTCTGCTCAGGGACGACGAGCAGCTCAAGCAGGAGAGATTGCAGGCGCACAAGACCCGTGAGCGCGTAACGGGAGTCAGCAGTGCCATGGCTTATGGATCTTTACCACCTCCCTATCCGGGACGTCACACCGCTCAGCCCAGCATGGAAGCGGTGTATGGGGAAGAGCATGGCAGGGCGAGGCACTCAACTTCCTCCTTCGACTGTGAGTATGACTGTTCATACTGTTTATGAATGACTGGGATAAATCTGACATGTTCAAGGTCCAGAAATGTAGTAAGGATATCGGTAAAATAGTCCATGTGACATCTCTGGTTCAATTGTAATTTTATGAAGCTACGAGAATACTTTTTGTGCGCAAAGAAAACAAAAATAACGACTTTGTTCAACAATTCCTTCATGTCCACCGCCATTCACGAGCCGCAAATCGTTTTTTTTTATTTTCTTTGCACACAAAAAGTATTCTTTTAGCTTCATAATATTACAGTTAAACCCCTGGGGCCGGATTCACGAAAATCTTCTTAAGAAATAAGTTAGAAATTTCTTAAGATAAATTCCACGAAGTTCGTAAGAATTTTCTTAAGTGCAATTCTTGAAAAATTCTTAATAAGTTTACAAACATCTTGATTTTTTTCTTAAAAAATACGAATTAAAATGTCCTTTATCTGAGTGAATACATGACGCACTGATAAACTCACCCTTTATGGTCTTTTTAAATAAAGATGGCGTCTGAAAGTTGCGTTTGGTGGTAAATGTATTAGTTTGTGTTTAAATGTATATTTCTGACTAACTTTTTGCACTTTTGGTGTTATTTCTAGCGAGAAACCAGTGTTGTAGTAATATTAATTTATTATCACTAAAACTCGTTCTATATTGTTGTAGATCATTAAACCGTTACGCTGCCTCAGAAGCCTGTCCGAACTCAGTTTTGTGAGATGCCTCCGTGCAAAAATGCTGCCTTAAGTCATTGCCTGACAGGGCAGCGAGGCAGAGATCAGCTGTCTAAGTTATCAGATGCAGCCTTTGTCATATTTATAAGCTAAAATAAAAGCATCCAATTAAAGCTCCCTATCGGCTTTTGTAGAGTTGCTACTGAGTTTTGAAGTCAGCAAAAAGTAGCGTCACAAATAGGCTAATCATGACTGATCATTGTTTACATTATCATCCCTGTCTTCAGAAAACTCGTGCACATCCCTATTAATGGTCCTACTATGTATTCTATGTAGCTAATGTTGCTGTAATGCTTAAATATAACAATTAATTTGAAATAACCCAATAAATGTATTAAATCATTCTTGCTGTTTGGGATTTAAGACAAGTCTGGGGCTGTCCTAAATTTAAGAAGTTATTTACGATGATTTTTAAGAAGATTCTTTTCAAGAATTTGAATTCTTCTTAAGTTTTGTCTTAAGAACAATCTTATGAAAAAAAGATACAAATATTCTTAAGAATAATTTTTGTGAATACAAAGTATTCTTAACTTTTTTCTTAAGTTAAAAAATTTGAGGAAAATGACAGTTAAGAAGAAATCTCTTCTTAAGAATGTTTCGTGAATCCGGCCCCCGGTGTCACTATTTTAATGATGTCCTTACCACCTTTCTGGGCCTTGAACGTGTCAGTTGTGTTGCTGTCTATGGTCAGAAAGCTCTCGGATTTCATCAAAAATATCTTAATTTATGTTCCAAAGATGAACGAAGGTGCTATGAGTTTGAACGACATGAGGGTGAGTAATTAAAGACAGAATTTTCATTTTTGGGTGAACTATCCCTTTAACATTGTCTTTTGCTGTTTTGATAAATTTATAGTCTTGATAGTGTTTGTATTGATCCAGAGATCAAGCTTGTATTACAGTATGTGCATATCCAAGTCAATACTGAAATGTGATCAGTAACATAATGATTAGATATGGCCTAAAATTAAATGAAAATGATATTAATAATTACTCATGTCGTTCCAAACCTGAGACGTTCATTCATCTTCGGAACACAAATTAAGATATTTTTGATGAAATCTGAGAGCTTTCGTTCTGACCCTCCATAGACAGCAAGGGTCTTACCACGTTCATTTTTGGGTGAACTAACCCTTTAAATATGGCAACTGGAAGCTTACATTTGCTTGCTTGACATGTGGGAACAAATCTCATTGGAGTTCCTTTGAAGTTTTTGAAACGTCAACGTTTTGGGTAAATGAACTTTGAGTGAAGGGACAGAACATTTTCAGGTTTCATTAAAGAAATCTATTCTGAAGGTGAATGAAAGTTGTACAGTTTTGGAACGACACAAATGTGAGTAAATGATGACAGAATTGTCATTTTTGGATGAACTATACCTTTAATGTTTGTCAGGAGTCAGGACTAGTGAGCACACATTTGTTTCACTTTGATTTCTCTTAAATGGATAGTACTTCCATCCTTCATTGACTGGGGATTTGAAAATGGTTTTATAATCAATCAGCTGCTGAAGTGAACTAAGCCAATGAGGAAAACGTGTACACACACTGTTTACATAGAGAGGTGTATCACACACAGCCTTGTGCTTTTAACCCACATGCCTCATTCTTTTGGAAGTTGCTCTTTTTGTGAGAATGTGATACAGTTTTAATGTAAAGTGCCTCATGAGGGTGTGCATGACTCCATATAGATCTGATCACTTGATGCATGTTAGTTGTAGTCCGGATATGCATCTACATTATTCACGTGTTCAATCATTTACTCACCCTGTGAGGCTCTTTGCTTACTATATGTTAATTTTTGAAGGCTTCAGGTTGATTTTTTGTCTGTGAACAATGTGGTTTTAAAGCGATAGTTCACTCAAAAATGACAGTTCTGTCATGAACTCGCTCTCATGTCTTTCCAAACTATATCTTTCACCTCTTGAACATAAAATAATTATATATTTTTGGAGAACTTTGCACAGCTCATCTCCATGCATCAGTAGTTGCTTGCCCTGCTGGCTTCTTCAGTTTGGCCCACAGTTTAGAAAACTGAAATTGATGAACATTGAGCTGTGAAACCGATGTCATATCAAAACGGTCATAAACACATCAGAGATGTTCTTCCTCTGCACATTTACAGAGAAAAACCCAGTGAAACACAACACATTTTAAGGGAAATAAATCTGTTTAAACATGAAGATTAAAAATGTGAATTACAAGGCTGTTCATAAATGTGTAAGATAACTAAATCTGTTTTTGGATTGTAACTAGGACTGTCCATTTAAAATGCATTATTAAAACAAACAATATGTTTATGTCAACGCTGCCCAGGATGAGTCATTTTAAAAAAATAAATTATTACTGTAACGCAGTAAGTATATACGGGAAGGAAGGAGGCGGGAACCGGCGAACATTCAAACATTTAATGATAAAATAAACAAAAACTTCATTGTTTGTGTGACAGAAAAGGCGGCAGCCCTCACGGACGACTGCCGCAGGTAGTTAAACACAAACTAAAATCCAGGCCTGGTCCTCTCTCCTCTTCCACTGTCTCTGTCACTCCTCCTTTTATTCCTTCCGTAGCTCCTCCGTGGGATTCGAGACCGTGGAGTGGTGCAGTGTCATTCATTAGCATTTACTCCACCGGCCTCGCTCCTTCCCACGGCTCTCGGCCCCGCCCCACTCGTCACATACCCCCATCGCCCCTCGCAGGCCGGGGGGTACTCCCGAGACTGCGCTCTACTCCCCCCCTCCCCCCTCTCCCCGCTGGGCGCCGCGGCGATCTGGGGGTACGGACAGACGAGGCGAGAGAAAAAGACGGAAGGATGAGGAGTGACAGAGAAGAGAGAGGGAGAGAGGAAAAAAAAAAACATCTCGGTTCCGGTTCCCAGACACACTGCCTTCACGCTCGGTCCTCAACCAGCTGAGCGGCTTATTTCACTCGCGTGCCATGCGATGGTACTGGACCTCTTGGTGGACGGCCCGATGCTCATCCGCCTCCTGGCGGACGGCGATGGCTCCTCCGGTCGAGGGCAGCAATTTTTACGGCAGCGAATCCCCCCCGTTCCCTGCTCCTCCCCAAGCATGGCGGATGGCAGCAGGCTTCGGCCTCAGGCGAACGGGGCGACTCCTCCGCTCCCTCTCCGACGGCGCACCCCCCTCGACCCAGGAGCACGGCAGCGAGTCTTCCGTCCACTGTTCTTCTTTTGCTCCAGCACCACCGCCTCGGGCAGCCGCTTCTTCCTGCTGCCCGAACTCCTCAGCACCGCGATTCCCCTCAGCAGCTTGGGCTCTTTGACAGCGTGTCCCTCCTTCCTCCCGGGTTCAGCACCAGTGTAACGCAGTAAGTATATACGGGAAGGAAGGAGGCGGGTACCTCGGCGAACATTCAAACATTTAATGATAAAATAAACAAACACAACAGAATTTTTTAAGCGGCAGCCCCTCACACGACTGCCGCAGTGGTGTGCACAAAAACACAAACTAAAATCCAGGCCTGGTCGAGCTCTCTCCTCTTCCACTGTCGTCACTCCTCCTTTTATGAACGATCCTTCCATATGCAGTGTATGCTCCTCCGTGGGATTCGAGACCGGTGAGTGGCGCAGGTGTCATTCATTAGCATTTACCCACCGGCCTCGCTCCGTTCCCACGGCTCTCGCGGCCCCGCCCACTCGTCATAATCAAAGAAGTTACTATAAGCAAGGATGCATTATTTTTTTTTTAAAAAACAGACCAAAGCAACTGAGCTCCAAGTAAATACATTTATAATGTTGCAAAATATTTCTATTTCAAATAAATGCTTTTCATTTAAACACCAAGTTTCTATTCATCAAAGACTTGTAGCGCATAGGAGATTTCTATCAAAAACATTAAAATATTTACTAACCCCAAACTGGTAGTGTATATGCCATTACTTTCTATTGATCAGCTTATCATTTCTAATTTGTATCTAAAAATAGGCCCTCTCTCGTATTTCGTTTCTACAAGGAACTATTTGACATTTGTTGATCTTCTGAAATCAAACCTTTGATGACATAAGGAGCAATGTGGTTTCACTTTTACTTACAATAAACCAACATATTTGTCATGATGCCAGGTATTTTGGGAAAGTACATAAATTTCCCATCCCGTGTTTCCGTGGGTGCTTAATGAAAAGCGTGTTAATGGTCACCGTTTTCAGGGTCAGATGGTCATGAGCCAGAGTAGATGATGGTAACAGTTGACCTTGTCTGTACACCAGTGCATTCCAGGCCAGACGCGCCATTCAGAGCCACTGTAGTGGAAATGATCGCAACTGGAAACCGGCTCTGGCAGTTTCTGGTTCTTTCCTCTTTTCTGGTCCAGAGCTGTGTTCACTGAGGTGCAGTTCTATCTCCTTCTAATAAATAAATAAATACAGACAAGCATGCGGTCCCGAATTCTGACAGTAAATAAATATTCGCGCTCCGCGGTCCCGAATAAATAAATAAAACATATTTATATAAAGATTAATGTACAGATAAGACAATAGCATGCATAAGATGACTGAATATGTAACACTATATAGTATAATACAAGATTATGAACATTAGTTGGCTTTTTTGAGTTAAATATTATGTTAACCTAATGTTTTCTGTGGCTGAAACGCTGATTGTATGATTAACATGAGACTGGGGATGCAACGATTATAGATTTTGTTGGTACGATTATAGTCTGAGGAATAATCACGGTTTCACGATTATTATGCATTTATTCGCGCTCCGCGTTCACAACATAAAATCACATAAACACTCTCCGCGGTCCCGAACTGATATTAAAGAGTTATTTATTGCTGCCTTTTGAAACAGAAATAACACAGTCCCGAACCAATAATCAGCACAAAATAATAATACTCCCGAAAGAAAAAAAAGTCCATCTCTTCTATTGGAATTAAAAAGGAGACCTCTGCTCTGTAAACATCAGTCAGTATTTCTCTTTTGAAAATAACAAATGGAAAAGATCAGAAATGTATTCATTTTGTATATTCTTTCTACATCCGCGGTCTTTTAGAACCCGAGGAACAGACCTTGGAATGAAATATTTTTTGGCGCTACTGCGTATGAATAATACTATAACAAGGATGATAAATCACAATGCGCTCCGCGGTTCCGAATAAAGTATTATTATATAAGACTAATATTAACTTTGTTCGCGCTCCCGATCCCACAGAGAACACTGTTACTAATGAGGGGAATAAACTGAACTAATATTGTAATCAACTGTCATCCATACTTATTCATTTTAATAATCTTTATTCATCTGATTTTATAAATGGCCTGAGAAAATCATGTCTATTATTGTGGTTTGTGAGATCGAGCTGCCCCACAAACATTTAGGACATAGACTTGTTGTCAACGCTGCCCAGACTTTCATTAATAAAACAGCTTAGATACTGGATCGCTACATTATATTCATCAGTAAAGAGGGGGATAAAATTACTGTTTAAATGACTCAACTCATATCTTCATTGTTTGTGGTGACGCGCAGATGCAGGTAGACTAATTCACATTCATCTCTCTCTGTCTCAGTCTCTCTCTCTCTCTCTCTCTCTCTCTGTCTGAAGCGGGCAGAATGTTAGAGCTAATGAACATCGTGTCAGGTGGTCCTTGCCTTCACGTTGTGTATTAAAATAGTTTATTTCACAACGAGAACAGGTTGGCTAGCCGTGCATTATCCCTCATGTATACTCGTTAACAGCATTTTTTACGGCAATATTTAAATGACACCTGGTCATTCTTGGCGCACCCAAAATGGCCCCACACTATCTACTTCAGAGGTTCTCTGGTGGAAATAAAGGATCACTGTTTGGTTCCTCTGTCATAGTTAATCTAGTGTGTGTAGTCGCCTCCGTGTCTCTGATAAGCTCTGCATTTTAAGCTGGTGCACCGCCGCTAGTGTAACTTTGTTTTCATTTCTCGCAAGCTGCAACAGTTCCTTTCCGTGCAACAGAAACACTCGGTGTAGCGGAGCTTTTACGACATGACGTTTTAAAGCGCGGTTAATAGTAAAACCGGTTAATCGCTGCATCCCTACATGAGAAAGACATTAAGTTGTACTGTTTCCTTCTAATGTTCATTCATGTTTATTTCATGCTGTAGCTAGTGGTAAAGAGGAAGAGATGATCGTTCACATGCTGCTTGAACTGATGCGCTACCGCGTTGTCAAAGAGCATCAAAGCCACCATTTATGGTTTGAATTTTGTAATAAAATTGACAGTACATGAAATATCAATTTTCATATAAAAAGTAACAAAGTACAAAGCTAATTGCTATGCTATGCTATTAAGTTTTATGCACGTATGAACTGAAATCAGCATAGAAAAAGAGCTTGGTTCATCAAAATGAAATTCTATTAAAAAACGAGAAATCAATATAGTAAACCCAGCACTAGTATTTACACTGACATGTTTACCTGTTGTAGTTTGCCTGTGCACAAAATAGACACCGACACAGTCAAACACCACCAGAGAAACAATAATTAAATATCACTGTTTGTGTTTTGGTCAATGATTTTGACCTTACAAACAATTTCTGCTGAAACAAAAACCTAAATTTCACTTGATTATTTTCATGTACTGAAATTTCAGAGCATCACGAGAATACGAAATGGAAATCCTTAATTAACACCATCCAAGCAGCAAGAGCAATTGATAACAGGTGTTAACAGGTAAATAAAAGCTAATATAAACATAAGGAAAAAATGAGATGAGACTTTGCCCATGAGAAGTCCAGCACATGCCACAGATGAAAGATAAAATCATTCCGGGTGGGTTATTATAATGTAAGACCCATCGCCCCTTCCCTGCTCTCCTGCTCCCACACAGACCCTCCATTGTTTCAGCAGCAGAGTCAAACAGGCACAGGGAAAGCAATTCCAGCCCGGGCATGGAACAACAGTGATTTGAGTGCTTGTTTAACATTCAGTGGCGGTGCCAGTCCTTTCTCAACCAAAGCAAGAGGTTGAATCAAGCGTTTTCTCTTTTCTTCCTACCAGCCTCCTCTTCCTCCCCTCATCTGGCCCCAGATCTGGAGCGCGCACGGCCGCAGACGAGCGGAGAAGAGGAACTCCAGCTGCAGCTGGCCTTGACCATGAGCCGAGAGGAGAACGAGAAGGTGAGGTTCACAGAGGTTCACACACACACACACACACACACACACACACACACACACACACACACACACACACACACACACACACACACACACACACACACACACACACACACACACACACCCATCAGGTGTTTTGCTTCAGTATACAGAATTGACCTTCAATGGAGGGAAAGAAATCTCTCAGGTCTTCATTTGTGTTTCAACTATTCATGAAAATCTTATAGGTTTGGAATGACTTGAGTCTGAGTAAATAATGACATTTTCGTTGAATAATCCCTTTAATATGGATAAACTATTAAATCAAAATTGGACTTTTGTAGATTTTTCACAAAAATTACATTAGTTCCATCGTAACAACCCAAATATCTTTATGATTTTGCTTACAGGCAAATTCAAATCTTTTTCTATTATTAATAAAAATAGTATTTCACCAGGTTAGTCCCTCTTTTTTGTCCTTTTCCCATTATATCACTAGGGCTACACTTTATTTGAAGGTGTCATTGTTACAGTGTAATTATACATTTAAGTATTGGGTAATATTAATGAACTAAATGTACTTACAATATGGTTAGGGTTAAGATTAGGGTTTGACTTAGGGTTACTTGCATGTAATTATGCATAATTTACTGTTATTACAATAGTAAGTACATGTAACATGGACACCTTAAAATAGAAGGGTGTGATCCTCACTTGCTTTCAAAAATAAAATCAAAATTAAATTAGCTACTGGTTATGTAATAAACAAGGTTGAACACTATCAGTAGGAAATAAGAAGCAGCAATTTCACGGGGTCTTTAACACTTGAGAGACTGTATGAAACTTTTCCTCTAGTCTGAAACCTTTGATTTATTATATTAAAATGGCCTTTTGTAATGTGCTTCATGGAGGTCACTTGTCTTCAATTAAAAGTTTGTAACAATTCATTATTTGGCTGGAGGCTTTAGTACAGCACTAAATTTCCAATTAGAATGTGGGCTAATGATTTGTTTTTGCAGTGCACTTGAGGTGAGGCCGACATGTTGCGGTCTCCATTCAGCATTGTCCAGAAAGTGCTCAGTCATCATCTGACAGTGTTGCCAGTGTGTGAAGAGAGCGCATTAGCATCCTCACTCACTGATAATGCAGGTCTAAGTGAAGCCACGATGACTCTGAGTGTGTTACTGGACTGGAGCTTTGATCCAGCGCTCATAAATCAGACCGAGTGGAGCTGCTCTGTTGTTCTGGTTGATGTTTAGGGGATATGTGCTAAGCTGGATGTGCAGTACTTTAGTCCAAGGGCCATAAGCCTAGTGTAGTCTTTTAATACACTGTTGTTTAAAAGTTAGCAGTAGTCTGCAAGAGTTTTGGAATGAAGCCTCCAAGGCTGCATTTATTTGAGGAAAAATAGAGTATAAACAGTAATATTGTCAAATATTATTACAATTTTAAAATATCTGTTTTCTATTTGAATATATTTTGAAAAGTAATGTTATTCCTGTGATGCAAAGCTGTATTTTCAGCATCATTACTCCAGTCTTCAGTGTCACATGACCCTTCAGAAATCATTCTGATATGATGGATTTGCTGCTCAAGAAACATTTCTGATTTATCATCAGTGTTGAAAACAGTTGTGTTTCTTCTTTTGTAAAGTTATAACAACGTTACAATTTGTTCTACAACGTAAATTACACACATCCATACACAAAACTAAAAATTTGAAGCAGTTATGTTCATTTTTGGAAACGTATGTTTTTAGTAAGTAACTAGATGAGAATGTTTGTGCTGCAATTTTGTGCAGTTTACATTGTAGAACAAAACGTAAAAGTATCGTCAAGTTATGTTTGCCACAGGCTTTATTTTACTCATAAATTGAAAAACCCCATTATAAAACCTCATAGGATAATCTCGAAGGAACCCGTGGCGAATTACTCTTTTGGGTTCTGACATCATAGTTCCCCCACTCTATTGTCACTGATTCAGACAAAAATGATGTGGTAAAATAATGGAAATGTAAAATGTAAAAGTCTTTCATTTATTCCTCTGATGAATAACAGTTAGCATGCTAACAGCACAGCTACTGTACCACTTTTGTTCATGTGAGCTATAACTCGATTGGCACTCAGGTTCATTTGCTTTTCACTAACCTCATTCCTCTTCTCCTCCAGCCGGTTCCTGCTGTGGACATTGATGAACAGACGCAGCTTCAGATCGCAATGAGTCTCAGTAAGGAGGAGGCGCACAAGGTACTGCAATCTCAGGAGTCACTGCTACACCTCCGCTTCATTCATTAGTTGCCCAGTAGTTCAGTATGTTGTGAATGACACTGTCTGTATGTTGTCTGATTGTATCTCTCTAGCCAGCTCCTCCTCCTCCTCCTGCTGCTGTTCTGGACATGGATGAAGAGGCACAGCTTCAGCTGGCCCTCACTCTCAGTAAAGAGGAACATCAGCAGGTACGACCCTGGATCATGAGCTGCAGAGATTAATCAATATTGTTAAATGTTTCAAGAAATAGTTTCCTACATCTAAAAGTACCATAATCATTAGAAGACTACCATGGGCGTGATGATAATATGGCAATTTTTTTAAGTTCTACCCTCAATTGTGGAAAAACACAAATAGTTATTTATTATGTAGTTATTTACAAAGCTTTTTTAGCAGCATTTATGTAGCTTGGCAACCCTTGTGAATAAGAAGTACACTTTAGCATGCATTTGAGCAAAATATACTTTAAAAGAATATACTGAAGTGTGAACTAGGGGTTGCACATACTAGTCAACTAGTCAACTTCAGTGCTCTGCCATGACGCTTTAAGCTTGAAGTCGACTAGTCGCTGGTCCTATAGAGGGCGCAATAGGATAATAAATCCACATTTACGCTTCGTTTCCAAACAGTTAAAATTACAAACTAATTCATACTCTGAATGCGCTCCACAAGACACGTGTGATTATATTACTGGATGCTGGAAATTGAACGGCAGAATGCACGTTTTAAACAGCTTATTGTACAGGTAAGTTAATCACGTTCTAATCTAATGCACACACATAGGCTACAGACAGTAGCGCGTACAATACATCACGCGCAGATCACGCTCACACTCACAGAATCATCATTCAGCGCGGAAATGTATTGTCAACACTGTTATGTGATTTCTCTGTAAAATATCTTAGAAACTGAAAAGTTCAAGCATATATTTCTTAATAACTAAATCCCACAGCTTCACTACTAGTAGAGAGACGCTGCCAGGTAGAATTAATTCACACACGCAACCGCTCTCACTAATGCATTCATTCATATGAATGTAATCTTTACTGTACTACTTATCTGCATCTGATTTAGAACAAGCAGGAATCTGTGAGAAATATAACGACCCAAAGACTAAAGAACTGATAAAAATAAGCTGTTATGGGTGCAATAGTCATGTGGGCAGCGCTGTGTCATATTTCATAGCTGTGCACAAGGTGTTTGTCACAGCTCCAGACTTATTTGTTCATTAATGACGTCATCAGTGACTAGTCAACTTCGACTTGACTTTCATCACATAAAAGTCGACTTTAAAAAATCAGAAGTCGTTCCCCTAGTGTAACCCCTAGTGTGAACTGAATGTAATGTTTTCAGACACTTAATTGCTGTTAAATATATTATAGTTTATATTTATATATGCTAGTATCTGAATTGTGAGTGCTTTTTTGACCCACTTATGTAGGACTTAAGTACATTTTTACATGTAATTTCATAAGTACTTCTATTGTCTTTTAAATATAGTTAAAGTGTCCTGCTGAAAGTATTGATGATCATTTAAATTGACTAAAATATACTTTAATGTAATTTCTATTACATCAACAAAAAGTGCACTTTAAGTGTGTTATTACATAGTAATAACAGTGTGCGTTCAAGTAAAATAAAACCTATTTCTGTTTAAACCATATAGACGTTTATGATTTTAAAAATATCAAACCATTTTTAAGAAGGCAAATGTCACAGAATAACAGGGTTGAACAGAAAGTGAGTTACAAATTCTACATTTTCTACAAAATGCATAATGCTCTTTCCTCTATTTTGTAATATGGTGTATTATTTATCTGAAATTCTTATGACAAATTAGTTTTTACAAATAGTAAAAAAAATGTTATTAATTATACACTATCAGCATCTAAATTTACTTAAATTGTTATGATTCATGTATGAAAACATTTTGTAATATGATTTTGATTTACATTTTCCATGGTAATGCAGTGTCTGATTTTAAAATGTCTTTCACAGGATACATTTTGATTTTTTAAGATTTCTAAAGCGTGATAGGGAAAAAGGCAACGAAAAAATACTTTTTGCGACAAAGGTCAGAACTCCTGTAATTATATATATTTTTGAGGTGCACTCTTGTCATAAATTAATCTATTAATGTTCCTGCATAATTTGTAACGAAAAACAGCAGCATTTAGGAGTCTTAGACCTTTTCAACGATATATAGTTTGTTAGGATTAGATTAGGATTTATTTGTAATATAGTGAAGTAAGCTAGGCGTCCCACTGAGTGGACGGGTGACAGTTAAAAGGTTAAAAAAAAAAAAAATACTTTGCATTACACACTATCAGCATCTACCATTATGTTAAGAATTTGTGTTCAGAATTTTCTATTGTTAATTGCATCAGTATTAGGTCAAGGAGACAAAAATGGCCATACTTCAGCTGTGCAAATCTGTATCAACCTTTCAATTGCACACAGTTGCACAAGTATTTGCACCACAATTGTACTTTTTTATGAATCTCACAAGTATCCTAGAGCCGGCATTTTATGATGGAATCAGATTTTCCTTGAGTTCTTTGAGTTAAATGTACTCAGAAAACATGCTGTAATTTTTTAGAACTCAGAACATCCGTTCCAAACCAAAAGAACCATTTATTGAAACTAACCTGCCAAAATAAGAAAAAGCTGCTGGTTTTGCAGGCAGTATTCAGAGGGAGAAAGGCATCAAGGCATAAAGGCCTCACATTTTCGTAACATACTGTCTGCTCAGATATCTTGATCTGGTTGTTTTTTAAGGCAGCAGTACATTACATTAGTTAAATAGTTTATAACTCATGATTCAATTTCTGCTTCGAAAAATACCCCCACTGTAGTCATTCAATTATTCATTTGGTTGTCTGTCAGTTAAATTTGTTCTTGATCATTACACAAGATGTCATGGTGTGTTGGAAGTGAATTTAGTCCAGTCCAGACCAGTTTCCTCAGGAGGTGATTTCATACTAAAACACTACCTGTTTAGTCACTAACTGGCTGGGTGTAACGGTAGCCAACTGTGGCGAAATGAAGAACACGGAGACAGGATAAACTCAAAGTAAATAGTCTTTAATTCTCCAAAACGGGGTAACACAAGGCAGACAGAGACACACAGGAAGCACAACATCAACATACAATAACGGATGCTGGACAATGAAAAACACAGGGCTTAAGAACACAGGACTAAACGAGATAAGTAATCAAACACAGGTGGAACTGAATTAACTAAATGGGGACAGGAACAGGAACAGAACCAAATATCGGCATACAAGAGGGAAAACTAGGTCATGGGGAGCATATAAGACAAAAAAAACACACCAACACAGGAACACAGAGGCTTTGGAGGCCTATAGGGACAGACTTACAGGAAGGAAGGCCTCCAGTGCGGTACCCGTTCCAGGACCCAAGGTGGAGCAGGCAGTCCGGGTAGCCATTACGGAGCAGGGAACTCAGGAGGCCATGGCGGCATAGGCAGTCGGGAGCCATGGGGGGACAGCCTCCATGGTCTTGGCCTCGACTCTCGGCCCAGCTTCTACGGCTGGAGCCCTATAACCCCCCCCCCAAAAAAAAACATGTGAACATTATTGGTCCCCGAGGCCCTCCATGGGCCTGATCCGGGGACTGGAGCCCTCTCTGGGCTGTATTCGGGGAATGGAACCCTCTCTGGGCTGAATTCGGGGACTGGAGCCCTCTCTGGGCTTGATGTAGAGCAGGAGCTTTATCTGGGCTAAACTCAGGAACTGGAGCCCTCTCTGGCTAGATTCGGAATCTGAGGCCCTCTCTGGGCCTGATGTGAGAACAACAGCCAGCTTTGGGCTGGATGTGGAGAGAGGGCCCTCTCAGGGTTAAGCTCAGGAACCACTTCCATAGAGGCAACAGGAGAAGCAAGCAGCTTAGGAATGGCCTATGTGGCCATGACAAGAGAAGCAACCAGCTTCAGACGAGCCTTTGTAGACATGACAAGACAGACAGGAATTTATTTTCTGGACAAGACAAGACTTATAAGCACGGTTTCAGGGGACATTACTAGACTCTGGTCAGGGGATAGAGCCATCTCTCGACTCTGGTCAGGGGAGCCATCTCTCGAGCAGGGCATCTCTCAGGGCTAGAGCCATCTCTCGTAGGCCATCTCTCAACTCTGGCTCTCTCAACTCTGGTCAGCTAGAGCAACTCTGGTCAGGGGCTAGAGCATCTCTCGACTCTGGTAGGGGCCAGAGCCATACTCTGGTCAGGGGCTGGCCATCTCTGCTGACAAGCCTCTTTCCTCCTCCTGATTCCTTCTTTGGTTTGGGGTGAGGGTGATTGCAGCTGTCAGCTGAGGACTTAGGGGTACAGCGGCTGGTGGGCTTGACAACGGAGCGGCCAGCGGGCTTGACTTCGTAGCGGCAAGCGTCATGGAGAGCACATGAGACAGAAAAACACACCAACACAGGAAAACACGACTGACACTGGGCAGCAAAACAGGTTTCAGACCATAGTGAGGATATATGGAATACATTGGATCATTTTATTATTTCTGATACAAAGAAGTGCTGTTGAACATAAAAAGTGCAGTTAGTCCGTCAAACCCTGTGCTGTTCCCAGTTGTATGTAGCACCTAAAGCTCTGCATATCCCAACATTAGGAAGACTCCTGAAGTCTTTTTTTAACAGCATTCATGGTCATTTATGTTATGTCAGTGCATATTGTTTGTCACAATGTAATGAAGCTGTGAAAAGTCTGTTATTGAAGGATGGGGGAATTTAAAATGTTTGAACTCAACAACAAACATGCATTTTGCCAAAAGGAGAACATAAAGGTTCATGAATTGCCTTTTTTATTATGTTATACTGTTCTCTGAGGTCAGTATAATGTCTTCTTATATGTCAATATATGTTATATATATATATATATATATGTGTGTTTTTTTGTTTTGATTTCTCAGTTTATGATCCCTTTAAGGGTCAGCAAGGGGTTGAAAATGGTAATTTAAAACGAACTGTTCATATACAACTAAATTAAATAATGTAGAAAGTATAATAGGATGACTGTGCGTACCTCTGAGACGTCTTTTATGTCTGTTGGTTTCTAGGAGGAGCGAAGCCGGCAGGGAGACGAGTCGTTGCTCCAGAAAGCACTTGAGGAGAGCAAACGAGAAATGGAGGCCAAAGGAGGAAGAGTATGAGACTCTTTTAACCTGTTCGGATCTTTATAAGCTCATATAAATGATTCTACTGCATGCATTTATTAGGAAAAGATAACCAAACGGACAAATTATGTGTAGCCATTTCTACTGTTAATAAGTAGACAAAGATAAAAACAGACATTGACACAGACAGGTACAGTGAGGTGTGGACCACCATTCTGCTGCCTTTTAGAAGCATATGGGGAAATGTTTTACCTCTACTGGAGAGCACTTAATGTGCTTTGTCCTGTTAATTGAAGCTGGTTCATTTTTAGTTTGTCACATTAATTCAAGGTGCCGTACTGCAGCTAAATATCCCCATTGCAAGCTTTTTGTGAACGCCTGTGTATAGATGCATGCCGTATTGACCTAAAAAAAATATTTTTGAATGTGCTGAAAGTGCTTTTCTGTCCTTTCGTTTGGCAGTCAGCCATGCTGGATCTTGCAGATATTTTTGCTCCAGCTCCTGATTTGCCCTCTGCTGCTAATTCTTGGGATTCACCCGGAGGCCATAGTGGCTTAGCCCAGGCTGGTCCTCTGAGGTCTGACCCCTTGGATAGTCTAGGTAAGCTAATATGATTGTATATCAGCAATTTATATTTATATATTTATATCAGCAATTAAAGGTCCAATAAGTATTGTTTGAAAAATATGTTTAAAATAATAAGGTGCTTTCATTTTGTGTAATACTCTACATAAGATGCTGTTATTGTGGCTACCTTGTTTAAATCACAAAACCATTTTTTTTTGCCACACCAGCCAATGGGTTTTGAACTCAGGTTGCCTTCACATAAGCAAGATAATGCAACATGATCATTATTTTGAGTTAAAATGACATTGTTTCCCCTTTGACAGAGGATTTTTTAGCACAGGTCTTGAGCCAATCGGCACATCATATAAATTGTTTTGTTTCTCATATCCTTAAAAGCTGCTGGCAAACTGGAGTAAGAATGAATTTACTTGTCATAGCCAGTTTTACTTGTATTTGGACTCTTTCAGTTTCCAAAAGAAATGAATCATGAGTGATGAATATGCCTGTGAATAGGGATTAGTATAGGCGTTCCTCAATGACACTGGTAACCAAAATGTTTGCTGCAACTACACCAATGGCTCTTAACCTATATGACGCCAAAGCTCCCCCAAAATATTACAGATACTTCTGCTATGAGCTGAGCTGCTCATTCCTAAACTTTTTATGTACGGAAACTAAAATAATTAAAATCCGTAATTCCAGTAAATGAATGTTCCTCATGGTTTACACTTTTTATTACCATGTTTCTAGGCATTACAGTGGTAGAGCGTTTTTAGCAGTTAAAATGCAAAGGGTTGTTTGGGTTTTAGCATTTTAAACTTCTATCCCTGTGGCTCAGGGAACATTGCATTAGCAGCGCAAAGGTTGTGGGTTCAATTCCCAGGGAACACACATACTGACAAAAAAATGCATAACCTGAATGCACTGTAAGTCGCTTTGGATAAAAGCGTCTGCTAAATGTAAATGTAATGGATGTTTGAGACTAGTCAATTAGTTGACCAAAGTCTGCTATTGAAATTGTAAATACTAGTAATTTGCATTGCATTACATTTTTTGTGCACAAATTAGAGGCTGACATTTTTTTCGGGAATCCCACGGGATGGGAAACAAAATCGCTACGAATCACGTTATTGGGACGGACAGGAAAAAAAGTCAGCGGGAGTGTGCGGGACCGGGAATAGTAATGATACCCAACTTTATACACAAACATACCTTTTATATAAATAAACTATAAACTGACCTAGCCTAATACAATCTTTCAAATCTGTGAAGACTCTATGTTTATTTGTGTGCACTCAGAATAACAACGAAATGCTTCTGTAAAGTAATTAAAGTAAACAGGATGCGCTTCTGCCGTCTAGGTCTCTGTGAACTTGAGCGCGAAACTCCGTGTATGAAAAATAGTGAAATGTCTACTTTCAAATGAAAAAAATTCAAATAGCCTAGAAAACGTTTATGTTAGTATGGATGATTTACATGAAATGTAATGTGTGTGTGCATTGATTAAGCTGGTTTTCAGTTCAATATATAAGACGTTCTAAAAAGTGTTTTTTGGATTTGGGAAAACAACATCCACTCCCGTGTCACCCTCTAGCACAAGTATGCTTTGTTTTCTTCCTTTCTTTAATTTTTTTTTTTTTTACTAAGGCCATATTTAAATTACAGCAATGTTAATGTTACATTTTTAAATTAATATGTCGTTCTAAAAAGTGTTTATTTGGAGCAGAAAACAGCATCCTTTAATTTTACCTCAGCTCACATGCATTCGTTTTATATGACAAGCGTTTCTTGCTATTTTGCCGTCTGTCATGGGTCATGTGCACAGGTACTTTTCAAACCTGGACGCACAGGACTCTCTGGAGGTTAATGTGGTTCAGCATGATATTTCATGAATTTTATTCATAGATTAAGTAGGCTACTTCAAATGGATTGCATAGAAGACTGTCTTCTAGGGGGTTGTTAGAATAGTAATTTACAAAATGTCTGCTTAAATTTGAATTAGTTGTCTTGCACGTCCCTATTTTAAACCTTGTTTTGCCTTATGTTAAAAATACTAAGCAGTTATTCGTCCCTTTAGTAGTGTGATGAGGCCCCCTTGTGGACCACTGATCTACTCTGATATGTGTCAGCATGAAGCTCAAAACCACTGTTGTTTCGGCCAGTGAAACATAAACCAAACATTACTTGGTGCACCTTTAAGCAAAGTGAATGTAAATTTTGCATCAATATTGCCTTAATAATACTGCATTACTAATCTGAACTCAGAGCCCAGCTCTTTA
Organism: Ptychobarbus kaznakovi; assembly: GCA_027422405.1. NCBI lineage: Eukaryota > Metazoa > Chordata > Actinopteri > Cypriniformes > Cyprinidae > Ptychobarbus > Ptychobarbus kaznakovi. The sequence goes on from CM049807.1 coordinate 22,283,084, forward strand.
AGCCGTCAGCATGGAAGCTCATGGATGGCACCACCGGCATCAAGTGTTCGTTCCCAGCCTTGGCCTCAGCGACAGACACATCCTGACCCATGGGACGCCCCTCAGAGCGCCTCAAGCCCTGTGCCAATGAGTCAGACCTGGATCTCCCCTGCACGTGGTACAAACTTCACCTTCTGTTATCAATGTAGATTTAATCACTGGTCATAACTAAAGATGCTAAATATACTAAATACACTAACTGAAGATGCTGTTCATTCTATGTAAGCCCAACCATTTTAGATTTGTTGTAAATTCTGTAGGAACTGGAGTGGACCCCTTTTCTCTCCTAGTAGCAGATAAACAAGGATCTATTGGCCCTCTCAAAACCCCATCCCCTCGAGCAGGAAGTCCCTCAGGCAATCACAATGACTCTGTTCTTCTTAACTGATTTTCTTTCTATTTATTTTAATATATTAATATTAATAATCCCTTATTGCACTTATTTGTATTTTTTGTGAATAGTTTGATTTTATGTCATATATAAGTATTTTATATTTACCATTCAAAAGTTTGGGGTCTGTAAGATTTAGTTTTAAAGAGATTTATGCTTTTATTCAGCAAAAACACATACAGTTGATCAAAAGTGACAGTAAAGACATTTACAATGTTATAAAAGGTAAACTTTCTATTCATAAAAACCTGCATGAACAAGAAATTCATCATTGATACTTGAGCAGCATCACATTTAGCACACATTACATGAAGACATAATGACATATTTTACAATATTGCAGTTTTTTACGGTATTTTTGATTGAATAATTATTTTAAAAACATAAAAATTGAACATCCCCTGATCGTTTGAATGGTAGTGTGCATTTTGTAGTTTATTTATTTTACTTACTTACCTACTTACTTTTATGTTTTATTCACATTTTTAGATGACGATCTTTTTGATGAGGCTATGGATGGAGGTCAGGCAAATATAAATGGTCATGGTAGTCCTGAGCCTTTTGATATGTCTTCCCTTGGTGAAGGTCTACCAAAACCAGCTCCTCGAACCTGCCGTGCACCAGAGGCGTTTCTGGGTCCCACCGGAGCTACACTCGTCAACCTGGATTCTTTGATTCCCTCCAAACCGCCTTCCAAGAACTTCAACCCGTTTTTATCAGGTTAGAATCAGAATCACAAAGAGCTTTATTACAAGTGTGTTTGCACACACAAGCAAATTGTCTTGGTGTTAGGAGCTTGAAAGTACAAACATAGTGCAGACAACATATAATTAAGGTAATAAACAACAATAATAATGAAGATAATAGAAAATAATTATGAATAACAATATTAATAAAATTTAAATATACAGAAAATCTAAATTTCCATAGAACTGTGAATGTGCATGTGTCCTATGTACAGATGAATGTTTGATGAGTTATTTACAGATGTACAGTACTGGGGTGTGTTTAGTGTTGTTCAGGTGGGATATGGCCTGGGGGTAAAAACTGTGTCTGGCTGTTTTGGTGCTCAGTGATCTGTTGCGCCGGCCAGAGGGCAACAGTTTAAAGAGAGAGTGGGCTGACTGTGAGGGGTCTAGTGACTTTCTTAGCCCTTTTCCTCACTCTGGAGGTGTAAAGTTCTTGGAGGCTGGGCAGAGGGGCACCGATAATCCTCTCAGCAGTCCTGACTGTCCATTGTAGTCTTCTGATGTCTGTTTTGGTAGCTCAGCCAAACCAAACAGTTATAGATGAACACAGGACAGACATCTGACAGATGGCAGAGTAGAACTGTTTCAGCAGCTCCTGTGGCAGGTTGAGCTTCCTTAGCTGGCGGAGGAAGTACAGCCTCTGCTGGGCATTTTTCGCAATAGAGTCAATGTGATTGTCCCACTTCAGGTCTTGAGAGATGGTGGTTCCCAGGAATCTGAATGACTCCACTGCAGCCACAGTGCTGTCCATGATGGTGAGTGGGGGGAGCAGTGGTCTTTCTCCTGAAGTCCACGATCATCTGCACAGTTTTAAATGTTTAGCTCCAGGTTGTTAAGACTGCACCAGACAGCCAGCTGCTCATCCTCCTGTCTGTAAGCAGACTCGTCTCTGTCCTTGATGAGGCCGATGACTGTAGTGTCGACCGCAAATTTTATGAGCTTCATAGTGGGGTGCTTTGAAGTGCAGTCATTTGTGTAGAGGGAGAAGAGCAGTGGGGAGAGATCGCAACCCTGAGGGGCACCAGTGCTGATGGTGAGAGTTCTGGATTTGAGTTTGCCCAGCCTCACTAGCTGCTGCCTGTCTGTCAGGAAGCTGGTGTTCCACTGACAGATGGAGGTGGGCACATAGAGCTGTATCAGTTTGTCTGAGAGAAGGTCAGGCATGATAGTATTGAAGGCCGAGCTGAAGTCCACAAATAAGATCCTTGCGTAATTCCCAGATTTGTTGAGGTGTTTGTGGAGAATGCATCATTAACAAACTTCTTGTTGTAACGTGTGTCTAAATCCATAACATTTTAACTGATTTCTGACTCTTTCCCATTTAGGAATAACTGCTCCATCGGCCTTTAATCCATTCCAACAGGAAACGCCCCGTCTCACACTAAATCAGATGCGCCCCAGCTCCACATCTCCTATACCCACATCCCTCCAATTTAATGCCTCTCTGCCCATGGCTTCCAGCAACCAGCCCAGCTCCCTGCCTGCTACCTTCTTACAGTCTGCGCAGGTCCCGCCGCTGGTCACCAGGCACCTGCCACAGCCGCTGCTACCCCTCTCAACAACATCCATGCTTGGAGATCCAGACCAACACAATCAAAACCCGTTCCTATGAGCAGATCTAAACAAGCTTTTGAAATGACAATTTAACCACCGACTTGACTTAAAACTGGAACACACTTTTATAATATCTTTACTTATTTCACAGCTTCCTGGTTTTTCTCTATGCAGTCACTCGCAAGAGGCGTTCACACATACATTGGTTTCCACGTGACAAAAATCAGTCATCTTCAACAATGGTGACAAATGGAGAAGCTATGTGGCCATATACAGTCATGTGACAAAGTTGAGAAAAGTAAAAAAATTATGCAAATAAGCAGTCATGTAATGTGGAGACCAATAGACACTGATGCACACACGATCCGTGTGAGATACTGTAGTGAGTTTCAGTAAGATGGAGAAGTTGGTTAAAGTCCAGACCCACCAAACTGACATTGAAGAACTAGTTGCAAAAAAACAATAACTTTTGTCAAGTCCCAGACACAGCAAGCCAATGTCCAAGAACTAGCAGTAACAAAAACCAACTGAGTCGTCACCTAGCGTTGTCTGCGTCTGGACCAAAAATTTGCGTTTGAACAGATTACAAAGTATCTCCACACCAGCAGGTGGCAGTAGTCTGTATTTATTATTCACAAAAAATACTGGAAGAGCTATGACTGTTAATATAAGCCTTCTGTATGTGCCCTCCTGACTTTGTTGTTTGCTTGCCCTCATCACTTTAGTTTTTATCTTGTGCATTTTATAACGTGCAAATAGCCAAAATCCGTCAACTCCAGAAATTCTGTTGACTAGTCAAGTTAAATGTATTTATATAGCACTATACTGCTTCAAATCAGCTTCACGGTAATAAACAGAAATATAACAGTCTTACCTTGTAAAATTGGTTAATTAGAAAATTAAAGGGATAGTTCACCCCAAAATGAAAATTCTGTCATTAATTACTCACCCTCATGTCGGTGTAAGATATTTTTGATGAAATCCGAGAGCTTTCTGACCCTGCATAGACAGAAACACAACTGACACGGTCAAGACCCAGAAAGGTTGCTAGCACATCGTCAAAACAGTCCATGTGAACTATTCTTTTAATTTCAGCTGTATAGCTTTACAACAGTGCCATTATTCAGCTCCATTTAGTTAAATGTTGATTTACGATGCAGATCCCATCGCCAACAGATGTTCAATGATGACCTGGGCATTGGCTTGGTGTGACACGGCCGTTAAGTCCCTGATATACTTCAAATTGGAATCAAAAGACAAACTGATGTCATTTCAAACAAAGTCAGGACAAAACAAATTCGTTTACAGTTTGTTTTAAGAGTTCAAAACAGCTTGCCAAAGCAAAGCTTTCTGGAAGATTCAGTCCAGCTATTAAACACATTTGAACTACCATTAGCCCATGGCTATTACTAAGATTAATAAGTAGATGTGGCTCTGAGGCTCCGCCTTCTTTAACATGGATATCTTCTCTGGTTCATCTCTTCTGTTCAGTCCATCAAGGTCAGACGTCCATTACTAAAAAAAACATGAACACACTGGAGATCTGCGTTATACTAGAAATTTAGTTGAAAGCTTGCAACACATATTTACATATTCATCTAAATGCGCTCCCAGCATGGTGGGTGGCATTTAAGATGTTCCCTAAAAATATACCGCTGTTCAGGTATTTCAAACGTCTTTTTACTCCTAAGTGAAGAACGAAAAATACCTTCGATGTGAGTATATCAATGTCTTTACTGTGAGCAAGTTAACAGCTCTTTATATTGTCTCTGCACATATAAAGGGTTAGTTAAAACACTTTACTGACCTTACGTCCCATTTGTAATTGGATTTTCAAAAGATTTGGCCAGTTGTGCAGCCCACCAATAACGTCCAGCAAGAAGAACATCCACAGTGACCACCAACACAGCCACTCGATGACCTCCAGTCATAAATCACTGTATGTGTGAACGCCCTTGAACTATAATCATGTGTGAATGTCAACTATGCATTACATGGCAATACAGATTGATGTCGGCTTTATAAGAAATGACAAATCAATGGCACAATTTAAAGGTTAAGAATATTTAGCATCAGTGTAACCTTTGAGTATTATAATAGTTTTTGGAAAGGATAACACTTGTTACTCGTCCCATAAAACCCAGTGCATAACCAAGCACAAGTCCAACGTCTCTCATACAGTTTTTAATCATGTTCTCTGATTTCCTGCAACAATCTCTAGCTCTGCTTTAGTGTCCCTTTATTGGTCTGGAGTATCTGATGACTTTCAATGCTGTCCTTTTATTTCCTTGACATGACTGGTATCTGTGGACAGCCGATCGCATCCCGATGGGTCACTCACACCAGAATGACTGATAAAAGCGACTAAGATTTTGGGGCCAATAATTTAAGCAGCAAAATGTAAAGTATAAATAATGATTTTGTAATTTTGGGCATTGACTGTTGAATGAAAAGACCTCCAGCAAGAGAATGTACTTACCGTGGTGTTCAGATTGAATTGATGCCACATACTAACAGAATGTGAGACTGTTGCACATCAAATACAAGGATGAAGATGAAAATGAATGACACGTCTGGTTTGTGTTTGTTTATGATTCACGCTCTCTACCTTTGGACTGTCTTTTCTTACATATACGAAAACAATGCAAGTCAAATATTTTGGACGCATATACTCATAATTTATTCTATATTCCACATTTTAGAAAACTATGAAATAACACAAATTGAAGAATTTAAATTGTGTGACCAAAATGTCTCATATAGCCTATACTACATGCCATAATCACATAGGGCTATTTACACATGTTTTTTTGGGGGGGTATTGTCTTGTAAACATGCAGTAGACAGACTTGCTTGACCATTGCACTCACCCTTTTGCTTCTTATGCAGTAAAGTCTTACACCTTTCTAATAACATGGCACTTAAATTAAAATCTGTTGGAACTTTTAGAAAAGGCATCTCTAGATATCACAACCCCCCCCCACACACACACCCCACATTTCACTGCCCTGCGTGACATTTCTTCTGTTGTTTCTCTATGTAAACTTGCTCTAGACTGAAGGTTTCCAAATTAGGATCTGTGGGCCAATGTTAGCCCCTGATACCCTTTGATTTGACCCGTCATATCATATCATAAGAGTCATAAAAAAACATTGCCACTGAAGGATATATTAATTTCTAATTAATCTTTTTAACATTTATATTTGCATTGAGATGCAGAGAATATAACTGAATCTAATAAAAAAAAAAAAAACATTACTCTGAGCTCTCAAAGTCAAATTTCGGCCACTCTTAGTAAACACTTTGTGCTCCTCTGCTCTAGATGGACCTTTGCACTTATGCAACTTGTGCAAGGCACAGTTCTAAAAAAGCAGCGTTCAAATTAAAATAAGTTTAACTTGTTTAAAGATTGTCTGTAGACAGTTTTTTTTTCATTCCACTGCATTCTTGCATTATACTGCATTGTTTTTCTATGCAAATATATGCTAGATGGAAGTTTAATTGTGTATTTTTAGCATCTCGTACATGAGACAAAATTCTAAAATTGGCGCATTCAATATATATATAAAAATTCAGCTTTTAAAAAAAGTGTTTATAAAATGTTAAGATCCGGTCCTGGATTCTGATTTGTCGAGCCACGTTCGAAGCTGTTGTAAAATACTCTACAAACATACACCTCTTTGTTTCTGCATCTGTGTGTTGCTTGGCAACCACACTGTTGCGACCACAATCGTTTCTGAGGAACTACATTGTTTTTGTGAAACCTTGCTACGTATATGGAACAACCGTTTTATAAAAGCAATAAGCCCCGTGAAGCCGTGATTTATAGTTAATTTATAACAGCTAAGGGGACGCCCCGCGAGGTGCTTAAAAACGCCCCTTACCTTTTATAAATTCACTTTAAATCACGGCTTCACGAAGGCTTATTGCTTTATTCTAGATCTAGCCTTTTCTTTCCCCATTCCACTGCCCCCATCTCATGTTTATCAACGCAAAATCATGTTCTATGTGAACGGCTGCTTATACTGTAGTTTAGATTCTTTAAAGAAACGCAATATTCCAATACTCCAAACAATACTTTCTTCGGTGGGACACATGAGATATGAGAGCTTAGAGTGGCGCTTTTATTGTGTGGAAATGAACTTCATAATAAACTGTTAAACAGAGCACAGGAAGTCATACGGGTTTGAAACGACATGACGGTCATCAAAAGTCCTCCAGTTCTTCTACATTTTTCCACAGCTGTTTCTCAGATGAGTGTGTTTGCACAAACATGTGGCGTGGGACTGATCTGAGCTCACACAGCACTGAGAGGACTGAACATCACAAGTGTATCTTCACGTCACGTTTGTCTGATGTTTGTTTACTGTGACGTGTGATCTAATATTAGCTCACAGTTCTCTGCACTCATCTATCCTGTATCCTGAGAGCGGTTTGAAAACAGCCAGCTGAGCAGCTCCTGAAGGCCCTGTCCGGAGCGAGCGCTGATCTCTAGTGTTGAGATCGACTGAGGCGCAGTTTTAATAACGTCCTCCATCCTGAACAACGCCTTCAGCTCCACAAGAGACATGGTGCAAGGAAGATCCCTGAGGAAAGAAGTGGAGTGAGGAGCGATAGGTTAGTGCTGGATTTATTCAGTTAAATCTTCAAGCGCGAGTGAAGTCAGCTGACCTCTTGTTGAAGAGTATGAGTACAGCAGCAGACTGCAGCGGCTCCGCAGAGAGAACAGACAGCAGCTGGACACAAGACGACGAGATCTGGACAATGTTGGCACAGTCCACCACAAACTGAGATCAGTTAAGAACAGATGGATATCAGACATGAAGAGAAACATGATCGCATTGTAAATGTACCTCCAGTCTCTCTCAAGGACTCTTTAAAGAAATGAAGAGAAATACAGACAACATCCAGCCAGACAAAAAGCTCCATCTTCTGCCAAAAATCTAATTTCTCTTATATTTTGATTTATTTTCTATCTTTTTCTGTGTCACATTTAACTTAATATTTCTTAATTTTATTCATAATTTTTTCTTGAAATGTCACAGGGTAAAATCAGACGGACCTTCTCTTGTAAAGCAAACACAAAATGGACTGCTAGCTGATGGAGAGTGAACTTCTGACACTCACTATAACAGATCTGCAATCTGAGAAGTATTTTGGCCAAATGGGCCCCATACAGCCTCCCAGCTCTCGAACCGTTATCTTCCTCTTCTGGAGGATCAGGTCTGTGAGGTTGGTGCCAACCTAAAAAAAAACACACATCACGTTTACTGCTACAGTATAATGGGGACATTACTTATAAACGTGACTTATTATATAAATGGGGACTTCTATTGTTTTATATACAGATAGTTATAGATTTTATAAGCTAATCCTAACCCACACCCTAACACTCACAGAAGACTTTCTGCATTTTTACAATTAAAAAATTTTTTTATGCCAGTTTTACAAATGATGTCCCCAAAGGGCAGATTTTAGAGATTTTGTCAGGTTTATCTAACTTTTGGGAGACAAATCTGTCCCCAAAATATGGCTATGGACACACACACACACAATATTAATATTTTTTATTTTCACAAACAAACTTTTTTTTCTGAATTGTCAGCGTATTTTTTACCTTTATTATCAGTTATATCAGTAAAAATGCACATTAATAAAATATTGTAATATATATATATATATATCTTTTTGTGTACAATTGTACATTTAAGATGACGTAATGTACTAAAACCTTAAATATATTAATCCTGGTATCATGTTTACAGATTATTAAACTAAACTAAAAATCATCCTCCGTTCCAGTGACTTCTCAACATATGTGTGACTGCAACACAATCTGATTTATTTTATCTCTCAGACACACTGTTTATCTCATATATTGTCTGAAATCTTAGAAAAGCTTTGTTTTGCTGTCAGGGCATCATTATTGAGCGGGACCCGCGGCAGAAGCAGCTCACCGTGGGCAGCGTGACAGGCGCTTCACCCAAATCCGCCCGTGCTCCCATCTGACACAACTGTTAGTCAGGATAAAGAAAACATACTCATAACAGCAGACCAGCAGTGTTTAATAACACCTGCAGCACAAACTACAGAACTGCAGAGCTGAACTACATTAAGAGAAGCACCACAACAGTCTATCTAAGTTAAGTGTAATCAGCTGCTGAAGGATATTCTGTAGTCGCTTCAGTAAAAGTGTTTTTCCAGCTCCTGTCGCACCGAGCAATAAACACATCGCAGCGACCGCTTAACCTGAATTACTTTATCAAAACGAGAGCGCAGATTTCTGTTTTAAATCGACTGACTCCTAAATCATCATTACATGGATATATTTCCTGTGTCGACACGAAAACGACGCTGTTTACACAATAAAAGTCTCCGTGCGTCATGAATTATTATTATTTTAGTGATTGGCGACATCTAGTGTCATCTTGTTCATTACTATGGTTATTCGTCCTCCCTCTTTTAACAGATTTGATTTGACATCTCATAATGAAACAAATACTAAAGATACAGATTGACTAATGCAGCATTACAGCAAACCAGGAAGACAAAACTAGCCTTAGTTACTGTAAGTGCAAGGCATGCAGTGTTCCATGTGCACTGGTGTTTTTGATCATACTTTTATACTGTATTATAGTAAATGTGACCCTGAGCATCACTTACATGTGCAGCTTCATCCTGTCCTTCAGAATCAGATCAAAGACCTTTTTTCATAATAACATTTATAGTTTTATGCAAATTGTGAGGTTTCTCTGTTCTCGTTATTTATGGTCTTACAGGCCTGCAGGTGCTCTGGAGTTTAACGGTGTTCATAAAGGGGGTTTCACAGAAATGTAATATAGAAGAACCGTTATAAATAAATAATAAATACAAATTAATAAAATGCTTTAAGAAAATTATAAGAACTTTTTCGTGGATGTTAAAGGTTCTTCATGGAAACATAGATGCCAATAAATCTTCTAAATAATTTCATTTTTTAAGAGTGTAAGTTTGAATAATTCAATGAACAATATTTATTTGAATATTTTAGCTGCATCATTTGAAACTATAAATCAGATGCTTTGATTAGTCATGTTTTAATATTTGTTTTTTGTTATTTGTTTATTTGTGCAAATTTAACATTAGTATTTAATTCACTATGTTACTTCGAGAATTTGTCATTAAACTGACATTAATTTTGTATAAATGATGAAAACATTATGATTTTCCCCCATAAGTGCAATAACTGAGAATATTACAGCAGTCATGCAGCGTTAGGATGAAGTGATTGGCTGAAGTCTGATCCTCCCTCTTTCAGAGTTTCTCTTCTCTATATGAGTATCTCTCTCTCTCTCATTCTCTTCATCTCTTCTCTAAACTCAATCTGTTCATCAGTCGAGATGCTGATAATATTCTACTGCGTTATTCTCTCTCTTCTGTCATGTAAGTTACACATTTCACTCTAAACTTGTTCTTCTCTCAGGAATGTCAATGTTAATTAAATAAATTTTATTCATTATAATTCTACAGCTGTCAGATGTGCGAAAGTGGTCACACAGAAACCTCCAATACTGACAGAAGAAAAAGGGAGATCTGTGACTATGGACTGTAACATTGAAAAGGACTACACTTATGTCAGCTGGTATAAACAGATTCCAAACACAGCTCCTCAGTTTGTGTTGAGATACTATCACTCTCACAGCGCTCCTGATAAATATGGAGATGGTTTTTCCTCCAGCCGCTTCACATCTAAAGCTCCGTCAAATATTGACTATCAGCTGATCATCAGTAATGTGGATGTGGATGATTCTGCAGTGTATTACTGTCAGACATGGGACAGCTCTGTTAGTGAGAGGGTATCACAGTGATTCACAGCATGACAAAAACCTCCTCACTGCTCACATTCACTTCTGCTTCTAGACAACAGATGACAACAGCACTACTTCACATCTCAGATTCATGATGAATAATAACATATCACAGATGCTAATCTCTCCTATAATTTAATTCCTCTCTTATGTTTTCTTTTGTCCTGTTTGTAGCGGGACAGTCACTGATCACTTTATGCTTTGATGAAATGTAAAAGAGCAGCTTGGACATTCTGAAATTTCTCCTTTTGTGCTCAGAAGACAGAAAGGGGGGTTTGCTTTAGCGTTCGTCATCAGTAGATCCATGTGTTCATGTTTCAGAGAGACTTTATGAGCTTCATTACTGTGATTGACTAGCAGGATTCTCCTGCAGATAACACAGCCACATATAAGATTGTGTTTCAAAGCACTTTAAAACAGCAGTCAAACACAACTAACATGAAGACTGATTGTGTTTGAATCTGAATAAATTTTCCATCAATTAAACGTGTAAAGCACACAGTCAGCTGAGCTCGAGTGAGTGTTTTCACTTCTGTTTGTGTCTCTTCACAGACTGAGGAGGTTTTTGTTCGGCTGAACATATGAAATGTGTCACTGTGGTATTCGGACAAGGAACAAAACTCATTGTGAATGGTAAGTCATCTTTCCACTGTTATTACATTTATTTCTTACTGTATTACATATAGTCCACTAGTTGTAGATGTATAAACTCATTATTTTTTATTATTATAGTTCATTACAGTTAAACGTGTGAATTCAGTCACAGACAGTTTTTATATCCAGAACCTCCCGTGAAAAATATACTGAAAAACTTTCACTACGGCTTTAACTTTCATCTCTTTTGTGTTATATTCAGATATTAGTAGTAGTATAGCATTGAACAGACTGTTATCATGTTCTGATTTAAAGAACAACAGCTTTGTGCTTTAAAAAATTTTTTTTTATTAATTATTAATGTACAGTATGGGTGAAACAGCATGTGAGAGGTCGATCTGTGACCTAAAACTATGTTTTGTTAATTATATTATAATTATTATGCATGCAGCTTTATGAATTAATTGATAAACTACAAGGAATATTGTTTAGTTAAAAATAATTTGTCAAACTGTATGATCATTGAAAATAAGTTAGTGAAGACACGAAGATGATTAAATATGATATAAAAAGCACCTAAAATATACACCGTGCAATATTTACTCATTTACAATTGACATATTTACAATTTAATATATTTCATATATATTTTATCCTAAAATCCAACATGCTTTTTTTCAGATGCACCTATTAAACTTACAATCAATTTTCTATATTTGAGCAAATAATTATGTAACTTAATTATTAAATCATGTAAGAGAAGATCAACTGTTTACATGTTGATGTGTGAAGAGATGTATAAAGTTTGAAATACATATTCAGACTGTAATATAGTTGTCTGGTGGAGATGAAGGTCTCTCTGCAGATGTTGATGTGTGAAGAGATGTATAAAGTTTGAAATACATATTCAGACTGTAATATAGTTGTCTGGTGGAGATGAAGGTCTCTCTGCAGATGTTGATGTGTGAAGAGATGTATAAAGTTTGAAATACATATTCAGACTGTAATATAGTTGTCTGGGGAGATGAAGTCTCTCTGCAGATGTTGATGTGTGAAGAGATGTATAAAGTTTGAAATACATATTCAGACTGTAATATAGTTGTCTGGTGGAGATGAAGGTCTCTCTGCAGATGTTGATGATGATGATTTGTGTTTAGATGCTGCTGCTGCTGCTCCTGAGCTGAACATCCTCCGTCCATCCAGAGAAGAGCTGAGCTCCAGTAAAGTCTCTCTGGTGTGTCTGATCAGTCACATGTCTGGGGCTTTTGCTGATGTGCGTTGGCTTGTGAACGGGAACTCAGTTACTGAAGGCGTCTTCACTGGATCTGCTGAACAGCAGCCTGATAAGAAGTTCAAGATGAGCAGTTATTTAAGCATTGAGAGCTCAGAGTGGGACAAAGACACACAGCTGACATGTGAAGCGACTGCTGCCTCAAAAACCTCCAGAAAGAGCATCAAGAAATCTGACTGCAGCGACTGAACTGCTGGATCTGCTCTTGATTTATGTGAGAGTAATTCAGTCTGTTTGCATAGAGTAGAAGAAAACATGGATAGAAACTATTAAAATAAAGAAAGTATTAGATGCTTCATTTTCTGAATGAATGTCATTTTATGTTTGAATGTACATTATTGTGCTTTATAAACTCAAATAAACTGCATATTAATCAAACTTTTCTGATTACTTTCTGTATGAACAAGTTTTAGATGATTATTTTAGCATTAGTTTATCACGTCCATTTTGAAGTACTATTAAAAACAATCTATGTTTGCAATTACAATACTGAACCATTTTAATTATATGATTTAATGTATTAAAAATAGAAATCAAATTAAATATTAATATAATAATAATCAATAAAACAGTCTATTGAACACTAGTAACACGAAAGTCAGTCATTTGTTGATTCCACAGGACAAATGTTATTTTGAAATGATCATATAATAATGCTATAAATTGAAGTATTTTTAATGTATCTTCTGAATAGATCTAAAAACAGAGCGCTGAAGTTCGTCTTCTATCAGACGCAGTGATCTGTGGAGATTTTCTTCAGTCCTGACACACAGGAAACACCTGCTGTTAGAATCAGCTCTATGTAAATGTGTTTGATTATATTCATATATCATACAGTATCTAATGTGAGAGTCTGCAGGCTGAAAGCAGAAGTGAATGTGAGCAGTGAGGAGGTTTTTGTCATGCTGTGAATCATTGTGATACGTTCTCTTTAGCAGAGCTGTCCCATGTGTGACAGTAATACACTGCAGAGTCATCCACATCCACATTACTGATAATCAGACGATAATCTGATTTAGTTTTGTGATCTGAGTTGAATTTAGGAGAGGAGTAGCCGGATCCGTATGTAGGAGAACTGTTTGGATGGTAGAAATATAAGACAAACTGTGGAACTCCTCCATGAATCTGTTTATACCATCGAGCACCACTATCAGTGACGGTGTCCAGATTACAGTCCAGTGTGGCCGTCTGTCCTTTACTCAGTGTGAGAACTGGAGGATTCTGGGTCACCACAATCACACCACTGACACCTGAAAAAGACAGAAACTATTAAAATGAGAGAAACACATGCTTTAGACTAATCTCTTAAAGATCTGAGGTTCATACATGTGCAAGCAGTGATGAGAAGACAGAGTTTCATCAGCATGTTTCTCTGTGTGAGTAGATCTGCTCTCAGTGTTTTATGAAGCGCTGTACAGAGAGAAGAAACAGAGATTATTAAAGAGATGTTTGTGGGAGGAGCCTCTGACAGCCAATCACTGTCTGTCTCATGTTCTGGAAAACATGCTAATTCCCTCAATATGGTCGCTTACAGAGCTGACAAAACCAAAGTGCAATAGAGGGTAAAAATAATGTTACTACACCCATTAACTCCATATTTTATCATTTTGATCAGCGCCTCTTTTTTTAAACTTGATAGATATATTACTTATTATATGAAAACAAGCAGTCAGGATATTCTTGAAAAACTCCTCTCATATATATAATGTGTTTTTTCATGTAGATTAATTAATTAATGTTTAATGTGTTTTGATAACCTAATCACTGTAAATTGTGACAAACAATAATCCACTTTAGCAAGATGAATCCGTTCTGGTCTGTGCTGAAGTGAGTGTGTGTGTCAGATGTGTTGAGTGTGTGTTGTGTTTGGTGTCCCTAAGATGTTTTCTAACCACATCAAAAGAAAGAATGTAAATATTATACCCAGAAGAGGCATGCCACACCTATTAGTGTTTTTGTGCCAAAAAAAAATAAATTCTGCCTCAATTTGATAATCTGGGACAGGTCACTTTGTAATCTGGGACATATGATTTAGGACTAAACTATATGGCACTTAATACATGCCAAACACAATATCACCGATAGCTCCCTTCATTCTACTCTCATAGCTTCTTCGTATTTCTCTCATTCCCCCCCCCCCCCCTCCCTCTCTCTCTCTCTCTTCTGTCTCCTCTCTTCTCTCTCTCTCTCATCTCTCTCTCTCTCTCTCTATCTCTCGTCATCTCTCTCTCTCTCTTCTCTCTCGTTTATCTTTTTGCCATTTCTTTTCCTGACGCTTTTGTGCCATAGTATTCTGTAATACAGTTCATTGAGTTAATTAAAGGCCATGAATATTTTCATATGTTAGCTGACTGTGTGTGTTTGTGTGTGTGTGTGTGTGATGTGTGTGTGTGTGTGTGTGTGTGTGTGTGCATTTGTGTAGAACATTGTCAACTGGCCTGGGCACAGATTCCCCTCCTGCTCAGTGATTTGAACCGTTGTATATCCTAAACTAACTGGGACTTTGGGAAATGAAATGGTTTCCTTCATCCTGAGACCTTTGCTTGCTATTTGAATACGTTTTCCAGATTCCATCTCTGTAGCATCTCTCTAACTAGCTGGTTTAGCTAGCTGCTAGCTACTGTGAACTATACTAATGTAATAACCTCCAGCATTAACAGCCATTTCTCATTAGGGCATATATTGGCCCTTGTCATTAGACTTATAAAGTCCATAAATGCATATTTTCCCCATTTGAAGACTGTCCCAGATTACCCAAAGCATGCTGTCCCACATTCTCAATCATGTTTGATAATGTGGGACAACAAAAAAATGTTTGGAAGAGAAAAAACTAAAACACATTTTCAACACTTTAATACATTTATTGTTGCTTGAATAGACCACAAACATAATTTGACAACAATTAGGAACATTGTGTTATTTATGACAGATTTATGTCCTTGACATTAATATAGTCAGAATCCTACGTCGCTGACCTTGTCATGCATTTCTCTGGGATCTTCTGGATTGACAAGTGCCCTGCCCCTTTCTGTGGAATCTCCTCCATCAAGTGATTTCAGTCACATGACATCCATGATAAAGTTATAGTAAAAGTCCCGTTGACTAAACTTTGTTAGAACAGGAAAAAATGTGTCCCAGATTACCCGAATTCACCCTATCTGAACAATTTTAATAATATCATTTAATTTATTAAAACATAGAAACGAATTAAATATGAAAAATAATAACAATCAATAAAACAATCCACTGAACTCTAGTCTTTTGCAGATTTCAACAAGAGATGTTTTTTGAATGCATCCTCCTAATTAGATCTAAAAACACAGTGCTGAAGTTTGTCTTGTATCAGATGCAGTGATCTGTGGAGATTTTCTTCAGGACAGGAAGTTCAGTCCTGACACACAGGAAACACCTGCTCTCATAATCAGCTCTATGTAAATGATCAGTTTCTCTGAGCTCTTTTTATCGATTCACTTGATGTTCGTCCAACCAGACAAGAGCATAACAACAAATGATCAGGAAACTATACATGAACAAGAATAAATAAATGAATAAAAAAGACTGGCAAACGATTACTAAAGATCCAGTCCTCTTATAAAAGACTCAGTATGTTTGAAGACTAAAAAAATGACATAAAAAATGTGAGCTTAGTATTTGAATAAATGCGTTTATGTAAATAAACTGTCTGTCAATCATCCAGTGATGACTGTTGATGATGTATAATATGATGATGAAAGATGATGATGTGTCTGAGAAGCACCTCCCTCTTCTTTCTCTTCAGTCTCTTAAAGCTCGTCTCTGATCGCTCTCCTCTGTTCAGTCTGTTCACATCACACACTCACAACATGCTGACCATCTTCATCCTCCTCATCATCACTCTGTCATGTAAGACGTCTCTAGACGGCAGTTACAGATGCTCATGAATATGTCAGATATGAGTGTTGTGTATCATTGATGTTGTGTGTTTATTCTGCAGGTGTCAGTGGAGTGACTGTAGTGACTCAGAGTCCTCCATTAATCACAGTCAGTAAAGGAGAAACGCTCTCGTTGGTCTGTAACACAGGCAGCTCTACTGATGGTGCACGCTGGTATAAACAGGTCACAGGAGAAGCACCTCAGTTCGTTTTAAACTCTTATCACGGCTGGAGCTCTCCTAAATATGGATCTGGATTCTCCTCGTCTAAATTTACAGTGTCTTATCCAACCAAGTCAGACTGTCATTTGTCAGTCAGTAATGTGGATGTGGATGATTCTGGAGTGTATTACTGTCACACATGGGACGACTCTGCTAAAGAGCACGTATCACAGTGATTCACAGCATGACAAAAACCTCCTCACTGCTCACATTCACTTCTGCTTCTGACAACAGATGATGAAACATGAAACATCTTCAGCTTCTAATGCTCTTACATTCAAAAATATGGACAAACACATTAATATATTTTTTTTGACAAATTAAATGTATTCACATAAAGGGCAACAGTCTGTAAAGATTACAATTACATTTACATATTTATGTACATAAAGGGATAGTTTAGCCAAAACTCCTGTCATTAATTACTCACCCTCATGTCGTTCCAAACCTGGAAGACCTTCGTTCATCACAAATTAAGATATTTTTGATGAAATCCGAGAGCTTTCTAATCCTCCATAGACAGCAAGGGAACTGAAATCAGAAATGTAGTAAGGACATCTTTAAAATAGTTCATGTGACATCAGTGGTGCAACCATAATTTTATGAAGCTACGAGAATAGATTTAATGCACAAAGAAAACTAAAATAATGACTTTATTCAATGATTTCTTCTCTTCCGGGTCAGTCTCCACCACCATTCACGAGAAAAACATGAGTCTGCTACATTGGAACAACTAATATTGTACTTAATGCACTTTAATTGTGCAGAAGTCTAACTAAAGTTGAACGGTGTTATAGTGGAACTATTGCAAGTATACTTCAGGTACACTTTAAATATCCTGCTTTTAAAGACTGATATTATACAGAGATCATACAATCTTTATTAATAGTGACATTAAAACACATTTGAGGCACAATATTGAGAAATGTATTATTATTATTATTATTATTTATATATTTGGGCATTGTGCACAAGTAGTACTCCAAATAAAGTTTAGAGTTGATGTCAATAAATATGTTAATAGATTTGAACTACACTTAGTATGAAATAAATACATTTTAAATATATTACTTTTTTACTAGGGTCTGATTGGCTGACAGATGTTGTTAAGTGTTGTTAAATCATGTCTCCACACCAGATAATTAAGATCCAGCCCCGGATGCCAGATCCTGTCAGAAAATTAGCGACTGTTTCCTGTCAGAAATTTAGCGACTTCCCCACATTCTTTTTGAGACTTTTTTCAAAAGTTTAGGGACAAATATAGCAACTTCTTGGACAAAGCTTATCTTATCTTGCCCACTGATCTACATTTATCTTTATATAGATCAGTGAATTTGCCATTATGAGGTCATCTATTGACATTTATCTACCAGTTTTAGCTAGCTTTCAATTAAAGCAGTTGGCAACACTGCTTGCCTGGTTCCCAAAATTGTATTAACAGTCTTCTATCAGCTAAGACTTTGACTGAGGAAAAAGCCAGTGAAGAGCAGAAGCAGGAGATGAAATGATGATAAAAAGGAGCAGAGTTTATTGAATATAATCTTAGTTGCGTATGTTTCACTGCTCAGACTTTGTCTGAAGAACACAAATCCATCAATTGTGTTATACCAAACTGATCCACAACAACATCCCATAAACCTTGAGTTTCCATAAACATTCCCTCGTATCTCTTATTCATGAAGACAAACAGCCCTTGAAACCACAGTCATAAGACTAAACGACAATGGAAAAATAATAGAATAGAATAGACTTGTTAATTAATGAATCAAGGATAGGAGTATCTCAGACAGCAACCAGTGTGGATCTGGGCTAACGCTATGTTACTGTCTGGGATATAAATGGCTATAATGATTATTATGATCATATGATTAAATGGAATATAAAAAAATATTAAATAATAAATCATTATAACTGAATAAATGTATGAAGAATGAATGAATGAATGAATATAAAAGAAAGTAAAGTAAAACACAACGCTCTCTTGAAGCAAAGCACACACAAGCTGCATTTGAGGACCCTCAGATCCTTCAGTGTTGATTATATAATATTTTACATATTTCCAAATCACTTCACCAATTTATCAAGCCTTCTGTGGGACTACCAGGACAACATAGACATTGGCCGACCAAATAAATATGACACAAATGTTAAAAAATATCACAACCAACCCCAGCCAATACAAGAGAGAATGGAAGACATGATGTTTACACATCCAGAAAGAAAAGTTTGTTTAGTTTGTTGGAACTGGACTTAATTTTGATTATCTTACTAGCTTGCAGAGAAAAAAAAACCATAGAGTGACTCACGTCTAAACCTGGGGAGACCAACGTCGATCCTGGAGAATCACAGTCCTGCAGAGTTCAGCTCCAGTAGTCAAACACACATGAACAAGCTAAACAAGGTCTAAAGGTTAGAAGCTACAAAGGTGAGTTTTTAATGAAGGCTGGAGTAAAACACTGCAGGAATGTGGCTCACCAGGACTGATGTTGGCCCCTCCAGCCCTAAACTATAGTTTGATGTGATCTAATTATCTCTATCCCACCATATCTTAATCATGAGGTTGACCTCTAGTCACTAAAAGTCAAGGCTCTTCCTCGTCACTCCATCCTACAGCATTTAATTCAGAGTTTAAGCAAATTAAACAGTTTACAACTACTATGTGTATCCATCTAATCTTGACTTGTTTTACAGCAGAATGAAACACCAGTGAAACTACATAAGGAGCTTCTCATCATGTTTATAGCTCTGAATACTGAAATTTCTTGACATTCTTGACCATTGGTATGATGTTATGTCCCTCCAGGGTGATTTCTGTGCATCTTAATCCTAAACCTGGTTTTGAGCTTTTGTGTGGATTCTCAGCCAAAGCTGTACATTACATCACAAGAAAATCTGACGCTAAATGCACATCAACTTACTGCTGAGGTCTACAGATTAACCTGACTAGTAAAATGTGCTTTGGTCAGAATCAGTGCTGTGTGTTATTTGGGAAATGTGGGTGTTGCAGTTTCTTGTCAGACGTGTGACAGCTCTGCTAATAAGTGAGTAACCTCACAGCATTTCTCTCACGTCTGGCATCTTGTACAACACGTACTTCTAAAAATCTTGTACTTAAGTTAAAAGAAGTGCAAATTTGTTTAAAGCGTGTCTTGCATTTTTTTCCCCATTCCTCTACCCGTGTCTCACTTTTTAAAGCAAAATCACGTTCTGTGTGAACTGCCTCTTATATCTTAGATTCTTTAACTTGAATAAGCGCAATATACCAATACTCTAAACAATACAATACTGCAGATAGTGTACAATAATGTAGATTTGAGAGCTTACAGTGGAGAGAAATATCCAAGTGTGTACAAATATCCAACTCCTTTAACAGTCAGAAGCAAAGCATGATGGGAACTAGAAATCTGCTTTAAATCATTCAGTGAATGTGTGCATATATGTGTGTACAAACATTTACATTTATATGGGAGCATCTATGTGCAATATATACTCAAATGATCAAACAATTCATATTTATTTCTTAATTTCTAAATATATTTATGCCAACCTAAAAAAACAAAAAAACAACACACACACATTTATAAATGGGGACATTACATAGACTTCTATTGTTTTATATACAGATAGTTATAGACTTTGTAAGATAATCCAAACCCAAACCCAAACCCTACCCCTCACAGAAGACTTTCTGCATTTTTACAATTATTTTTTTTATGCCAGTTTTACAAATGAAATTCTGTGTAATGTCTATTATTGTTAAAACAGTATGTAAACTAGTAGCAGTATACAGTTGTTACGTACTCTATACTGCTTAAAATAGTCACATTTTTACAGGATAAGCGTTTAAACTGTGTGCTACACTGTTTTTATATAAACCATCTAAATCATATTGCATGTGTAATTCAGTTAGTGTTGTTATCATCTTGGTTCATTACTTGGTTCATTCGTCCCTCACATGCTTTAACAGCTTTGACTATAAACTTCAAACAAATCTATTCAAGATAATGTAAAGATTGATTAATGCAGCATTACAGCAAACCAGGAAGACAAAACTAGCCTAGTTACTGTAAGTGCAATGCATTGTGCACATCATACTTTATACTGTATTATAATAAATGTGACCCTGAGCATCGCTTACATGTGCAGCTTCATCCTGTCCTTCAGAATCAGATCAAAGATCTTTCTCGATAATAACATTTATAGTTTTATGCAAATTGTGAGGTTTCTCTGTTCTCGTTATTTATGGTCTTACAGGCCTGCAGGTGCTCTGGAGTTTAACGGTGTTCATAAAGGGGGGTTTTCACAGAAATGCAATATAGAAGAACCGTTATAAATAAATAATAAATAAAAAATAATAAAATGCTTTAAGAAACTTTCTCCACTATAAGAACTTTTTGTGGAAATATTTTGTGGATGTTAAAGGTTCTTCATGGAAACATCGATGCCAATAAATCTTCTAAATAATTACATTTTCAAGAGTGTAAGTTTGAATAACTCAATGAACAATATTTATTTGAATATTTTAGCTGCATCATTTGAAACTATAAATCAGATGCTTTGATTAGTCATGTTTTAATATTTGTTTTAGTTTTTTGTGCAAATTAACATTATTATTAGCATATACATTTAATTCACTATGTTACTTCGAGAATTAGTCATTAAACTGACATTAATTTTGTATAAATGATGAAAACATTATGATTTTCCCCCCATAAGTGCAATAACTGTGAATATTACAGCAGTCATGCAGCGTTAGGATGAAGTGATTGGCTGAAGTCTGATCCTCCCTCTTTCAGAGTTTCTCTTCTCTATATGAGTATCTCTCTCTCTCATTCTCTTCATCTCTTCTCTAAACTCAATCTGTTCATCAGTCGAGATGCTGATAATATTCTACTGCGTTATTCTCTCTCTTCTGTCATGTAAGTTACACATTTCACTCTAAACTTGTTCTTCTCTCAGGGATGTCAAGGTTAATGAAATTAATTTTATTCATTATAATTCTACAGCTGTCAGATGTGCGAAAGTGGTCACACAGAAACCTCCAATACTGACAGAAGAAAAAGGGAGATCTGTGTCTATGGACTGTAACATTGAAAAGGACGAGGGTTATTATGTCAGCTGGTATAAACAGATTCCAAACACAGCTCCTCAGTTTGTGTTGAGATACTATTCACTCTCTCAGCGCTCCTGATAAATATGGAGATGGTTTTTCCTCCAGCCGCTTCACATCTAAAGCTCCGTCAAATATTGACTATCAGCTGATCATCAGTAATGTGGATGTGGATGATTCTGCAGTGTATTACTGTAGCACATGGGACAGCTCTGTTAGTGAGGACGTATCACAGTGATTCACAGCATGACAAAAACCTCCTCACTGCTCACATTCACTTCTGCTTCTAGACAACAGATGACAACAGCACTACTTCACATCTCAGATTCATGATGAATAATAACATATCACAGATGATAATCTCTCCTGTAATATAATTCCTCTCTTATATTTTCTTTTGTCCTGTTTGTATCTGGACAGTCACTGATCACTTTATGCTTTGATTAAATGTAAAAGAGCAGCTTGAACATTCTGCTAAATTTCTCCTTCTGTGCTCCTCAGAAGACAGAACGTCCCGTGGGTTTGCTTTAGCGTCCGTCATCAGTAGATCCATGTGTTCATGTTCAGAGAGACTTTATGAGCTTCATTCACTGTGATTGACTACAGCAGGATTCTCCTGCAGATAACAACAGCCACATATGAGATTGTGTTTCAAAGCACTTTAACACACAGCAGTCAAACACAACTAACATGAAGACTGATTGTGTTTGAATCTGAATCATTTCTCCATCAATGAAACGTGTAAAGCACACAGTCAGCTGAGCTCGAGTGAGTGTTTCACTTCTGTTTGTGTCTCTTCACAGACTGAGGAGGTTTTTGTTCGGCTGAACATATGAAATGTGTCACTGTGGTATTCGGACAAGGAACAAAACTCATTGTGAATGGTAAGTCATCTTTCCACTGTTATTACATTTATTTCTTACTGTATTACATATAGTCCACTAGTTGTAGATGTATAAACTCATTATTTTTTGTTTACATTGTAGTTTATTTACAGTTAAACGTGTGAATTCAGTCACAGACAGTTTTATCCAGAACCTCCCGTGAAAAATATACTGAAAAACTTTCACTACGGCTTTAACTTTCATCTCTTTTGTGTTATATTCAGATATTAGTAGTAGTATAGCATTGAACAGACTGTTATCATGTTCTGATTTAAAGAACAACAGCTTTGTGCTTTAAAAAAATATATTTTATTAATTATTAATGTACAGTATGGGTGAAACAGCATGTGAGAGGTCGATCTGTGTTATTGCATGCTGTACTACACCTAAAACTATGTTTTGTTAATTATATTAGAATTATTATGCATGCAGCTTTATGAATTAATTGATAAACTACAAGGAATATTGTTTAGTTAAAAATAATTTGTCAAACTGTATGATCATTGAAAATGAGTTAGTGAAGACACGAAGATGATTAAATATGAATATAAAAAGCACCTAAAATATACACCGTGCAATATTACTCATTTACAATTGACATATTTACAATTTAATATATTTATTCATATATATTTTATCCTAAAATCCAACATGCTTTTTTAGATGCACCTATTAAACTTATATACAAAAGATTATATTAAACAATTTAAACTTTATATTTAAACTACAATTTTCATAAATTGAGCAAATAATTATGTAACTTAATTATTAAATCATGTAAGAGAAGATCAACTGTTTACATGTTGATGTGTGACGAGATGTATAAAGTTTGAAATACATATTCAGACTGTAATATAGTTGTCTGGTGGAGATGAAGGTCTCTCTGCAGATGTTGATGTGTGAAGAGATGTATAAAGTTTGAAATACATATTCAGACTGTAATATAGTTGTCTGGTGGAGATGAAGGTCTCTCTGCAGATGTTGATGTGTGAAGAGATGTATAAAGTTTGAAATACATATTCAGACTGTAATATAGTTGTCTGGTGGAGATGAAGGTCTCTCTGCAGATGTTGATGATGATGATTTGTGTTTAGATGCTGCTGCTGCTGCTGCTGCTGCTCCTGAGCTGAACATCCTCCGTCCATCCAGAGAAGAGCTGAGCTCCAGTAAAGTCTCTCTGGTGTGTCTCATCAGTCACATGTCTGGGGCTTTTGCTGATGTGCGTTGGCTTGTGAACGGGAACTCAGTTACTGAAGGCGTCTTCACTGGATCTGCTGAACAGCAGCCTGATAAGAAGTTCAAGATGAGCAGTTATTTAAGCATTGAGAGCTCAGAGTGGGACAAAGACACACAGCTGACATGTGAAGCGACTGCTGCCTCAAAAACCTCCAGAAAGAGCATCAAGAAATCTGACTGCAGCGACTGAACTGCTGGATCTGCTCTTGATTTATGTGAGAGTAATTCAGTCTGTTTGCATAGAGTAGAAGAAAACATGGATAGAAACTATTAAAAATAAAGAAAGTATTAGTTGCTTCATTTTCTGAATGAATGTCATTTTATGTTTGAATGTACATTATTGTGCTTTATAAACTCAAATAAACTGCATATTAATCAAACTTTTCTGATTACTTTTGTCCTCATGTATGCATAAGTTTTAGATGATTATTTTAGCATTAGTTTATCACGTCCATTTTGAAGTACTATTAAAAACAAACTATGTTTGCAATTACAATACTGAACAATTTTAATTATATGATTTAATGTATTAAAAAAATAAAATAAATTAAATATTAATAAATAATAATCGATAAAACAGTCTATTGAACACTAGAAACTTGAAAGTCAGTCATTTGTTGATTCCACAGGACAAATGTTATTTTGAAATGATCATATAATAATGCTATAAATTGAAGTGTTTTTAATGTATCTTCTGAATAGATCTAAAAACAGAGCGCTGAAGTTCGTCTTCTATCAGACGCAGTGATCTGTGAGATTTTCTTCAGTCCTGACACACAGGAAACACCTGCTGTTAGAATCAGCTCTATGTAAATGTGTTTGATTATATTCATATATCATACAGTATCTAATGTGACAGAGTCTGCAGGCTGAAAGCAGAAGTGAATGTGAGCAGTGAGGAGGTTTTTGTCATGCTGTGAATCACTGTGATACGTCCTCTTTAGCAGAGCTGTCCCATGTGTGACAGTAATACACTGCAGAGTCATCCACATCCACATTACTGATGATCAGACGATAATCTGATTTAGTTTTGTGATTTGAGTTGAATTTAGGAGAGGAGTAGCCGGATCCGTATGTAGGAGAACTGTTTGGATGGTAGAAAACTAAGACAAACTGTGGAACTCCTCCATGAATCTGTTTATACCATCGAGCAGCACTATCAGTGACGGTGTCCAGATTACAGTCCAGTGTGGCCGTCTGTCCTTTACTCAGTGTGAGAACTGGAGGATTCTGGGTCACCACAATCACACCACTGACACCTGAAAAAGACAGAAACTATTGAAATGAGCGGAAACACATGCTTTAGATGAATCTCATGTGCAAGCAGTGATGAGAAGACAGAGTTTGATCAGCATGTTTTCTCTGTGTGAGTAGATCTGCTCTCAGTGTTTTATGAAGCGCTGTACAGAGAGAAGAAACAGAGATTATTAAAGATATTTGTGATTATTAGCCTCTTTAGCAAGAAGAATCCATTCTGGTCTGTCTCATGTTCTGGAAAACATGCTAATTCTCTCAATATGGTCGCTTACAGAGCTCAAACCAAAGTGCAATAGAGGGTAAAAATAATGTTACTACACCCATTAACTCCATATTTGATCATTTTGATCAGCGCCTCTTTTTGGAAACTTAATAATAAATTTATAGAAAAACAAGCAGTCAGGATATTCTTGAAAAACTCCTCTCACATATATAATGTATTTTTATGTAGATTAATTCATTAATGTTTAATGTGTTTTGATAACCTAATCACAGTAAATTGTGACGAATAAAAAATCCACTTTAGCAAGATGAATCCATTCTGGTCTGTGCTGAAGTGAGTGTGTGTGTCAGATGTGTTGAGTGTGTGTCAGATGTGTTGAGTGTGAGTTCATATTGTTGAGTGGTGTCCAGTATGTGTTGACATGTTGTCCAGATGTGTTGAGTGTGTGTCAGATGTGTTGAGTGTGAGTCAGATGTGTTGAGTGTGAGTCAGATGTGTTGAGTGTGTGTCAGATGTGTTGAGTGTGTGTCAGATGTGTTGAGTGTGAGTCAGATGTGTTGATGTGACTCATGTTTTGGTGTGAGTCAGATGTGTTAGTGTTGTCAGATGTGTTGAGGGTGAGAACATATGTGTTGAGTGTGAGTCAGATGTGTGAGTAGACTCAGATGAGTTGAG